>VXCB01000001.1:600000-1010442 GCA_009613015.1 Mollisiaceae sp. DMI_Dod_QoI
TACTCATCAGCCATCTCACATCTCACATCTCATCTCAACGAAAATGAGCAGGAGGAGTAGAAGTCAAGCGGTAATTACGTATTTGATTTCTTTCTTTCTTTCTTTCTTTCAATTATTATATCCACTTCCCCATCTCCCCATTGATCTCCCTCCCCTCCTTTCCTAATCTCGATCTCGTACAGTACATTCATTCATTCATTCTCCCTCCATCTCCCTCCCCATCCCCATCCATCCCTCTTTCTTCCTCAATCTCTCTCCTCCCTCCAAATAAACCACAAATTCAATCTTTATACAAAGAACGGTAAGTAAGTAAATAGGTAGGTGTAGCTGAAAACGCAACGATATGACGATGACGATGCATGTGGGCGTAAAAAAAAAGATCGCTATTTATGTGCGTGTAATGCGACGTGTGTGCCCGGGATCCTTGGATTCCACCCAACCCAATTTTCCCATCGCGATGCCTAGATCCCTTCCTAAAGCCTCAAAAGAAACAAAACCACCTCCCTGAGAAACATAAGAAACCCCCCCGTCGTTCCGCAGGGGTATTATCGTCGTAAAAGACCCAACTCTCGATTCAAAGTCGTGGAGGGAGGAGAAAGCTTAATCGTCAAGCCTAAACATCCTCCTCAGCTTCCCAAACTTCTTCTTTTTCCTCCCGGGGATGTTTGTGATCCCGCTGATATCCACGTCCGCTAGGCCTGTCGCTGTGAATCGCCTGGCTCCTAGATCCGGCCTGCCATCTCCATTGACTCCATTGCCATTAACCTTCTCTCCACCAACTACACCATTTGCGTTATCAGCAGAGAAAGGCCGATCATCATCGCCACCTGCGACGCGGGGAGCGGCAGGGACTGGGAGTGGCCACGATGAGCTATTTTCACGACTCATGGTGCGTCGCTTTTGGAGCTTAGGGGTAGATGGACGATCGGCACGAAGTTGCGCAAGGTCGGATTTGCTTCTTTCTAAAGGCGTGTCTCTTCTGGCTGGAGATTCGGCGTCTGATTTCCTTACTTTGGATGCAGGATCGGGCTTCTTTCTTCGGAGAATAGACATGAAACTCCCACGACGAGACTGATTTGGCCGTGCCGGTGCAGTGGCTGTAGTAGGTGAACTAATAGTCCCTCGTCCAGAACCAGACCTACGAAGTGAACCAGATGCGAGAGTTCCACCTTGGTTGGAAACCGCTACTGTGCCATTCTGACCGTATTTCTTCCCAAGATTCAGAGCCGATGAGCCTGGTTTCTCCTCGTCGCTGTCTGGTAAGTCACTAGAGTAATCGTCTTCATGTTTTGTCCGCTTCGGAGTCCCACGAGCAGGAGCATTTGTGCGCAGCGTGCTTGGTAGTGGCATTGGAGCAGGTTCCTCCTCATCGCTCGAGTCGAATCGACTCAAGAAAGCAGGTCTGTCCTCATCCTCGTCGCTTGAATCCGCGAAACGACTTTTACTTACTCGAGATTTTTGCTTCGATGGTTTCGAAGGGCCTTGACGTCCAAAGCCACGCGAGTTGTTGTTCCTCAGTGTGGGAGCATCGTGCACACTACTGCGCAATGAATTTCGCATATGAGTAGGCGTAGAGCTAACCGGCGGAGCGCCGCTGTTAAAAGGACGACGGAATGATGTTTCTGTGGGCGACAAAGATCTAAGGCTGAATCGACTTGAGCGCCTCGGTGATGAATTCCGGCCCCCGTACTCCTGATCGCTAGATGCTCGCATAGACCGTCTGAACGACGGAATTTCATTGTTACTTGGCCTAGCTCGTTTGAAACTACTGTCACTATCCCCAGAACCTTTCCGACGGAGAGCTGGTTTGGGGGCTATATCTCGTCGAGCTGCTGCCGGTGCGGCTGCGGCACTCGCTTCTGACAAATTCCTGACATGCCCGTTCACAGCTACTGCACCTGCTTTGGCCTCAGGAGGAGGATATGACATTGGTCGATGCTTCTTCTGAAGTGAGCCTCTCGGCTCGACAGTCTCGGTAGAACCTCGCAATGAACCACGCATAGCGCCTGGGCCTCTCATCGACTTTCGAATTTGAGGTTCATTGGGATTGCGTGCAGGCTCAGGTCGCATTGAAGATCGCATCGGAGGATTACCATTTGGCCCTGCCTTCGCACCAGGTTGAATCATATAGTTCCTTTCGTTTTGCGCTGGCTGACGTTGCGCTGGAACTATAATTGGCTCTGGTTGTACTGCAACCTTCTTCTTCCTAGGCTTTGGAGCAGGTTTGGCTTCAACTGTTGAGTCTGAATCCTCATCCTCTTCTCGAGCTTCCATCTCCAGTTGTCGCTTCTTATCGGCTGAAAGAGTACTCCAATATTCTTGAACCTTGTCCCAACCGGCATTAATCTCAGGTTCACTATCCCTCCTTGATAATTGATTCTTCTTGTAAGCCTTCTCCTTGGTGAGCTTGGTGATTGGACTATCAGGAGGTGTAGTGATCGCGAGGCCTGGGATATTTGTATTGATGGTGGGGCTTTCAACAACAGCATTCAAGGACATAAATCCGTCACCTTCAGTATCTGTGAGTTCTTCGGCAGCGTCGCTGTAAACGCTGACATCAGATTCCTCAGGCTCTTCTAATATGGCAAGAGTGAGGTTTGCTGGTGCTGAAGATTCCGCGACTTGCGGCGCAATAGGCGTGGGAACAACAGGGCTTGGTTCAGCAATTCCCACAGCTGCAGGTGTTGGCTCAGTGGCAGGCATTAACTTAGCTGCAAGAGGTTCAATAACTTGTATGTCGTCTTGTGCGTTGTTATCTGAGTCGGAATTTGAGCTCCCCCAAGCTCCAGGCATATGAGGCATATCGGGCCAATTTTTCTTTGCGATCGATTCGTCCATCGTTGGCGTAGCCTCAAGAATCGCGATTTCTGGCACAATATCATTGGCTTTCGGTGTCGGAGATTCATCTTCATCGAGGTCATCAGTAGCTGATTTGCCATTGGTATGTTCATCGACATGCGCCTCTTCATTGTTGGCCAATGCCCTGTATGTGTCAACATGTCCATCGTCAGGGCCACGCTTGACACTATTAGCTCGGGACACACCAACATCAGATTCGGTATTGTCTAGACTATAGACACTGCTGTCGGTGTCGGAGTGGTACCCGCTGCCCTCTACAGAGGTGACTTCTGGTGGTAATGGCTCGCGAGATTTTGAAATATTTGCTGCATTTTTAGACGTCGCATCCTGTGCCAAGATAGCGCCGACAACATGGTCATTTGATTGTCCTAAGGGATATTCGATGGCCTCACCGGTGGGTGAAGTAAAGATAGGCGGAGATGCTGGTGGGAGCTTCTCTTCGGCTGGTTCTGCAGGCTTCACCAATTGTCGTTCTTCAACCTCTTTAGACGGTTTCCTTTCCCGTACACTTCCGAATGACGGTAAGGCAGGTCTTGGTTTCATAATCTCGTCATCTTCATCTGACACCACAGTTTCTTTCTTCTTGCCTCTGCCAATGCTATACCACGGCCGTTTATTCTGCGGACTCAGCACAACTGGGGAGTCCGTAGAGACTGGAGTTGCAGCTTGACCAACGACAACGTTCGTTTCGTCAAAGCTGACCCTGTTCGCTTTCTTTTTGGGCACAGCAAGCTCTTCTGAACCCGCAACAGAACCCGAGGCTTCGCTTCCATTGGGCTCAGTAACAAGTCCTTCCACGGGAGACGGTCCTCGTGGTGAATTAGAATGTTTGAGGGCAGATTTTCGTGGCGATATTGATCGAGCAGGTGGCTGATGCTTAACAAGCAGGCTGTCAGGGGTAGTGGCAAAATGGGCTGTCCGAACAGGGCTGACAGAGTGCACTCTTCCTCCACGAATACTATCCCTAGAAACCAAGCCAACTCCTTCTGCCGTTGGAGATTCTGTAGGACTTAATGGAGGTTGACTAGCAGATCGCCCACTTGTTCGTCCTTGAGCAAATGCTGCAGATGCCCCAGCTTGACCTTTACCATGGCCCCTCCCGCCGACGGTTCGAGGTAATGGTGATGGCGATATCTGCCGTGTCGCAGCAGGACCAGTGTCAAGTTTTGTGAGACCTTCCGCCGCCTTCGTCCGTCCCGGAGTGTCGTCTTCATCCTCCTCGCGCTGGCGGTCTTCCCGGACAATTGAGGGCCTCTTGGCCAAGAGCATCCCCGCTCGAGTATTATAAGTTTGTTGTGGAGCGTCGCTGTCTGTATCTGACGAGCCTGGACCATACGATCCCTGATCATCCTCGGAGTCACTCAATACAACCTTCTTCTTTCTCCTTCGCGGTGGAGTAGTCGTTTTGGGCGGCTCCGGAGCAGGAGGTGGTGCCGCTTGAGTAATCGGTGCAGGTTCTGGAGCCGCAACAGGTTGATGGACTGGTCTTGGAGCGGAGCTTGACGCTGCTGCTTCCATTTCATCAATCGCGGTGCCCCTCAATCTACCTCCCACAGTTCCACCAGAAAGATGTGATCCAGCGGCCGAGACACCTCTCTTCTTTTTCTTGACTGGCTTATTCGCCGCATCGTTCAGTTTCTGTTCAATCGCTAGAATCTGGGCTTCGGGAAGAAAGCTTCGAGTATTGGGATCATAAATCAGATTTTGGTTAGTAGGAGAAACAATTCTTGCAGGATTTTGCCTTTGTGGTGCAGAAGATGTTAGCCTTCTATGTGCGATAGGTGAAGGCGGCCTTGAACCCGTAGGTAAAGAAAAATTGATGGAGTTAACGGACCCTCTACTTGCTGGTCGATCTACACCCGTTAGCTCCTGTACGCTGGATAGGCTTGGAGCCCTTGGTCCGGTCCTCCTTGGAGATTGTGTCGTTCCACTTGGTCCTAAGCTCGACCCTCGTCCACTGGCCTTGTTGGGAGGGGGAGATGCGAGGCGCATAGGCGGTGCTTCCAAACTGGCAGCCCGGCGGTGGGACTTTTGGGGGATAGGAGGCTGAGTTTGCTGCATATTCTTGGGAATCGCAGGAACCGGTGGCGCATCAGGAGCACTGGGAACCGGTGGTGCTCGCGCTGGTGAGGGGTCTCGGAATGTACGCTCTGTCATCGATCCCGAACTTCCTCTCCGCTCCAGCTGTGATCCTGGCGGCCCTCTGGATGATCCAGCGACAGAACTCCCCACTGACGATGTCGATCCTGCTCTCCGGAGTGTACGCTTGGTCTGGACATCTGCGACGGAAGTTGGGGTCGTCGGTCGTGACCGTAACGCAGCAGCCGCTGCCGCAGATGACAAGGAGGCATTCGAGGCCGCGCTCTTCAGGAAGGCCTGCGCTGCTGCAGTCGTCGCCGAGGCACTGGCATTGGATCCATTGAGATGCTATGAACAAACGGGTCAGCAGTGGTTTCATTGGCAACGTTTGAGTATCTCTCCTCCAAAGCCTCTTCCCAAGCTGAACCAATGCGATCCAGCTGTCGCAATATCGAAACACCAAGTTGACATACGATCAACACGCAGAACTTACCGGATTTGAGGCGGCTCTTCTCCTTCTGTTCCCGAACATGTCGACTCTTCGGCGCACAGCCTGACAACCTCTGCCAACCAAGGGCGGATGAGGATTCTATGGCATCTGCAAAAAAGATGTTGTCGACGTGATCGCTCGTAGCTTCGTTGATATGACGATGGGCGCAGCTGGGCTCGGTTGGACTGGCGCCTTACGCGAGGGTTGCAGCTGGGGGGTGATTGGTTGTGAGGACTGTCTCTGCACGGCACAAATAGTGGGTGCCCGTAGGTAGTCTGATGAGATGCACGACCGGATCTTCGGGCGAGGATCAGGGCGAGAGGTGCGAGTGAGAGGTGAGAGGTGAGCGCGAAGGTGGTGAGATTCAGATGGAGAATGTAATCGGCGCGGGACGGCGGGCAGATATGGGATATGAGACTGTGAAGCCGTTGATGGTTTGCGATGGCGTCTATCTACAGACCAGGAGATTGTTGGTCGAGGCGGATGGCCGAGGGGAATTTGAGGCTTTTGGTTCGCTAGCCTCCCCTTGGACCTGTACACTATTCTTGATTGAAGCTCATTCCAGTGCAGTCACCAGCAGTGTTTTGTCCACATCATGACATGTTCCTCTCCTCGTCTGAGCTCCTTGAGCTCGACAGGCCATTCAGCATCGAGGCCCCGGGGCGTTTAGTGACTCGTAGTCAGCCACACCAGGGGCGTCCAGGCAGAGCTTAGTGAGCGCGTTAGTGGAGAGTGAAGAGTGAAGAGTGAAGAGACCGCCCTCCGTCCTATCGCGGGATGTGCGGTGAAGCCTGTTTTCCTGCGCTTGCAGATGTTTGCAGGTGTTTGCAGGCCAGAAGACTTGGAGCTAGGCGGCCTCAGTGGGTGTGCAACAATGCAATTTCACAAATGAGAGGCGACGCAGCTCGAGGTGGGGGCCCGAGTCAAGCCACTGGACGGAAGACTGACCATGACGTACGCAATCCCCTGGGACAGCTGAATTGGATGTTTTCCGGCGATTATTCAATTGAGGAAGAGGAGAGATGCAAATGCAGATGCAGGTAGACGCAGATGCAGGTGCAGGTGCACTATGACTGCCCACACATATAATAATATAATAATACAATGCTAGATTGATTCATCTCTTGGGAAAGAGCAAAGAGCCCTCTTATATCTATCAGCAGATCCAGTTTAAAATGCGAATGAATGTTTGTTGACCTTCAATCTAGAGCTTTAAAGCTCTCACGTGCCAAACCCACTGAAGCTAGACCTCGACCTGGAGCTTCGCTAGTGCAATTGCCGGCTTCACTTCAGCTCTGCCGAACGAGACAGCCAGACAGCTTCTCCGATCCGCGTCAGACATCTCGCATCCGAGATCTCACGCTCACCACCAAACAGCTGCCTCGGCCTGTTGGTTGTTGGTCTCACTCCACTGAGATTACATAACAGCTTTGTCGCGATGTCCAACTACTACTGCTACTACTACTGCTACCACTACACAATTGCTACCTCCCGTCTCCTTCTGCTAATCACAGCAATTGATACTTAGCATGGCAGATTCATACCCACCGCTTCCACTTCCGCCGGGAATCACGGAGTCCTACCTACCTTCCCATGATCTGACCTACCACATCCTCAGTGCGGGCCAACGCAATAGACCTCTCGTCCTCTGCCTCCATGGCTTTCCCGAATTGGCATTCTCATGGCGCAAGATTCTGCCGGGCATTGCGAATGAGGGATACTATGTCGTCGCCTACGACCAGCGAGGATATGGACGAACAACAGGTTGGGATACACGCGAGTTCTCATCAGTCGACCTGAATACCTTCACATTCACTCGATTAGTACGAGATGTTGTCATATTGGTCAATGCGCTGGGCTACAAGGAGGTCGCATGTGTCATTGGTCATGATTTTGGTTCCGTGGGAGCTTCGATGTGTGCGGTGATGCGACCAGACTTGTTCAAATCGTGCGCGCTGCCTCGATAGTCATCAACATTCCGCTAATAGATATTGTGCAGAGTGGTGATGATGTCTCACCCTTTCAAGGGAACTCCCTCCCTACCTTTCAACATAGTAGCAGATCCAAAACCTCAACATGAGAAGGAGGATATCCAGAAGGCTTTGGCTGAGCTACCACAACCGCGCAAACATTACAAATGGTACTACTCGACAAGTCCAGCTGCAAGAGAGATGGACTTTCCAAAGGAAGATCTTCAGAGTTTCCTGAGAGGATACTTCCATTTGAAGAGTGCAGATTGGAAAGGCAATGATCCAAAGCCGCTGAAGGCATGGGAAGCCACTGAGCTTGCCAAGCTGCCATATTATTACGTCATGCCTCTAGAAGCAAGCATGCGTGAGTCCGTCAAACTCTCCATGGCGGACGAGGACACAGCCTCAGTCTCAAAGTTGAGCGCCAGATGGCTGGATGACGATGACCTTGCTGTATACGTTCAGGATTTCGGTAGGAATGGTTTTCAAGGTGGCCTGAATTGGTATAGGGTGTCGACCGACCCAGATAACATGAAAGACGTGGAATTATTTGCGGGAAGGAAAATTGAGATCCCATCTCTCTTCATTGCCGGCAAGAAAGATTGGGGCACATACCAGGAACCGGGTGCCGTGGAAAAGCTGAGTGAAGTCTGCACTCAATTCAAAGGCGCGAAGTTGTTAGATGGCGCGGGTCACTGGGTGCAACAGGAACAATCGGAGAAGGTCGTCGAACTTGTATCAAATTTCCTCAGCCAAGTCAAAGTTGACTCAATCTCTCATTGAGTCGTATTAGATACTTGACAGGATCAAGGCTTTCAACTCGAACTTTACGTCACTCGGACTTTGGGCATGCAATGGCTTATGAACTAGAAGTCCGTGAATCAGACATTTCAATGCATCTGATGATCTGACAAATTCTGGAGGTGTTCGTGTTACATCGCATTAAGGTTATATGCATCAGAGTTCACACAGGAGTCTGTGCATGGAGTCCGGCAAAAGCCCACATCCGACCAATCAGCACCCCTCGACCCCAGCATATTTCCCGAAGCGACAGATGCCAACCCCAACAAAGCGGCCGGCAGCCTCCCTCCCGCCATCTCAAGTATCAGATGGCAGTATCAGATGGCATTTCCTGTGCATCAGACTCCTGCCCAACCACTCCAACAGCCGTTACAAACGTTCTTCCGATGAGCAACAAGTCAAGCCATTTTTTCGGCTTCATGCATTCCAGACTTTCTACCATGGCGTCAGATCATCACGTGGTGGACCAGCCCCAGAGATACTTCTCCTGCCGTGTTCCTCTTCTATTTCTCCTTTTCTTCTCTCCTCATCTCATTCTTGAATCGCCAAGCCAGCCTTTCCCTCCTTCTATTCCATTCACTAATTTTAATCGTTCTCTGCTTCTGGAAAGTAGATTCCATTCTTTCATCACTCTCCTTATACTTCACCACACTCCTTAACCACTAACCACCACAACCCTCACCATGTCTTCCAACCAACTCCTCGTCGAGCTCCTCGAGTTGTCCCAGGGCGTCTCCCAATTCCAAAACCTCCAACTCCTCAACATTGAACAATCTTCCTCCCTCTTCAACTTCGCCCCGGAACTCCTCGACTTCGTCCAAGGCTGCGGCAACTCCCTCAACGAGCTCGAGCAATTCACCTCCTCGCCCGTCAGCAGTCTCCTTCTCAACCTCAACTCCCAAGGCAACTCCTGCCTCGAGCAACTCATCCAACTCGAACAACTCTTCCTCGGCCAGTCCTCCGACTCCGAAGACCTCAACCTAGACGACAGCAACGACGACAACAGCAACCTGGACTTGAGCAACTCAACAGATATCTCCAACTCAACCGTTTCATCCGGAAGCGCCGATCTGAGCAATAGCACCGATTCAGCGAGCAACGCGTCCGCGAACGCGGCACCGGTTGCGGTCGCGCAGCAAGCTGGCGGAAAGGCCGATGCGAAGAATGAGAAGAAGGAAGGCAAGCGCTCGGAGATCGTGCAGCGATCGGGAGCGAGCAAGAGGCAGGTTCTTACCGGCTTGGGCCTGGCGGCTATGATGGTTGCTGGTGTTTTTGCTTTGTAAATCTGTTTGCTCGAATAGAGGATAGGTTCAACCGTGCGGGGTAGAAAGGGGAAAGAAGGGGTGTGATTCAGCTGTGCTGGGTTGGTGCTTGTGACCTGTGCTTGTGCGCGGTCGGTCTGGCTCTGGTGCTTGTGCTTGGGTTGCAAGTGGAGTAATGGGAAAGGCTGGGCTTGGATTTGGGGTATAAAAATTGATTTTTGAATGGAGGGTATACTACTTGCTTTACGCACCGTGTTCTTGGTTTCCTTCGATGTCAATACCAACAACAACAATAAAATAAAATATATACTTTAAGCTGTATTGTTTCGTTCTGTTTCATTCCTATTCCTCTTCCTATTGTATAGAGAAATGTGCTTTGCTTGATCGCGGTCGAGACTCTCGTATGATCTACGCCTGCAGCTTAGTTTCGAAATATCATAATAGCCGTCTTATACAACACTTTTTCAATCCTTATTCCTATGCTTTGCAACTACTTTCCCAAGTAACGACCCAATGCACGGATTTCTCACCTCCACATCTCCACCAATCCAGTCTTCTAAGCCCCTCCCCTCCCCTCCCCTCACCTCCTCCCTCTCCCATTCTCCCATCCTCCCCTCCTCCCCCCATCCTCCCTTCCCCCCACACCACACCTCCCAAAAACCAATTACCCGCAAAATACCTACCTCTACCTCCACCTCTACCTCTACCCCTCTCTTCTCACCGTTTAAACATCTCAAATCACATATTCGTAACTGGATATCCGACACGCATTCATATTGAATAGATACCTCCATTTATACATATAAACACATAAATGCGTATGTTAAATATAAGTAGAGGGCTCGAATGAAACTCGGTGGGTTTTTATTTGGTTTGGAAAGGGTTGTGGGTTGTGGGTTGTGTGGAGTGGGTGTGGAGTGGGTGCGTGGGATAGATAGATGGATTTTAAATTTTTGGGAATGAGTTGGATGAGTTGGGGGAGGGGGGTTGGTTGTTGAGCGGGGAGTGGAGTGAATTAAGTAGCGAACGGGGGTATTGATGGGAGATTTGATATTTGTGTTGGGATGTTGATTGATTAAGAGCGTAATTAGGGAAATTGGATTGTGGTGTGGTGAGGAGATGTGGTGGGGATTTGGGTTGTTGGGTTATTGTTAGAGAGTGAGAGAGAGAGAGAGAAGATAATTGAGATGGAAAGTTGAGAGTAGATCCAAAGATAGAGTATTCTCGTTTTATGCAATTACAGCTTCACTTGTCACATATTTAATTCAGTTCGGGTTTTTGGTATTGCGGGATGAGGATATTTGGCAGGAAATGCATTTAGTAAGCGAGAGGATTAAAGGGGTGGTTAGGTTAAGCGAGCCAGAAAACCGATAGATGTAAAATATTATATACTAGGTGGTGCAGGCTTTAGTTAACTATACGATCATTAACGAATCGACTCAAAAAATTACATTAACTGCATTCGTCGAAGAAGTATTTACCGTATTCGCACGCGACGCGCGTTTCGGGATACAAGCGCTCCGAGTTTATCTGCCTCTTCGGATTTAACAAGAGCCAATAAGCGTAAAGTCCAGCTCTTCCCCAACAGTCTTCAACACATCCAAATACCATATATCCATACCACAATGCCAAGTTCCGCTATAATTCCTCACATTCGCTCTTCAACCAATCTTCCTCCTTAGCAAAAATGACCTCTCCTCTTCCGGAAACCCACCGCGCCCTCGTCCTAACAACCACCTCCCAACCCCCCTCAATCCAAACCCTCCCAACCCCACAACCCACTCCCGGGAGCGCAATCATTCATATCTCAGCCGCAAATATAATCTCCTACTCCAAACACATCTACTCCGGAACTCGACCTTACCCTCTCTCCCTCCCTCTCGTGATCGGAACTAGCGCTATTGGACGAATCGCCGCTCTAGGACCAGATGCTGTCTTTTTACAACCAGGACAGCTGGTGTTTATAGATTGCTTTATTAGAGGGAGAGATGATGAGGATGCAGCGTTTTTGTTTGGGGTGCATGAGGGGCATAGTGAGGGGAGTAAGAAATTGATGAGAGGGGAGTGGAGGGATGCGACGTATGCGGAGTACGCGAAGGTACCGTTGGAGAATTGTTACCAGCTAGATGAGGAGAGGATGCAGAAATTAGGGTACGGAGTCGAGGAGTTGCAGGATTTATCAAGGTGAGTGAGTGAGTGTAGATGATTTGGGTGGACGTTCCTCCGCTTATTCTGCTATCGAAGAAGAAATCTACAAGCCAATGGAGGATATTTCTGATCAGCTTTATCTAGGCTTCTCGTCCCATATGGTGGACTCAAAGACATCGGTCTCTCCCCGGGAGAAACTATCATCATCGCCCCCGCAACCGGTGCTTTCGGCTCCGCCGCCATAAAAGTTGCCCTCGCCATGGGCGCTCGCGTCATCGCTCTCGGCCGTAATGCATCAACACTCGAAAAACTCGCTGCAAGCTACTCCCATTCGCGAATCGAAATATGTCAGATCACGGGAGACGAGAAAGTAGATCTCAAGTCCTTACAAGCATTCGGCCGCATCGATGCTTTTTTCGACATCTCTCCACCTGCAGCTTCAGACTCTACGCATTTCAGAAGCTGTATGTTAGCTTTGAGGAAAGGAGGAAGGGTTAGTTTGATGGGAGGTTTGAGGGGGGAGTTGACGATTCCGGTTAAGGTGGTGGTGAGTATGGATCTGCGGATTAGGGGGAAGTGGATGTATGAGCGGCAGGATGTCAAAGATCTTATCAAGATGGTGGAAATTGGAGTGCTCGGACTTGGAGGCCAGAGAGTCGAGAGGTTTGCGTTGGAGGATTGGGAGAAAGGGTTTGACGCAGCTGCAGAATTTGCGGGGATGGGAGGGGCGGCCGCAGCAGTGATTGTCCCATGACTGTCCAGAGGCATTCCCTGCTCATTCTAAATTGGATAGTATATTCACGTGGCGTAAGCGGCTTGAATGCACTGACGGGGACGAGTTGCGAAACAATAGTGGCAAGATTACAAACTGCAGGCGAAGCAGGAAAGAGGAAGGTTCAACTGATATACCGCTCGATCAACACTGATTTCCTACGCGCCTGGTAGCCCGCTGTAGAGTCGGTCATGGTAGCTAGTCAAGATTACCATTGTTTCTTCAGGATATGCGCAAGCCGGAGGAGTATATGAAAAGCTTCTCTCTCGAGATTATATAGATAATATCTTGATCTCCAATGAAAAGCCTAAAAATACACTTGGCATGGTCGTATCCAAGAATCAAAGAGCATAGGAGAAGAACCAACTCTTGTCAAACAAGACCCTCATCAATCCCTGGCCCTAGCAAGGAATTAAAAAGATAAGAAAACGCCTAAGAAACCCAGTATCCCGTAATGAGCATCTCGCTCTTCAAACCTCATAATCCAACCCGCTATCTTTTGGTTTAAAAAACCCAAAGCACACTCTCCCGATTCTGTGCATTCTTCCCAGAACTTGAGTTTCCATCCTCATCACCGCCTCTTTATAAAGTGTTCCACTCCTCCAATCATAAGAACACGCCACCGCCCTTTGCATCCCACCCTCACTCGCACAAAGCAACACCATGACTGGAGGTCTGACAGCCTCAATCAACGTAACAGTCATCGTATACGTATCCACAATAGTAAACACCCTCATCTCTCCCATCTTCGCTGATCTCGCCTTCTGTACCAGTTTCTCGATTTCCGGATCATCGGTAGGATCTCGTCCTACCCATTCATTATACTCATTTGTGGAGTGGCGAGATAGAGGTGATGATGAAGGCGACCAGGAAAGGCGGGACATGTCGTACCCGAAGATGAGAGACTCGATGGTACCGATGTCGAGATGGCCTTCGAAACCGAAGAGCCACGCTTGTTGATCCCAGAATTTGCCACCGTACATGATCTTCACGAGGTAAGGGGAGGCAAGCCAGGTTCCGAGGCCGATGATCAGGAGAAAGGCAGCAAAGACGGTAGTCGGAGATGGACCGCTGGATCCGAATGAATCGGAATTGGAGAAACTATCGTCGGATGAAGTGGAATAAGGATCAGTGGAAAAAGGGTCGGTGGAACGCTTGTAGAGAGGAGCGCTGATACCTTTGTCATATGAGATAAGGGCGGCGCTGATAACGACTAGGAGATATTAGTAGATGTTTTGGATATTCTAAACAGTAGCTGAAGAGGGTACTTACTTAAGATAGATGAGCAACGGACTATAAGTCGTGCGAAGAAGCGTTTCCAGGAATCGTTCCGAGCGACAGCTACAGGTTGGAAACCATCCCAGTGGATAGTAGCAGAACGACAGCCGTCAAGGATAACCGTATCAGTCTCTCCCACACCAGCGACTTGACATGATGGATAAACTATATTTGATTAGCAGATTCTCCGCGATATCATGAGGCGACACCTTACTATCCCATAAATTGACGTCCCAGGCATCCTTTGCTGACAACCACTTCTCATCGTATTTCTTAGGTGCAACGCAAATCAACCTCTCTAGAAGACAGTCACTATCATTTGCCAAGCTCAACCTCGCAAATGCCTGAAATTCTGAATCCGTTCGATCGACCATGGGGCGACGACGAAGCAGACCCATCAAAGCATAGACCATATCTCCTTGCAGATAAGTCGTTGTCTGTCTAGCTTGTAGGCACTTGATACCCAGATTGACCAGCTCGATTCGACTCAGCATCAGAGACCCCGTGAAATGATCCATGATCTGTCTCGATGTGTCTGCGTCATCCCATGCCCATCCAGGAAGGTCCTTCTTTGCGATGATTAGCGGCCGATTGAGGTCATTTCCCCGAGTGTAAACTTCGACATATTTCTCGTTCGGACTCAATAGTGCTTCTGGGAACGTCCACATTCGGCTGCCCCATTCGTGGAGTAGCGCACTTGTGTCTTTGGGTCTGGGATCGCCTTTTTTATTACCAACAGCAATGACCAGAGAGTGTGCGCCTCGAATAACGTCGTTGATTCGATATACGTCTTCCTCGATATTGTCATCTTCTGGCATACAGCTGCACCCAACCCAGTAAGCACTTAACCCTGCCTTTCGAGTCGCCACTTCCGCGATATCATGGAGTGCATCCAGATCCACATCATCAAACTGAGCGATGGTATAGGCGATGAAGAGGTAAGGTAAGTTCTTCTTACTCTCATCAACCTGTACTGCATTCCATTCTTCATCCTTCATACATGATGAACCATGCATACCTTCTTTCCCAGGACTGTTGAGGAACATGAGGTATCTTGGACGCAAGATTCTTTCCCCGCTAGGATTGTCACTCGAAACACTCCAGTGCAGTGCCCTGGACATTTTCGTATCTTCTTTGGAATTACGCGCAACTTTGCACGTTCCCCAGTACTTGTACGGAAAAGGATGATATTTCAATCCTTCGGTGATGATACCACGCGGTTTTGGCCAAGGTAGAACAAAGAATAGAGCGAGACAAGCTGGAAGCCAACGAATGGCAATTGCTAGCTTGTCATCTGCCGTCATCTCGTCGGAATCGCTGGGGGCACGCTTGAAAGGCCAGTATGCGGCACGAAGCATTATTGGTCCGACCTTTCGGATGTATGTTCGTCTCCAGGTATGCTGGGTGGGATGACCATTGTAGATCTCATCTACGGTCTGGACCATAAGCTTGGTGAGTCGGCCATCGACTACGTCGAGGGAGCGTTCTGCGGCTGGTCGCCGGTAGACTCTGGCCATGCTATCACGGTGGCGATAGCGCTGTCTGGAAGCAGACTTGACGCTTGGGTGTTTGAAGACATGGGGCTTCTTCATCCAGCGCCAGCTGGAGCCGGGGCTGAATGCGTTCCACCGTCCTTTTTGAGGTTTTCGTACACGAGTATTAGGTGCGGTGCTGAGAAACTGAATCGATCTTAGTACAAGAGGGGGTCTAGGTAAGGGAGACTGACATGAGAATAAGAAGGAGGCCGGTCGATAGTGATAGCAATCTCGCGTTGGGCTTTGGCAGAGACAAAGCTATCTCCCCACTGGCTATCCTGGGATGGGTCAGTAAATTATGAAGAAATCTTTCACGAATACGAACCACTTTTGATAGAGAATCATTTTTCTGCATGTATGAAATCTTCGACTCTGGGTATCCCTTAAGTTCCGGGTAGGGATTGGAGTTGGCGTAAACTTTCGGCACTGGATACGCCTCTTGGTTAATCTCGTGCTGAACAAAGGGATTTTGATGAGGAGGCTAGAAGGCATATTAATATTTTATCATGGATTCGAAGATTTGACTTACGAGGGGTTGCTGATATGGTTGCGGCTGTGGCCGCTGCTGCGGTTGCTGGACAACATTCTGTTGCATGATTCGGAGCTCGACTGGCCGAGTGACATAGTCGCTCGGCATCTCTGCCACCTCGTACGAGCCTCCAGCAGGCATCTCTTGCTGGATCTGGCTTCATATTAGCTCCAATAGAGCCCACGTGAGAGTGTACTAACTGGGACTGCTTGTAGCTCATTCAAGTCCTGTCCATGTGGAGGTGATGAAGGGTTGACCTGAGCTTGGCGGCCTTGGCCACGGATGTATCCACCACCATGGGGTCTGTGATTGCGAGTTGACTGAGAGGTTAGCAGAGAATTCTCTTAAACGTAGGGTAATGACCAACGTACCATTTCCAGTTGAGAACTTTGAGGTAGTTTGCGGTAAACCTTGGGTTGATGCACTGACGATGTGGTTGACGAGCGGAGACCATTTCCTCCCCAGGGCCGGCTCCTCTTTATGGTTTATCACTTACGACAATTAGAGAATCCCGCCTTGTTCCCCTATTTCTTTCGCCAAGGGAACGCGGCTGAAGCTGTAACCCATCTTCAGAAAAACAATATTTGGGCGTATCGGCAAAACGTCTTGGCATAAAGTGGGCGTCCAACTGCCACCCCTAAGTTTTCCTAGTCTATAACTTGCATAATTCGAGGCTTTAGATTCTGACCCTTCTGGCATTCTTATAGGTCGAAATTCAGCGGGGCTGTGTGTGCGCATTGTGGGAAGACTCAAACATGGAGAAGAAAAAAAGGGAAATACCGGGGCAACTTGCGACTCAACTAAAGCGGTACATATCTGGGAAAAGCCCGTCCGATCAGAAATTGTTTGTCTCATAAAGGGTTGGAAGAAATGCATTTCTGACCACTCCTGGGCTTGAGATGATGCTTGAAGGGAGGGGCGGCATCGAAAAATGAGAGTCCATCTGAAGCACTCGTCATTCGGGAATCTTTGTTTAAGAATAAGACATGATAGGAAGAATTGTCTTTGATTGGGCAACTTATTGAGAGCACTAGATACAAAATCCAGACGACATTGCAGAAAAAACTGATTTAGTCTGTTGTGCAAGAATAGACTGCAATTTCTCACTGTGACCAAGAGGTTTATGATAGTGGCCCCCAATGAGGTCAAAGGCAGGTCTACGCGCCCTTGGCCCGCAGAACAAGGTGTGGTATCTGCCCCGGGAGTTGCAGGTGTGGCGTATTGGCGAAGCGCTGCCGAATCGTGAATTGTTTCGGAACCTTGACAATTCCGGCATTTGCCTTCTAGCCATGCGCCACAGATATCCAAAGCTGAACATTTGGAGAGCCCCTATCTTGAGAGGTAGAATGATGGGGGCTTATTTTTGAAGAATTTACTGAACAAGAGATCGTGATGCCCCGAAGATTCTAGTCATATATCCCTGAACGTGCTGTTTGCTGATTTTTATTCACTCCTAGAAAACCCTACCTTGTCAACTTTAAATACATCATGTGTGATCCACTTGAAGCTCAGTCACACATTGACGAATTCTTCAACCTCGTGGATAAAGAAGACGTAAATGAATATCGAAACGTGAATTACAGAATCAGGCTCTTGGAGAGTCCCGCAACAGGTTTGTGAACATTGTCTCAAGGCATCAGAATACTAATTCACATGCAAGGAAATACCGAACCAACACTGAGATGGCGAAATGGAAGTTCAAGACTTTCCTCTCACTGCATTCCAACGATCGAAGTCAGAGAACTGCATAAGGTAAACTATCCTGGTACTGAGAGCACAGCGACAGGCTGACTCTAGAGGTAGAGGCCTCCGTGTGCGGTTAGGATAATGTAAGTTGTTCGTGAAAAAACATAACTATCAAAACACTAAAGTACGGTAGATTCACAAGCATTGATGAGCCAAACCCGATGAATCTGCATGGGCTGAGAGACATCTTCGAAGGGTTCTCCTTTCCAACTGCATTTCTAAAAGAAAGGGTTCAAGGTGTTACGAACTCTTTCGGAAGACGGGATACAAATCTCACCCAAGGCATGCTACAGCCGCCCAGGCTTCAATACTGTATTGACAATAATAGATTCATGGCTGCACTTCCTATGCAAGAATATTGTCGTGAGAGACACTTCTGACAGTCTTTTCGATGTCCACCATCCCACCGCAGACCAGCAAGACCCAAGCTGGATCCGAGGGGGATTCTTCATGAAATGGAACAAAAATGGTGGGAATATAACTTTGATCTGCTTCGGATCATTTCCGAAGCTCGAAGAACGATTGAAGCGATTCATCGAGAATACGGATAATGTCCAGTCGTCCCTTTACGATCCATATACCCTGTACGCTATCATACTGGATGAGCTACATCTCAAAATGGACAGCATTGTCTGGGAACTGATCTCGATATACAATCGAACAGAGACGGTATGCGTAGCATCTTGATAGAGATTTGGCTGATACAAGTAGCAAATCTTCGAGTTCGCCAATGCTCAACAGAAGCGTTCAAGTCGAGGATATGACGTCGACTTCGTGCGTCTTCATCACTTGATGAAGCTCGTAATCCATCTGAAAGAAGCTTGTGAGGCGATCATCGAGACCGCCAAATCGATCCAAACTGCGCACAATGATTTGTTCAACGCATCACACTTTCGAGATTGCCCACCACATCCTGCTATCCCTGCTACAGGCAAGGACTTGGAGTATTTGCTGAGCAGTTTCCATGGCTTAGGTCTCCGCATCAGGTCCGTCGAGACAAGAGCAAGCAATGTAATAAATCTGGTAAGCTCCAGTCTGTATGCTTCAATGGGAGGATATTGATGCAAGCAGGCATTTAATCTCGTCATTCAGCGAGACAGCACTCTTTTGCAAGAAGACAGCCAGTCCATGAAGACAGTCGCGATAATGACGCTTGTCTTCCTACCAGGTACCGCCGTTGCGGTAAGTCTGTAGCTGACACAAAGGCGAGCTTCAATTAACATTGAGCAGAGTATTTTTGGAAGCCAATTCTTCAATGCAGACTTTTCGGACTCCGGAATGGGACATCTGAAAGTTTCGTCGGATTTCTGGCTTTTCTGGGTTCTGTTCGGCGGCGTCACAGGTATCACGTTGCTCGCATGGTGGATATGGCTGAGCACCAGTACGAAGCGGCGGTTTGCTGCTCATTTGGAACATCGAGGGAGAGGCGCAGCTTCAATGGCTTGAGCATGATGGATTGATTGGCGCTGAAAGGGTGGATCATTCCGAGTGTTAGATCTGTTAATGTCTGTCATCCTCAAGGCATTTGAGAACCTCGTACGGCTCAAATAAGACGTTATCTAGAAGGCGGTACTGTGGTACAATATATAGTGCCGCAAAGGAATAAATATAGCCCCCTTCCGAATCAGGCTAGCTCGTTTAAGCAAGGCGACTCAGCCTTGCTAGAGCGCCATCGTTCTATCGCTTCAAGCTCTCCTCATTAACAACCACACGACACGACACAAAGCACACCATTCCTCAGAACAACTTTTTAGACCCTCAGTCTTTTCTCTATCAACCATCAACATGGACGCCCACGGGACCTTCGAGCTCTTCACTCAACTCCCAGTTGAACTTCGCATCAAGGTCTGGAAACATACCTTCCCAGAACCCCGCGTCTTGTCCGTGCGCTTCAACCGCGTTACCTCGCAATACACTTCTACCTTAGCACCGCCAGCACTCGTGCACGTCTGTTCCGAGTCACGATCTCTCTTCCTCGAAACCTACACTAAACTCATCCTCTCTCCGAAATATGACTCTGCCGTATTCATCGACTTTGCGCGTGATACTCTCTTCTTCGATACGTTAGACTGCAGTCCCGACGGCGATTTATCCCTAGACTTGGCATCTAGCCCTCATCGCGATCGGATATTGTATTGTGCGATTGATTCGCAGCTTTGGGAGGTGTTGAGAGTGTTTCGATATGACTCATTGAGTGAGGTTCGGCTGATGCCAAATTTGAAGACGGTTGCCCTAGTTATGTCGAAGGATTATGATAGGGGATTGCACCAGAGAAGGGTGGATGTGGATGGAAATCAGAGCATTTTTGTGGATGCGGATATGAATACGGTCGGAGGGGAGATTCGCCATGTGCATTGGTATGTGGAGAGCCTGAGGTGGGAGCTCAAGCAGGGTTTGGAGCATTGGACGGTTAATCCTCCACATGTGCAGATGTGGCTTTGGTAATTCGGGGCAGTTCTGGTATCTTGATGGCCTACAGGTTACTTCACTCAGTTGGTAATGGTTCATGGGATTTGACCTATTGTATAATCGTCTCCCGTTTTTAAGGAGTCTTGGGGCCAAATCGATGAGTTCGACGATACGTTTACCTACAAGCCCAACATAGCTATGTGACGCCATAGTCTCCAGGTGGATCATATTAGAAAGTTTATACCCATCTTCGAAATGGGTTCCTATGCAGTCTGTTCTCTTCTCAGATCCTACCTTTTCTTCGAATTGTGAGCGGTTTCGCGTTCCCACCACATCATCATGTCCACGCTCAACTTCCACAACGAAGAGGCACAACCGGAGAAGCTATCCAAGTGAACGATATCAAAATCATTCCATTTCCCACCTAAATTCTTGTTTCTCATTCCAACCACACAATACACCTTTGCCATCGGAGCGAAAGCGAGCAGTCTTACCCGCCCCATCATACCAACACGTCAACAAAAAATCTATGTCCAATCCGACTTCTAGAAGGAAGAGGCACAACCAAATACGGACAAGAAAGGCGTCCCGAACCGTAGGAATGGGGCGGGCGCGCCGAGCCGTTCAGGATCAGGATCTCGGGACCTGGGTATATGTTCCGGCGTAGCGTGGAGCGTTATTATCGACATCAGGCAAAATAGCAAGACTATTCGTGGCATAAGCGCCTACCTCATTCACCCATCCAATCTTTTTAAATATTTCATTCATCCACCCGCCAGATGCATGGTCTTATAATTGGTCTGGCGTTTCTTCTGTTCCTGTCACTGGTGCCGTCTTTCGTGTTGGGTATAGGACGGAGACGGATATGGATGGATGTGCCTCTTTTTTGGGAGTGAGTGAAGCGCAGGCGCATAGCATGGTCCAGCCTCCTTCGGGCGGCGTTCTGTGCCACCGCTTAATTGCTTAACCTTAGTCTTACCTTCAAAGAACCTTAATCCATCACCTACCTACCTACCTATGTATGGCCCAGATCTATTTTCTTTGCTTTAGGATACCGAGTTGAGATTGTTTGTCAGCGTTCGTGTAAGGAGGCGTGCGCCTGAAGAGTAGTTTGGGCTGGGAGAGGTAGGATAGCGATTGGTGGGTTCGAGTAGAGTGGAGATACTTTGCTGTGAATAGGTTCTCTGTAATATTTCGTGAGGCTTCGGTGAGCTGTGCCTTGAGGCGTCAAGTCGTGTTGGTTTTATCTTCTCGCTGAAGGTTGCAAGTGTGACTGAGTGAGCGGCGAGTGTCGTGAGATATAAGATGGCGAAACTGTCTAGCTGAATTGTTATTATTCTCGTCAAATCATTCATCTGTCTATTCTAGCATAGAACAACTCGAGTTTTTTCCTTCAACATTGACTTTGTTCTCATCACCAAGCAATTATGCACGTCTCAACTATCACTATCCTAGTAGGCTTCATAGCTACTACTTTGGGAGCTGCTATCCCAGCTCCGGCTCCAAATGCACTACAACCAGCTGGTGTGATTCCACCGAGAGACTCGCCGTTTGTTGTTAGAGCAGAGAAGGCTGAAGATGGAAGGGGAGGGTATAATAGAAGAGGTGAAGAAGTGGATGATGGAAGAGGAGGGTACAATCGAAGGGCTGAAGCTGGAGAGGAGGGACGAGGTGGTTACAACAAGCGAACCGAGGAGGTTAATGATGGAAGAGGAGGATACAACAAAAGAACAGAAGAAGTTAACGATGGGCGGGGAGGCTACAACAAGAGAGCCGAAGAAACTACTGAGGTCGATGATAGTAGAGGAGGGTATAACAAACGAACGGAAGAAGTCGATGATAGCCGTGGAGGCTACAATCGAAGAGCTGAAGCTGGAGAGGAAGGACGGGGTGGTTACAATAAGAGAGCAGAGGATTCAGACAACGGAAGAGGAGGCTACAACAAGCGAGCCGAGGCTGGAGAAGACGGACGAGGAGGATACAACTGAACGAAAAGTCCCTAATGGCTGCACGTGATCTTGGCTATAGAAATGGGCATGGCGTTTGCTTTCTTCTTGGCATGGCTTAGGCGTTTAAGATTTCAGGTTGATTTGGTAGACATCAGCATACGGATTGGCGTTCATTCCAAACTAGATTGGTATTCATCACTGAATTAAATAGGAACAGAAAATATCTTGCCTTCACCAATTTACTTTTGAAAAATCCACCTCACATCCTCATCACTCGTAACCGGCTCATCATTCCCGATATTCTCCCCAGCCGCTCTCCTGGCCTCTTTAGCACTATTCTCCCTGCCCAGGGTCCACCAAAGCAATCCCGTGACGAACAAATTCCCAATTAAATACCCAATCGCAAATCCATGTCCCAAGAACCATCTTGGACTCGTATCTGGTCGATAGAGCTGCGTTCCCAAAACCGCGCCCAGATTTCCGATCGTGATGGTCATCGCTGTAGCAGTTGCGCGTTTCGTTTGTCCGGAGACATTGGCTGCGGCCCAGGAGAGGACGATGGCGCAAGAGGGATAGATCCCTGCGGCGGCGAAGATGGTTCCTGTATAGGCGACTCCGGGTTTGTTGGCGGGGGCTGCTAAAAGGAGGATGTACCCGATGATTGCGAAAGAAGTAGAGGCTGCGACAAAAGGCGCGCGTAGGTGTGTTTTCTCTGATAGAATAGCGACGATGATTGTGAAGACTGTGGCGACGGCATAGGGTGGTACAGTCAGAAGTTGTGCATTGGCAGCGGAGTATCCGAGCGTTTTGATGATGGTGGGGAGGAAGAGGGAGAGGGTGTAGAGGGGCAGGGACATGGTGTGGAATCCTAGGCCGTAGAGCCAGCATTTGTAGTCTAGCAAGGCAGAGCGGACACCTGCCCAGGCGAAAGGTTCGTGAACGGTTGCGTCTGACGAGTTTTTGAGCCGAGCGTGGATGAAAGAGCGTTCGGGCTCGGTGAGGAAGGGGGCGGTGGAGGGGTAGTTGTGGATGAAGAGGTAGGATATGAGGGAGACGACCACCGTGAAGAGTCCTTCCTGTGTCGAGTTAGAGGCTGTGACGGCAGAAGAGGGGAATACTTACAATGATGAAGATCCATCGCCAGCCGTTCTGTCCACCAACGCCCTTCATGAATCCAATACCGTATGCAAGAATTCCACCGAATGCACCAGCTAACGAGGCTGCAGAGAAAAACAATGCGACCCGATAAAGTGTCTCTGTGCGCTTATACCACATTGACAAGTAGAATACGACTCCAGGAAACAATCCGCTTTCAGTCACGCCCAAGAAGAAGCGTGCAACCACAAGGCCAGCAAAGTTTTGTGATACTCCCATTAATGTTGCGACAATTCCCCAGACAAGCATGAGAGTTGGTAGCCATATTTTGGGCGTCGTGCGTTTGAGGGCGATATTGCAGGGAATTTCAAACAAGACCTTCTCCCAGTCAGTAATTTCATCTCGTCGCTATCTAAGACTGGAAACTCACATATCCGACAAAGTATATAGTCAAAGTTAATAAGTACTGATTTCCTGTAATATGCAGATCTGTAGTCAAGCCATCTAACTTCGCATTTCCGACTACGAGGAGATTAGCTATTGATAGACGGATAGCTCTTGTGAGCTTACTATTGCTTCGATCCAAGAAAGATAGGAGATAAAGTAAAGTCAACGGAGGAAGGAGCTTTAGATCCAATCGCCGCACGAGAGCTTTCTCGTCAATGCCTGTGGGATTTGTGAATGCCTCCTCTGAGGACAAAGATGGAGCTCGACTGCCATCGTTGCCTCGTTCAAGGACAATCTTTTCCTGATCATGCTGAGCAGGAACAGTCGCCATTGTGAAGGAGAAGAAGAATCAATCCTCAAGTGCTCTTAGCCTGAGCTCAAAGACGGAGACTCTGCTAAATGTTTATACTCGTCTCCACGTCATAAAAGATAAAAAAGAAAAAGAAAGGTTGCGAGTTTCCATCAACACCACGGACCACATAAAAAGAACGAACAGATGTAGTCCACAAATGACGAATTCCATGCTTTACCATCCGGACCTTCGTAGGCCCGGACCTCACCCACCATCGGTACTGGAGACTGGAGACTCAGGCACATCGCACCTATCACGAGCGGTTCCAGCACTTGCCAGACATAGGGCCAGGGGCGGCAAGAGGATGCATGAGGAAGGTGCTGCGCGATAGATATGCACTGTTGACATCCGCTGTGTGAAGGCTGGGTTGAGGTTGGCTGTCGTGGTGCTTAGCGGATGATGAGACTCTGGCCTTCGATGTCGTGATTGTGAGCTCTCCGCTCTTGGCAGCCGGGGCGCAGATCATTCACGGGAGATGCACGTGACCCCGAAATCGTAAATGCCTTCAGCTGCAAGTGCATTACTACCTAGGTAGGTGTGCCTCGACATGGTCCTTTGTGGATGGAAGGGACTCAGATATTCGGATAAGAGCTTATTGCTGTTCATCAAATCACATTGTGGGAAGAAGAGGGTATATTGAGAAATTGATTTTCATTGCGGTCTATTGATTGCTGACTGTGTCGCTCAGCAATCTTTTTGGAGGAATTATCTCCGGCAGCGTTCACTATTTGTCCTAATCTTCTCAAAGCCAGAGGCCAGTCGACGGGGTATCGTAGCAAAGCCACTAACACCATGATCCATGCAACACCGTCCATGCAAGAGCGCCGTGATGCTGAAAAGAAAAATGACGAAAAAAGCAGTCTCGATTGTCGATGAGAGCCAATAGATGGCATCGGTCAACAAAGAGACGGAAGAGATCATTATAATGGGCTCAGAAGTATGTAATCCAGCACAAATATGGGAAAGTGGTTTTACAAGGCGTTACAGAGTGCAGGCTGTGAGTAAGTCGCATCAGATAGTGGTGCCTGCGAGTGCCAATATTTTCGACTTGTCGCCGAGGAATTTTGCGCGGTGGGCAACAATTTCAGAAGCAATGACGTCGAAGTCTCTTATCTTCCGCACTCGCAGGTCCATAAGAACCTCTTTCAAGCCCGTACAGAACTTATCGCGTTGCTCGCCCGTGAATTCCTCAGGCGAGCCGAGGGCTGTGAGGACAGCATCATCTGTGAAAAGTTCAAGTCAGCCCGAAGGACAAGAAGGGAAGTCGAAATGGCGCCTGTTTGTAAGCTTTAGATAACCTACGCACCGAGAAGTCCAATATCTTTGAAGTGTTGCAGGTCGCAGGTTGAATCATTGCATATCCCTCCCGCTAATTCATAGCGACAGAATTCCTTATTGGGGTCGATCTTGTGACTGTAAGTCTTCGATCTCAACCCACCAGAAACACTGTGACTGAACTCGGGATGGAAGCGATACGCTCGAAAACGCTTCAGAGGGCTTTCATAAGGGGTGTATAGAGGGGTCTTAGAAATGTCTTTTAATCCACGCTAGTTTTCGTTAGCAGAATCCAGATAACAACCAGTAATAAAGATGCTTTGTTACTTCAACCAGCTTTGGGGAACTACCAATTACGGAAGGCAGTAGCTCCCCGGTGCCATTCTGAGCTTTCTCACTGCTAGCCTGCGTCGAATTAATATCCATAGACTCGTTAGCTTTGGGCTTGGAAATGGGTTGGGGCGGTGCTGGGCTCCATGGTGGAACATCCGCTGGCTCGCTAGCCTTGTGCTCGAGAATAGATTCTGGCGGCGCTGGACTAAATGGAGGAGAGTATGCAACAGGAACTTCAGCATCTACCATTGCTGCTTCGGGGGGCGCAGGACTGAAGGGTGGAGAGTCCGTAGCAGGAATCTCAGCGGGTGCTATTGCTTCAGGTGGTTCGTAATCATCGATTTCGCGATCCGGGACGTCGCGCATCGTTCGATCAAGAACAGGCGAGTATTCTGGGCTCCCATCATTCTCCAAAGCAATACTGGACGAAGATTCTGGGGCAAGATGACTCGGATCAGGGGCATACGAAACTTCCATGTCCATGTCCATGGCCACATCCATCTCATCCTCATCCTCATGCGAATGCAACTCAGCTTCAGCTCTTACGGCTTCCTGCAGCGCAGCTTCCAAAGCTTGATTTGTTGAGGTGCTGTTCGGTACCTCTTCTCTATTTTGCGCGTCCGCAGGTAGCTTATGAGATACCTGGATGTCCGGGGAGACATGGATGCCATTGGGAAGATTATGGACTTGATTTGTTTCTGAATGCGGTGCCCCTGAATTCGCAGTGGGCATAGTATTTGGCGCTCCGTCAATGATTTGCTGTGGCTCTTCAAAGAATGAACCAGAAGGACGATCGGGAGTCAGAGAGGGTGCGGATTTGTGGGGTGTTTCGGTAGCTTGAGAGGATGAAGAAGGCCGATCTGATGAGTGAGTTTGTATCTTTGGGAAGCTGAAAGATTATGGGGGAAACAAAGAGTAAAACTCAGAAAGTTGGTAACATGAAAGCGAGAAACGTACTATCATTAGCAAGTATCTTTTGGGCAGTAAGATTTTGTAGCCTATCCTTCTTCTCTTGGAGGTCTGCCTCTTCCTCAAGTCGCTCAGCTTCTTCCTTCAATCTCTGCTTTTCCGCAAGACTTTTTTGATAAGCGGCTTCGGCTTCAGCCATGGCAGCTCTCAAGGCTTCGAGTTTCGTGCGAGTCTGCTGGACCTCGGCGTCAACTAATGATTGATCCGTCGCATTCTTCTCGCGGAGAAGGCGCTTCTGCTCTAACTCGTTCTTCTGGAGCTCTGCAAGTTTTTCCGCCTCGGCAGCTTGCGCGTCGACTAGCCTTTGCTGGTCTGAATTGACTTGGCCTTGCGCAATGGTAACCATTTGTTGCATCTTGATCGAAGCTTCGACTTTGCTGGCTAGGTTTCCGTTGGTAGTAGCGGCATCTTTCGCTTCAGAGCCATCGAAGTCTGGCATTCGTGGCGTACGTGCCCTGCTAGGAGTCTGTTTTGCCCGCTTTTTGGCTTCTTTCTCCGCAATCTTTCTCTTGAGTTCCTCAATCTCAAATTGTTTCCGTTGCAAGTCGCCAGGTACACCATAGGCTGCCTTGGCAGGATTGGTCGGTAAGGGCGGTGTATTATTGGCAGATGAGAATGGTGGAGGTGTGAATGGCTTATTCACCTTGTCAGATGGTGGTGCGGAACCTTGGAGAACTGTAGATTGATGACCGGACGTCTTCCTTTCTGGCTGCATTGGAGAATCTTGGTCCCCACCAGACTCAAGATCCATAGCAACATCTTCATCTTCCGAGTCGCCGTCGTCATCACTGACATTGATGACGAGGGGTTGATCATTGCGGTGGTGGCCGAAGGGTCGCTTGAAAGGAATCATAGATGAGACAGTGTCATCAAAGTCGGCGGCGACAGGACGCTTTCGCGGAGTACTAGAGACTGATGGAACTGGCGTGCTCGAAGAGCTTAATTGAAGGCCAGGGATGGCGCTGTTAGATGCGAGAAAGAGGCCGGGTATGGAAGGTTGTTGTCGAAGTTGGGGAACGGGAATTTGTGCGGGAGACTTTAATGGGATTGGATCATTTGAGATCTGTGGTTGGACTTTTGGAGCGGACGGCAAAGCTGATGGTGAGCCCGTGACTTTCGTGGTCGTAGTCGATATTACTTTGGGTGGTTCTGAATGAGCAGCAGGAGTAGGAACAGCTACCGACTTTTCCACCGGTTTAGCAATATCCTTTGCTGCCGCCTGCTTCTGAGCACGCTCTTCCCGCGATTTCCTCAAAGCCTCCATCTTGGATTGAAGGGTTTTTTCTTTTTCTGTCATCGCCGCCGACTTGGGGGCAGAAGGGGTAGACTGTGCGGATTGTTGGATAGTTGTTCCAGAAGAGGATGGCGCAGCTAGATTCTGTACTTCTTTGCGGCCCACGCTCACTAGTTGGGCTCCAGCAATGTTAACATCTTTGAATGTTGCAGGACGTTGCTCATTCGATATTTGATTCTTGCTGGCTTGAGTACTCGTCAATGCAGTTTGAGAAGGAGTTGTATTTGACGACTTGGTTGAGTTTCTTGGTATCTTCAGATCATCGAAGAGGCGTCCAATGATATCTTCCCGGAAGCCTTCGTCGATATACGTTTGGTAGCGTACATCACAGGGTAGAAGATTAAGTATTGCTGCTTGAGCTTTCTTGCGAGATTCTGCGACAGTTTTGCCATTGGCTACACTTGGCACTGGGTTTGGAGTTGAATGCCCAGGAGAAACTTCGGGCTCGCTATTGTACTGTCTCTTTTGAGGATTACTATACCCATTGTTTTGGGAGCTAGACTGGACCGCAGCAATTGCACCATTCGGCGGGGGCTTATAATGGCTCTGCGTGATTGAAGTGGCAGGCTGTTGAACAAAATTACTTGTAGGTGTATTAGAATGCTTGTCCGCAGTATATTGATCCTCTCGGTCTGCCACTGCAGGAGAAACGTACGGAGAGTACGAGTCTGACTGTTGACGTCTGAGTTGAGCAGAAGGGTTTTGAGGATATTGGTAGTCATTTGCTAGAAGACTTCAGTTGGCAAATAATTTATGTCGTGAAATTAAGACTGGACCTACCAGGATATGACTGCTGCGGGTTGAATCCTTGAGCTCTCGAGTACTCAGCATGTTGGGTATTGTCATTGTAACTTGTAATGCCGTTTCTACTGTACTGAGATGGACCAAATCCAACAGGAGGAGTATTGGTAGCAACACCACCATCTTCGAATTCTCCCTCACTTAGCTCACGTTGCTCGTAGGGTTTTGCAGATTGCGCGTGAGGATAGCTTTGATGGCCCGCGGACGGATAGTATTGCGAGACGTTATGTGAGCTGTTCCCGTAGTTTTGGTATTGTGCAGTGTCGTGTGGCGGGTTGAAGGCAGGTAACGGAATTGCCTCCTGATTCCAACCCTGGTATATAGGTAATGGAGGCACGCCAGAAGCCACTGCAGCAGCGCTGAAGGCTGGCAAAGCTCTGTTATATGCGTATGCCGACATTGACGTGTCATAATTCGATGCCATATGCCCCTGCGCTGCGCGACCATCGTCTGGCTGCAGGTATTGATTTGGGAACGTGGGAGGGAGGTAAGGAGGATTGGGGTGATCTCGAGAACCATAGTTTGCGCCGTAAGACGGCGTTGCAGGATATTCGGACATTGTACTTATCAAGACAGGCTTGCATTATTGTCCGGAAGGGTTGACTGTTAGTGAAAAGTGCAAGAAAACCTCTGAAGCGCGATTAAGAGCTATTCGAGGATCATCTTGCAACAAAAGAAATGGTTTACTGAAGAAGCGAGCTTGCTGCGCAGTATCGAGAATGTGAAAGAGCGAATAGAAGAGAATGCGCGTTTCGAGTCTTGAACAGAAGACCGATAAATCCACTCGCTGAGGATTGAATTATTGATGCGATGAAGTGAGGAAGCTTTTCTCAAGTCAAACGACTTCGAGAGTTCCGACGAAGCTAGTCTGTTTTTGTCTGCGCTAAGTCACGCGTAACAACGCGCCTTCCAGGGTTTGTTTATCCCATGGCCCTCCCGTCCACTCATGTCTCGCATCGAAATCAACAACACCAACACGACGACATTTCGGCCTTCCCTTTGCTGCACCAAAACCTCTGTTCCATATGTAATTGCAGCCTCCAAACCCTTTTGATTTCTCTACCTTTTTGTGCACAATTCTTGGCAATCAGTCTTTACGAAGTCTTGCCGTCAGATGGCTTGGAGTTGTTTTGCTTCATAACAAACACTGTACATTTCATGTGTTGCTACATAGGCTGAGCACACACAATGGCATCTCATCCAGCGCAGAAGCGCAATAATCCTTTCTCGAGAACGAATTCTCCTTCTCCCTCTCCTGGCATTCCTAATGGCAGGCCAAAATCTATGATAGCGTCCTCGCCATTGTCCGGCACCCAGAGCCCACCACACAGCCAGAGTCCAGGTCACAACCGGTCATATTCCTCACTAGCAGGAGTTTTGTCGCCAAGTAATACCACAGCCTCTCGACATCGTTCAAATTCGAAAAGCGTTACGCCGAGCTCTAATACTTTTGCACCTTCATTCATCAAGACCGATGAGATGCGGCGTGGCCAGGAAGTGGTAAACGGCATTGAAGGAGAAAATGACTTCTCAGGGAAGCGATATGTCTGGCTGAAGGATCCACAGACGGCTTTCGTCAAGGGTTGGATAGTAGAAGAATTGGGCAACAGTCAGATTTTGGTTCAGTGCGATGATGGCAGTGTATGTTCATGTACGAAACGGATTGTGACGAATGCTAATATTAAGCAGCAACGAGAAGTTAGCATAGACAACGTTGACAAAGTGAATCCCGCAAAGTTCGATAAAGCGGATGACATGGCCGAGCTTACGCACCTTAATGAGGCATCTGTGGTGCACAACCTACACATGCGGTATCAGACTGACCTGATATATACTTATTCTGGCCTATTTTTAGTGGCTATCAATCCTTATTGCCCGCTACCAATCTACACGAATGAGTACATCAACATGTACAAGGGTCAAGGGAGAGAGGAAACGAAACCCCACATCTACGCAATGGCAGATGAGGCTTTCCGGAATCTTGTGGACGAGGGCGAAAATCAGAGCATTCTAGTGACTGGAGAATCCGGTGCTGGTAAAACAGAAAATACCAAGAAGGTCATCCAGTATCTTGCAGCCGTCGCACACTCGGAGTCCCCAGTCAAGAAAGGAAGCAGTCAGCATTCGAACCTTTCACAGCAGATCCTTCGAGCAAATCCTATCCTCGAAGCATTTGGCAATGCCCAGACAGTGAGGAATAACAACTCCTCGCGCTTTGGTAAATTCATTCGCATTGAATTTTCTCGCACAGGAACAATCGCTGGTGCCTTCATCGATTGGTATTTGCTGGAAAAATCTCGTGTTGTTAGGTTGAATGCCCACGAACGGAATTACCACGTATTTTACCAGCTTTTGAAAGGCGCTGATCGGAAGATGAAACAAGATTTCCTTCTCGAGAATATGGATGTTGAGGATTTTGCGTATACAAGGGACGGGCATGACACAATTGCTGGCATATCAGATCGAGATGAGTGGAACTCATTGATTGAAGCCTTTAATATCATGGGATTTTCGGACAAAGAGCAGGTCTCAGTTCTTCGTACTATCGCTGCCGTTCTTCACCTAGGTAATATCACCGTTGTGAAGGAAAGCAGAGCAGCAGATCAGGCTCGACTCGCTACCGATGCTCGCGTTCAGGCTGAGAAAGTCTGTAAGCTTCTTGGCATACCGCTTGAACCCTTCCTCCAGGGCCTTCTTCATCCTCGCGTAAAAGCTGGGCGTGAATGGGTCGAGAAAGTCCAAACACCGGAGCAAGTTCGTCTTGCTGTTGATGCTTTGGCAAAAGGTATCTACGAGCGTGGATTCGGCGACCTTGTCAGCCGCGTCAACAGGCAACTTGACCGGACTGGCATGGGAATGGACGACTCTCACTTCATCGGAGTTCTTGATATTGCCGGCTTTGAGATCTTCGAAGAGAACAGTTTCGAGCAACTCTGCATTAACTACACGAATGAAAAGCTCCAGCAGTTCTTCAATCATCACATGTTCGTATTGGAACAAGAGGAGTATGCTAGGGAACAGATTGAATGGAAATTCATCGATTTTGGCCACGACCTTCAGCCAACGATCGATCTGATTGAGCTACCAAATCCAATTGGTATCTTCTCTTGTTTAGATGAAGATTGTGTGATGCCAAAGGCTACCGATAAGTCCTTCACAGAAAAGCTTCACTCGCTCTGGGACCGAAAGACACCGAAGTACCGCCCTTCAAGGCTCGGCCAAGGCTTCATGCTCACTCATTATGCTGCTGAAGTGGAATACTCAACAGAAGGTTGGCTTGAAAAGAACAAAGATCCGCTGAATGACAACATCACAAGACTACTGGCCGCTTCGACGGACAAACATGTTGCGTCCCTTTTCGCGGACTGTGCCGATTCTGATGACGATCCAGGGGCGACAAGGAGCCGAGTCAAGAAAGGACTGTTTCGAACTGTCGCCCAGAGACACAAAGAACAATTGTCTAGCCTGATGGGTCAACTCCATTCGACGCATCCCCACTTTGTTCGATGCATCATTCCAAATCACAAGAAGCGCCCTAAGCAGCTGAGTGCACCTCTTGTGCTCGATCAATTACGTTGCAATGGTGTCTTGGAAGGTATCAGAATTGCTCGAACTGGATTTCCCAACCGCCTGCCCTTTTCTGAATTCAGGCAGCGGTATGAAGTTTTGTGTCAAAATATGCCAAAAGGGTATCTCGAAGGACAAGCAGCTGCAACAATTATGCTAGAGAAGCTTGGCCTGGACAGATCATTATTCCGAGTAGGTCTTACCAAAGTCTTCTTCCGAGCTGGTGTTCTGGCAGAGCTCGAGGAACAGCGCGATGCATTGATTAGAGAGATCATGTCGCGATTTCAATCGCTCGCACGGGGGTTCACTCAACGTCGCATTGCGAACAAAAGGCTTTATCGAGCAGAAGCTACACGGATAATCCAACGCAACTTCCAGGTTTACCTTGATCTCTGTGAAAATCCATGGTGGAGACTTCTGGTCAAGATGAAGCCTCTTCTAGGTGCTACTCGTACCTCTGGCGAAGTCAAGAAACGCGACGAGATGATCCAAAAACTGAATGAGAAGATGAAGCAAGAAGCTGCCGATCGCCAGCGGCTCGACGAAGACCGCCGTAATGCCCATCTGGAAATGCAAAGAATCCAACAGACCCTAGAGAGTGAGCGAGCTCTTGCGTTGGACAAGGAAGAGATCTTTAAAAGATTGCAGATCAGAGAAGCTGAACTTAACGACAAGCTAGCGGGTGCTTTGGAAGATCAAGAGAATCTTGAAGATCAGCTAGACGGTTTGCTGGAAGCGAAGAAGAAGGCCGAGCAAGAAGCCGAGATGTGGCGGTCTCAACTGGACCAAGCTGGCCAAATAATTGCCCAACTAGAAACCGAGAAGAAGGATCTCGCTGACAGACTTGACGATATAAATGCCCAGCTGAACGACTTGTCACATGCTCAATCTCAACGAAGCGCGGAAGAATCTAGACTGTCAAAAGAGGTGAACATGTTGCAAAGCCAACTCGGCTTGAAGGACAGAAAGGTGCAAGATCTTGAAAGTAAACTCTTGAAAGTGGACCAAGATCTGGAGGTCAAGTTGGCCAATGCTATGAAGGAACTTCAGTCTACCCGAGCTAAAGAGCGAGATCTGGCAAACGAAAACCGCAGGGTTCAGCAACAACTCTCTGAGCTTACTGCTACGTCTACGGGTTATGAAGACCTTGTTCGTCGAAAAGAAAGCGATTTGGCTATACTTCGATCAGATAATCGAAAGTTTGAAGAGGAGCGAAAGAACTTCGACAATGAGAAGCGTGCATTGAGCAGCGAAAAGGACAACGTGGTGAACCGACTTCGCGAGGTTCAAGCCGAGATGTTTGCAATGAAGTCTCAGAAGGAGCACCTTGAACGAGAGGCTGCTGATGCAAGAAAACTGCTCGATGCTAGACTTAACGAAGATGCCCAGGCTGGGCAGAATCGTAAGATGCTCGAGAGCCAAATTGCAGACCTCAAAAAACAGCTTGCTGATGTACAGAGAGATCTTAGCAAGGAGCGGCAATCCCGAGATGATGTGCAACTTCTTTCCGAGCACAAATACCGGGAACTAAACGAGAAATACCAAGAACTCAACGAGGCCAAAATCATCATCGAAAAAGAGCTTTATGTCCAACAAGATACCCTAAGACGCGCGATGGAAGCTAAGGTCACTGCACAAAATGAGCGCAACGAAGCTAGAAATGAGATACGAAGACTTCGGGATGCTAAAGCAGCTGCTGAGGAGGCACGGCTTCAAGCAGAACTATCCAACGATCGAAGTGCTTCGCGGCTTGCACAAGAACGAGAAACTAGCCTGCGAAAGGATCTTGATGCCGAGCAAAGTCGAGCTAAGTATTTTGAAGAGGAGTGCGAGCGTTTAACACTGCAGGTTAAGGAGCTGGAGAGGACGATTCTCGAATCAGGAGACTTCGGTATCAGAGTCGACAAAGAGAAAGAAAGACTCGAACGAGATCTTAATACTGCCAAAAGTCGACTTATGGCGTCTGAAAATGACAATAGAGCATTATTGAACAAGCTCCAACAAAAAGGACTTGAACTTGCTCGTTCAAGTTCAAAAGCTAACGAGACCTCCCGTGGACAGCTGCTCACTCTGCAACGTGAGAAGGCGAAGGCCGATGAACAGAACCAGAAACTCAACAAGCAATTGGGAGAAGCTCAGCTCGCCCTCGCATCAATTGAGAAGCAGAAAGAGAAGCTTCAATTGAGCCTTGAAGATCTCACCCACGAGGTTGCTCGAGAGCACAAGACTAGCCGCAACGCGGAAAAGGCATCTTCTACTTTCACCTCTCAACTGGCAGAAGCCAATCGGAAATTAGAAGATGAACGTCAGTTGCACACTCAAGCGCAGGCTAAGAACCGGCAACTGCAAACAATTATCGAGAATCGCGAAAAGGAGTTACTGCAACTAATGCGACGTATCGACCCTGAGATGGCAACCCCTGTGGCACAGCTAGATGGAGGTAGCGATAGAAGCTCGACGAAAACGCCAAACCTCGTGCCTGGTCTGGTCCAAAAAGTGGAAGAGTTGCATCAGAATCTCCGAGTGCAGACGGCTGGTCGCGCAAATGCTGAGGCTCAGCTAGCAGAGCTACGCAGGAGGCTAGAGGACGAATTTGGGGAATCCCCAGATAGACATTCTCCAAGTCGGCCTAAGCTCGAGGAGATCAATCCTAATCAAACTTCATTCAACCACTCTCCAAGCCACGTTCGCAGCAAGCTCAATGCTAGACCACGCTCTAACGTATCCACTCCTACCCGCCGCTTTCCGAGCAATGGGACTGATGCTCAAGATTCTGGTCGCTCGGACAGGACAGCTGATATCCTCAGCTTCAACAACCGAATGGATTTGAAAGCTGATTTGGAGGAATTGCAGAATCAACTCCAATTGACCCAGATGCAGAATCGACATCTACAGAGTCAGCTTGAGCGAGCAACTCCTGCACGCGAGCTCTGGCCCGACGACAGTCCTTCCCAACGTCGAGTTCAGAAGCTTGAGCAAGCCAACAGCCGATTGCACGACATGTTAGACGACTCTGCCAGAAAGGTGTCGGCTTTGGAGAAGAGTATTCAATCTGGCGAGCTGTCATTGCGCGACATCCAAACAAAATCCCATGAAGAACTTTTCGACCTCATCAATAACCAGGAAGATTCCCGTCGCTCGTTACTACACGTTCATAATGATACCGTAGCGGAATTGAACGATACGAAGAGGCAAATTGAAGCCGTTAAGCATGCTCGTGCTACTCTAGAAGTTGAGTTGAGGGACGCTACTTCTGAGCTAGAAGAGACACTTCTGCAAAGAGATCAGGATGCAGCCAGTCGAAGCCAACTTTTACAAGAATATGCGGACCTTCAAATTCGACTCGATGCGGAGACTTCCAAGCTTGCTGACGTTTCTTCCAGTCTCTCATTATACAAGAGCCGAGCGGATGAATATTTCAGCAAACTCGAACAGGCTGAGATTGCAGTCATGAAAGCTGCTAGAGCAGAGCAGTTTGCCAAGTCTCAAGCAAAAGAAGCTGAAGACACATGGGCAGAAATCATGTCAGAGCGTAAGCAGATGGATGCAACTATCGAAGATCTCCAACGACAAAATCAAGGCTACGAGGAGAAGCTCGAGGACATGTCAGCGGACCTTGAAGCTGCACTACAAGCTAGAAAGCGACTGCAACACGAACTTGAAGACTATCGAAGTCAGAGAGCTATGGACATCGAGGACAAAGAAACAAGCATGGAGCAGACTCGCAAGAAGTACCAAGCAGAATTCGCCACACTCACAAACGAGTTAGATATCGCTCGCGAGGAGAAACTCTTCAAACAGGCAGAGAATACACGGCTCCGGGATGAGCTCGAAGAACTTAGATCCAAGTGGGATGATGAAGTGCTCAATAGCTCTACTTGGTCCAAGGAAAAGTCTCGTCTGGAATCGACGCTTGCAGATCTTTCTGCGTCCAGGGATGAAGCCATTAAAGCACATACAGATGCTCAAGACAAGATCGTTAGCATGATGTCTCAACTGCGCAGCCTTAGAACATCTATGGATGATGTTACTGCCGAAAGGGACATGCTCTTACGGGAGAAGCGTGGCCTCGAAAGTCGTCTCGTGGAAGCTAAGGCTGGTCTTGATGACCTTGCTCGTGGAGATAGTGCATCCTTGCGAGATGCTGCCAGCCTCGACCGAGAACTATTGGAGCTGAAGTCGAACCTTGCTCAACAAGAAGACATCGCAGCTGCAGCCGTTGGCAAGATGCGACGTGCTGAAGCATTAGCTGCTGAGATGCAGAAGGATATTGTCGCTGAGCGCGAAATGACCGTGCAGCTCAACACCGAGAAGGCAGCACTTGAGAAAGCTCTCAAGGAAGTCCAAGTCAGGCTCGTAGACCTTGAAACCAAAGGATACTCTAGCGCCAGCCAAGACGTCCGATTCCTTCATGGCCGCGTTCAGGAGGCATGTTTCCCTACATCAAATCATCATAATACCATTATTAACACATCTCTACAGCTCGAAGCCCAACTCGAAGCTCAAGAGACTGAGCGCAACAAATCTCAACGCTCAGTCCGCAACGTTGACCGTACGGTCAAGGACTTGCAACTCCAGATCGAGCGCCGCGATAAAGCCAACACACAACTCCAAGAGGATATCTCTCGTTCTCGAGACAAGGTCGAGAAACTCCTCAAGACTATCGATGAGCTGCAAAGCTCCGAAAGCGAAAATCAACTTGCGGCCCGAAGAGCAGAAAGAGCATTGAAGGAAGAGAAGGAGAAAGCTCTCCGACTTGAGCGAGAGCTCGAAGGCTGGAAGGGCTTGAGGATGGACAAGGGTGGTCAGGCCGGAAGTGTGAGGAGAGCTGGATCGGGAATGTGGAGTGTTGCGAATGGTATAAGTCGAGAGAGGAGTGGAAGTGCGGCAGAGGAGAACGGGATCGAGATCCCGAAACGCAAGAGCAGTATTTCTAGGCAGGTTAGCATGAGTAAGGGGTTCTTGTGATGAGGTAATGGTAATGCGTGATGCCATGAGTGATGGCTTCATGAATGCGACGTGGCGACAATGCGGTGTTTGTGTATAGGGTGATTTGGGAAAATGGTTGGGGAGGAGCATTGTGGGCGTTGGTACGCTATTGTCGCACAGGAGGAGATGGTATCTATGGTATCGTTGCACGTATATTTTATCGTCTGGTATGTGCAATAGAGTACGTCTTTGATGTTTCAAGAGTACGTTTACCTGACATCTGTGAACCTGCTATGACTATGAGCGAACAGATGAAAAAGGAAGAGTGCTCTGACGTCTGACCGTGAATATCAGTAGAATCGCTGCCATATCAGATGCTAGTTTCCAATCCATGATTCGAGGTATATCCAAGCACCAGGCTAATCACATGTTATCCAAATTTCCCCAAACGCCGACTCTTCGAATTTATTCTCCCGTATCCATGTCCATAGACGTCTGAACTTGCCAGACCACCTTCTTTTCTGGCTGCCAAAAGTGCTCATTCGTCAATAGAGGTAACGCGGGCCCCTTATGCCGTTCCCTCCACCCCCTCTCGAAACCATCTACCTCCCACACCCCCTTCGCATGAGCAACCCTATAGTGCTCTTGAATATACATCTCATTCCCCCTCTTCACTACCGCATCCACACCCTCACCCACAAGATAATGCTTACTAGCCACCCGCCTCGCATCATTAACCACTCCTCTCCTTCTCGAGCTTGCAACCGGATCCCGTCCCGTCTGTCGTCGATGTCTCTGTTCCGACTGCCACAACCGCTCAATATACCGCATGCGGAGATTACATTCCTGACATAGCACTCCCCGCTCCAGCCTCTTTGCGGAAGTTAGGTAAGGAAGGGAAATACTGGTTGTGTAGCGTAGGGACACGAGACGGCTGGTTTCGGGAGAGGTGTAGCCGATTGATGGCGAGATATCGCTTTCGTCCTCGTCGCGTACGAAGGGGTGGTGTTGTATGATTGCAGAGTTGGAGTTGGTGCTGGTGCCGGTCCCGAGAATCCGCGCTTCTTTGTCCGTGAGCGATTTTTTGGGCTTGAGGGGGATGGAAACGGCGCGCACGAGCATCGTGCGTGGGATGCGGGAGGGGTGGGAGGCGCTGGTTGGGGAGTAGGTTCCTGGTAGCGTTTTTAGGTGTGTGAGGGAGGAGAGAGAAACGGAACTCTTGTAGTTCGAGCAGAGGGTTATGAGTTGGGTTAATTCGACGGGTTTGAGGAGTGGCGAGTTGCGGGAGCAGAAGGCGCAGATGCGGTGGCCTTCGTAGACCGACAGGTAGGTGCCGAATGTAGATCCCGGGGTTTCGCTGTGTCTTGTTAGAATTACTCTTCGGCGGAACAGTGAGGGACGAACGATTGTTTGCAGTAATGGCATTCCGTGGTTGTGAGAGCGTGGTGCAATCGTAAGAGAGGAATGTGAGGTCCCATCCCGGTGCTGAGACATGCACGTAGTGCTTGCGGGGCATATTCGTAGAGTTCTTTGTAAGGATGCAGTGAGGAGATGCTTGCTCGTGTGTATTGAGATACCCCGCGCATAGTAGTCAAGGTCCCGATGTCGAGATACTGAAGACAGGTATGGTAGACCTCGATGGGGAGTCGCTGCAGATGAGACTTTTGCTCCTCGGGTCGCAGCATACGGTTCTTGAACCGGCTTTTGAGGTTGTCGAGTCGGCAGCAATGATCTAATTTGTTTGCATCAATGAACGGCTCGAAGCCTGGGACCAAGAGACCTGGGGTGCAGCAGGAGCAAGACATTATGATTAAATGTCCTTAGGATGGAAACAGAGAGCGATATCCTTAAAGATCCTGGCGACACTCGCAGCGTGAAAGCGTATGTTTGCTTTTGACTATTGAGGAGTTGCGGCCTAGGAGGGACGAGGCTGAGGGTCAGGAGGTATTAAGAATCGATATCGTTACTGGAAGACGATTCCAGGCTTATTCGGACGTCCCATGGAAATGGATTGCCGGCGATATAGCTCTATTCACAGTGGCAATGGCGTACGTGCGACACAATATCAGTATTGCATTCTAATGTTGTCGGACAGGAGAGGGTTATGCGAGCTTCGCGGAACACGTGAACGATGGACCCCACTGTACATTCAAACGAGCAAACTCGGGAGCTGATTGGCTAATATGAACGCTACCAACTTATCGGATGCGATAAGCCTTTGTTACCCGCTCCCAGAATATCTCAAACCCGAAACCAGCATGTTCTGGATTTCTACGGTGCTCATAGGAGAAATAGCAGTAACTAATATAACATTAGTATTTATCACCTTTCTTATTGGAATCGGATATTGCGTGTCGAACGAGGAAACACTGAAATTCATGCGAGTACTTTCGTAAGGAGGTTTATTACCCCGCGATTCGCGATTGTGGGGATAAGACCCTAAAGAACAGGGGTCTGCACCATGTTTATTAGCAATTGGTATACCAGTCGCAGGCAACTTTGTTTTCGAAGCTTTTATTATTTGGAGGAGGAAATTCAAAATGAGGTCAGCCACCTACTCCGCAATCTCATCCAATTCGAGTACACAAACCATAGTTCCCTACCCTGTTTGTTTTCTTCGTCTTTCCTAGCCCGTAGCAAGAGCTTTCCCAAAGATCCGCTCAGTGTGCTCCCAAACCTTCTCTGGCCACCCAAGTTCTCTATATTGTTCAAGCACTCCTGGTGAAGAGATCACCTCGTTCGACTCGTTGATCCGCAAAAAGCCAGGCCCAAAACTATCACTAGTCAAATTAAAAGCTTGTCTCTCACCACTTTCTTCTATCGAAATACCAAGACATAGCCACAGTATAGAAAAGAGGCCTTTAAGCACTGGCAATATCATCTTCCAAAGTAAACCAGATGACTCCTGCGCAGTCAATCTCCAGAAAATATCCGTCTTCACCAATCCCGGAGCGACATGCAAGAACGTAATATGCTTATTGCTCTCGTTTTCCGCCATGTACTCTAGTGCAAGGCTCGTCATGGTAGTAGAGTTTTTCATGAGCGCTCCCGATGACCAGCCCTGCTCAAGACCGAGGTCGTCCTCGACCATAAGCGCCTCCTTCCCACCGTTGAGCACGCATAGAACTCGCGGCTGCGGCGACTGACGGAGTAGTGGCAGAAGATTCGACATGAGGCGCATCCTTGAATAGTATGAAAGCGCAAAAGATATCTCGAGGCCTTCTTTCGTGTCTACACAAACTGTCAACGACGAAGAAAGAATTCAAAACTAGGAGCCCACATACATTGCGGTCCATTGAATGGAAGCATGCCAGGACTCATGAACAAGTAATCCACCTTTTTCTCAGCAGCAGTGATCTGTTTGCACGCCGTATCGACGTCGGAGAGCAACGAGACCTCCGCTTCGAGAAACACCACTTTGCAACTTGGATTGAGGCTTTGTAGCTTCTCAAGCTGGCTGGCAAAGCGGGCGGCTGATCTTCCGATCACGTAGAAAGTCGGCGAGGGCAGCATGGTTGCCATTCTCTCGAGGGTGCCGGCGCCGATGCCGCTAGTTGCTCCTGCGAAGACGCAGACAGTGCCTTCTTCATGGTGGGCGCTGGCAAAGCGCTCATTGGATTGACTGCCATGTCATGGGTTCAGCAGGTGTTGTAAACTAGGTTCGAGATGAATCGAAAACATGCATTATTTGTCTGCCGGCGGGGTAAATCGAGCGAGTGACTCAACTCAACTTGCGAGGTTTTCAAAATATGAACTTGAGTGAAGGGTTTCACATACCTGATAGTTGTGGTCTTCACCATGATTTCCTTCGACTCCAAAAAGTCGAAATGACTTAATTGAATTCTTGAAAGGGATATTCCCAGACTCAATGTGGATCAAAATATTTGTTAGAAAATGAATCTGGTGGACCGCGCATTTTATGACTCTCAGGGGAAGCAGATACCTAAGCGAGCCAATGCACCTGGGTGGGGTTAGAGCCTCGATTCTCCCTAAATCCGCTGTAAGCGAGAAGGTGCAGGCTCCTTAATTGGCCATGCAAACGTTCCAACCATCTTCCATTCGCCATAAGAAATAAAATTGATTTTTGAGGCGGCAGGAGCTCTATGCGAGCCTTCGGTCTTAGTAACAATGTCGCAGCATTACCACAAAGTTTTGTATGTCCAATTCATAGTCACGTGGAAGTATTACCGGGGATCAGCCGTTGTTGGGACGCCGAACGCGGTCGCACCCGAAGTCAATCTCGACCGCAACTTATCATTCAATCGTTGAATATTGAAAATCAAGCGCGAATGAGGAAGCTCCCAGAATGCGCGACTCTGGTTTCGCGTTGTACCACTTTATAGATTTAACAGGTGCACTGTCTGCCACTCTGGAGTCGTTTGTCGTGCAGCATACCCGTCCGTTTTCCCAGGTACCTACCTTCGTAGCTCTTCATGAACGACCCAGCCCCTGGTTTTGGGGACAGATCTTATATTGCGAACGATCGAGGAAATGCTCACTGACGCAGTGCGTCTCTCTTCCAGTAGAAGCTCTCCGAGTGATTTTGCGGTCGGTTCTGCATCCATCTCTTTGTTCAGAAATATTCTTCTCCTGATGTTCGATATCCTCGACTCTCTAGACACTGCACGTGCTTCTGCCGCAAAACCCTACCAGGTAGGTATGCGAGGCATGATTTAGTGTTGGTACAAGTATCCCAAATACAGCGAATAGATTTATTCATACGTATTTCATCTTCGTCGTGGAATTTACAATTGATGTAAATTGTGCTTTTAAATATGGGCGCACAGACCTCCGCAAGACAAAGACAAAAACAATGTGCTCATCGCGCAAACGGTCGCTCGCTACGTTTTCAGATAATCGAGGACATGGTTTCAAGTGTAAACAAAGGTCTTTTATAATTGAAGTTCGTGCTTTGATTTGGATTGTTCGCTTTGTTTTTTTGATACATTATCATGGTGATATCGACGAGATGCAAGTTTGCTTCTTCTGAACCACAACACTGCACAAGTACTCGATATAGCCTCAATATTCTGCTACGACATGTCTTCATATACGGTGCGCTTGTTGCACTGGCTGTACGCATTCATCAGCACTACGACGGTTGTGCGAATTTGGGACGCCAGGACGAGTTTGTTCGCAGGACTCAAGGCTGTGGCTTTTTTCACACTGCTCACGTTGGCCGGCCTGGTGTACATATTTCTAAGCGCCATCACCAACTTCATCGTCGCCAGCTTGAACTGTCCACTAGGTCTCGTGGGAATACAGATTCCCTACTCCGACGACTGGCTGGTTATATTTGAATCAGTGGATCATTGGAGCTTTGGTCTATTCCTAGTACTCGTTGCCATCATAAGCATCATCGCAGCAGTCTTCATCGCTATCTTTTATTTTGGCAAGACTCGCCGGACTCCCCGCGAAACCTTTGCTTCGGGTCGAAAACTTATCCGCCGTAAGCGGAGTCTAAGCATTATTCGGGATATTGCTCTCAGTCATTTCAATGATCCAGAACCTGTTCCAGTTCCCACGCCAGTTCCCACTCCTGCTCGAAGTCCTGACCACAGTCCTGCAAAAGGTCCAAGCCCAGGTCCAATACCCACGCCAAATCTAAATCGTACTCAAAGTCGTGCAAAGGGTCCGAACCCTAGACCACTACTCATGCCGCTATCAACTTCGGCTGCGTCTGAGAGTGATGATTCGACCACCGCAATAGAATCAGACCCAGACCGGCCAATGGTCGCTTCAGATGAGTCCAGTTCATCGAGTCAGGCTCCCAGTAAAGAAGAGAATAATCACCCTGATGGACCATTGGGGCCAGTGCTTCCACTAAAATTCTCCTCCTACAGAAATCACATTATCTTCCTTGTCATACTAGCACTAGTCGTCTTCTTCCTCCCAAGCGTATCAAAAAAGCAAACCAATGTATCGCTTCCAACTGCTACGCCCTCCGCATCGCTCATTTCTATGAAGTCGACTGGATTTGCTTCGAAGAGTCGCAAAGCTACCAACTCATTGGAAGTCATCATTGAGTCTACCAAACCCAGCTCTAAGGAAAGCTCAAGTACAGCACCGAAGAAGCCAACTCAGCTCAGTTCAGCTCAGAAAAAGGTTGTTGAATCATCAACAGACGTTACTAAGTCTACCAAATCTAATTCGAAGAAAACTTCGAGCGTTGACCAAAAGAAGTCATCGAAAGCAACAATAGATGCCAGCGGCTCACCTTCGTCATCTTCTCAGAGCACGTCTTCTGAAGCATCGTCAGCATCTAAGGAAGAGCCATCTTCGAAGAGGAGTGTCCCATCCAATGAAACTCCTAGCACCACACAATCGTCCTCCTTGAAGAAGAAGGTCGCATCTAAGGAGGCAGCCAGTCCAAAACTACACTCATCGAATGAGGAGCTAGGGCCATCAAAGCAACCATCGACCGCTAAGTCTTCGACAGAATTTGATAAGACCACTTCAGATCCATGGAAAAGTATGCAATCCTTCTTGAAGAAGGTTCTGCCGTCGAAGTCAACTTCCGATTCGGCCGTCTCAGGCGAAGAATCTTCAGAGACCAAATCGATCGAGAATACAGTTTCTTCAGTACCTTCCTCTTCCAAGCAGTCAAAGACGTCGCAGAATACGATCTCAACCTTGATCAAGACAATTGTTGAGATAGAAACTCCTAAGAAGGGCTCAAAGATTGAATCAGTTGAGAAATCGTCCTCTTCTCAATTATCCTCTTCTAGCAAATCTGTGTCTAAGGAGCACTCAATTCCAGAGGAGAAGTCGTCAATGCAGTCAGCACAGCCATATATCTCAAAGTCTCAGGAAGTTTCTTCTTCTTCTACAATTTCGTCTCCTGCCAGGTCATCAACTAAAGAGTCGCTTCGTCCTACTTATAAAGTACCGTCGCTTCCTAGCTTGAAGCTGCCGCAATGGATCAGTACCTCTTCCAAAGCTCTTTCCAGCATTTTATCATTGATTTGGAGTATCCCTTCATCATTATTCAACCTTTCTAGCGCATGTGCTTCTGACATAAGGTATGCCATAGCTGGTGAAAGTTCCTGCATCGGCTCAGCTGTTCTGCACACCATCTATGTCCTAGGACTTTTCGCTTTAGCTATACTTTCTCACTACAGCATTCAGTTTGTGAAAGGGATCGCACCTGGACCTTTTGGTTTGATTTCCACTATCCTCATGTACCAACCTGTTTTCTGGGGCATCGTCTTCTCCTTGGGCCACTTTATCCCATTCCCATTCGGATACTTCATTTCTCAGATTCAGTACCACTGGCAGTACAACCGCTACTTTGTATTCTTCTTCATCCTAGCATCATTCAAGACTTTCAAAGGTTTTGTCCACATCATCTCCTTTTATTTTTATACACGACCAGCGCAGCCTCCAGTGCGCCCTACTGTTATCCCAGAAGATGTCACTGTTATTGTTCCCTCGATTGGTAATTTCGGAGAAGACTTCCAGAAAACCATCAAGTCAATTCTCGTTAACACACCGAAGGAGCTTATTATCGCGACAGTCAATCCTGGCAGAGTCCAACTTGTTACATCAATCATCGAAAGTCTTCCTCGGGAACTTAGAAAGAAAACTCGGATTACTGTTGATATGACCTTGATTGGTAACAAGCGCTCCCAATTCCTCTCAGCTGTGTCTCAAGCTGAGACCTCTATCATCTGCTACGCTGACGACCATGTAATGTGGCCAAGCACGTTCCTGCAAAGTGCTCTTGCGCCTTTCGAAGATGCTCACGTTGGTATGGTTGGAACCGTCAAGGCTGTCGAGCGTGTCCGCAACAAAGGTTTCGTGGTCAACCTTCTTAACTACATCGGTTGCATCTACCTAGAACGCCACAACTTCGAATGCACCGCAACCTACAACATCGACGGAGGCGTCTTTGTTATCTCTGGCCGCACTGGTCTCATCCGCCGCGAAATCCTCGCATCCCTCGACTTCCGCACCGGCTTCCTAAACGAGATGTTCAGCTTCGGACTCCTCAAATCTACGGAAGCCCTGAAGCCGGATGACGATAACTACATGACCCGCTACTGCGTCAAGAACGGCTGGAAGACAGTCTTCCACAACGACCCTAAAGCGTGCATCGGAACCTCCATTGGCGTGGATTCAGACAACAGCGGGAGCTACATCGGTAAAATGCAAGGCCAGCTCCTGCGCTGGGCTCGCACCACTTGGCGCTCTAACCTCGTCTCCCTGTTCATCGACCGTGTCTGCTGGCGCGCATACCCCTGGACTACCTACGCCATGTTTATCTCCTCCTTCGTCAATCTAGCCATCATCTACGATCTCTTGATGCTAGGTCTCCTTTGGCTCTCCGGCCCACAATCTTCCCATTTCTGCGGTGCGGTCCTGTTGCTGTTCTTGAGTAAGTGCGTCAAGCCATTCCAGTTCTTTTTGAAGGAGCCGGAGGATCTGTGGCTATTGCCGTTTGGTATCTTGTTTGGGTATTTTCATAGTGTGGTGAGGTTGTATGCGTTATGGACGGTGACGGATGTTTCGTGGGGTGGGAGGAACCTGGCGGCTGCGCCGTGAAGGGATGGGTGAGGGGAGGCTGGTGTTTATTTAGAGTGTTGGTGTTCGGGTGGTTGTGTGATGAATGAATAAATGAAAATTTTTGTGTTTAGCATGTTACTTTTGAAGCATTTGGATATCTTTCTTGCTCGCGAGGATCCTTCATTATTGGCAACACAACTGTCTTTGTTAATGCACAAGGCAATTTAGTGACTGGAGACTGAACAATTACTCTGGTGCGCAAGCTGCTCTAAGATCTTGATTAAGAATTAATATGTCCCTGAGTGTTAACTGGGCAAATAATTCTTGAAATAGAAGTAGTTTAAACACGTGTTCTAGTTTTATACACACCCTATATTGCAATGTCCTAAACTTGGCGACCTTGAAAAACACACTAATTCCAAAATCAGGTTCTCACGAATCCACGGACTTTGAGCTCCTTTGTTTTCATGCATAAAATAGGTTTACATAGTTTTTGTCATGCTCCAAACATGTTCCACTAGCAGATGCCATGGGGAATGTCTGAGCTGGTGTCTTTTCGTCAACGTGCAGAAAATCGGTGACATAAGTTCTGAGAGCTTTCCCACTCCACGTGATTTTAAGCTCCTTGATTTTCACAGAGATAAGTATAAAAGGGTCTACACAGTTTTTGTTGTACACCAAAGATGTCCCATTAGCAGATCCGTTGGAAATGTCTGAGCCGGTGTCATTTCATCAACGCGCGGGAACTTGCCGACATAAAACTCTAAAAGCTAAATTTCCCATTCAAAATTCTTTCCCTTCTTTTATATTTTTTTGACAATGAAGTCACAGAGCCTTTTGCTGGCTTAGATCGGCATTCGTTATCAACATTGCATTTGCTATTATGTATTCTATATTGCCGGACGAGAATGTACTGCTAATCAGCGAAAAGGAAATCCCATTGGCTAAAAGAAGATGTTTTTCGTCAATATCTTGACTATTTCGTAGAATGTTGGCCTCACCTGACGACAGCATCTCGGCAACACTTACCGATTACACTTTTGTCTCTCCAGGTTTCCTCCCATAAGCCACATAACTATTCCCCAAAAATCTTAGAGTCAGTATACTTCTATCAGACATTAATGAGAGCTGGAGGCTCTAATACAATGCAGACATTGAGATAATTCTCAAGAAGGTCGACTTACCACTCCGCATAAGCATGAATATTCGGATTCCTCAAATCCTGCCGCGCCCTCGCAATCAACACCTCAATTCTCTCCCTACTCCATCCAAGCCCCCTAGATAACGTGCTCAAACCCCAAGCTGGTAAACCTTCCTGCAGATTCTCTTGTAGCCAAAATGCCTGTAACTTTTGCTGCTTGCCCCTCACCCACTGATTCGTAGCCCAATAGTAGCTCCTCTCAGTAACATCCTCAAAACCCTTCTCTCTCATCCACCTCCCATAATGCCTTCCATTCGTCCATGGTCTACCTAATTTTGCAGCTGCTTCCATACATGCTTTCTGGAACTCATCCAATGCGGTTCCGTCAAGCGTTCCGTCAATAGATTTTAGGGGCATTATTGGCTGGAACTAGTGAGCGTGAAGTTCCTTGTAAAGAGCAAATACTTGAGAGAGAGACAATGAGGTTGGGACTCAACGATCTAGAATGTAGTAAAGTAAAAATTGTGAGAATTCAGGAAAAGGTTGGTTACGTCTTGGAATTCAAAATATCCTCCAGGGGTCAAGTTTTCATAGATGCTCCCGATGACGGCGGGAGGGTCGCGAAAGCAAGATACGAGAGCGCGGCCGTGGATATAGTCGAATGGGCGGTTGAATAGCCATTCTTCTTCTGCGTCATTGATTTCGAAACGGCAGTTTGGAGGGACACGGGGGAGATATTAGCGGATTAGTTGATTGAGGGGTTGTAGGTGAAGAGCTTACTAGCTCGGCTGGATGGGGCTTAGATCCGTGCCGAGAACGCTGGCTGATGGGTATTCCTGTGCTGAGAGGTGTTATTGACAATACGGTTATCTAAATGCGGTGCACTTACCGAACTCTATTGCCCAAATGCCAGTTCCAGTTGCAATGTCAAGGACATTCTGCGGGTTCTTGATAGGTGCTAAGTGTAATTTGTTGTCCATTGTCATGACGAACAGATGATGCTGAAGATCTCGAGATCCGGTCAGCATTGCGAATCGTGAGTCCAGAGTCAACAAATGTACCTAATCGTTCCTGCTCTTTCTCATCATTCGGACCAATGTATTCTGGTAAAGACTCATCAGCGAAAGATCGTAAATGCTGGAGATAAGGAACATACTTCCAGCATGAAACGCATGATAGGTACGCCCATTCTCTAGAGAATTGTCAGCCCACAATTTGCGAATCGAGTAGATATTTGACCTTCAATATAACTAAAGACACTTTCTCGAAGAGACACTGTTGAGCTTCTGTTGAAAATTAGTCAGCGGCTCAATGGGGGCGAAGAATACTTACGCTGGCATTGATCCCAGAGCTGAATCTGCATCAGAACTGTCTCCTCTTGGCTTTGATATTTAGGATCAACAACAAATCTTCGGTTCGAGAGGCGCTATACTTACATTTGAGTCCACCTCAATGTCCGGATGCGATTCATATTCGGTAGCATGTGAGCTGCTCGCCAATGTATGACTTGAAGTAGGAAATTCACCGCTAGAAACTGGGGGAGTTTGGCCTTCTTCTAGAGTTGAAAATTCAACTCCTTTTCCTTTCGTATGGGATTGAGTGTCACTAGTTGATGATGGATGACCTTCACCGAAAGGTTCAGGCTGCGCGGTGCTCGTAAGTTCATCTGAACTTGAAAAATGGAGTTGATTTTTGTCCGAAGAATGAGCTTCGGTCCCAGTTGCATTGCTGATAGGCTGAGTAGGTATCGTATCCGTCGAACTTTCTGCCTCTGAATAGATTGTAGGGGTCTCGGTTGGCATGGTGTCATTTGATTTCGACGAAGCTTTTTGTATCGACTGAGGGTCGTTTTGATAGTCCACAGAACTTAGCTGCACGAATGAGCTTAGCTGAGGAGTATCATGTTGTTCTAAAACCTCGACATCTGCCTTTGCGGGAAGATCAGGAAGTTCGGGATGTTTTCCATTTTCGATTGAGTCCATCAGTCCAGAGGAGTTGGATACTGGAAGAAAGAACCACCGCTTATCCTTTGATCTAATATGACAAGGGGTAATGGTATTGTGTAGCCCTTTTTGAGTGTGACGAGGTGTATTGAAGATGATATGTCGTGTTCATGCAGATGCACCAAAAGTGGGACTGCTACAGTAATTTGGTGAACCATGCATCAAATTACTAAGCTGACAAGCGTTAAAATATCATTCCGACGTCACCTCAACGGGCAGAGAGAACATGAAAATTATACCTAATAGGATACGGAAGAAGCTGTCGTCTTGAATTATAGTAGACAACGAAGATAATAGGGGTTGAATGACATATCGCGTGAGTTTTCTCCCCTCTCCCCACCCGGTCTAGTCACCAAAATTGATTATATTAAAATGGGAAGCACTTCATTTACGCATTACAACAGGAACCGAGCCCTAAGACACGACTCTTAGACTGAGCGACACGAAAGGAGGACAGAGCTATGATACTCATTGATAGAATGTATATTTTTTGGTGCTCATTCATGCCATTCTATGCTGACGCAAAGAGTCCTGAAGGGAGTGCTATGTATGAGATCGATAGGGTTTCTGCACAATCCGCCAATGAGGCGGATAGTATAAGCGATCAGGACCCCGAACAAACCTCCGGCCTTGGTAACGAAGAACAACAGTACGGCCTCCATCAGCATGCTCTATACCTTCAACATAAGCTTGAATTAAAGACTGAGCGCTCAAGATAGGATCGGGCCATTGCATTCCAAGGTCCTCTGACCAGTCCATTCCATTTTCCTTTCTTGTTTCCCAGATCCAGATCTCATAAGCAGTTATACCTCGTAGTAATACCGGAGATTGACCAATTCGACCTCTCACTCCAATCTTCCTAGCAATCTTGTCGACTAGGTTGTTCAAATTCTGTTCGCGTCGGCGGCGATTAAGAACGTCCAAGACTATCGGGATCTCTACTTTGAGACGTTTTAGATTTTTGAAGCCCTGTAGCCAGAAAGGAAACTCGGTTATGAAGGCCAGTCTTTCTTTGGGTGGAAAGGTACCATCGTCGCCGGGTAGCATACCGAGAGAAATGCGGACCTCTGTGACGTTTGTTGCAGCGAGAAAAGGTTCCGTGAACCAATCCGGCTTCTCAAATTTGTCTAGGTCTATTAGGCCTTCTTCGGGAGATTGTCGCGACGTGTGGAATGATTGACTGCCCAAGTATTAGCACAATTCAAGTAATCATCTGCAGACGACATGGCAAGCATACCCAAGGGTTAAGCTTAATGATGTAAGGCTTGCCTTTTCAGCCTCGTTCATGCCTTCGAGACCAAAGCCCGACCAGTTGTTTTGGTGAAGGTTGCGATTCGCCCTTTGGAACCTTTGTAAAACATGTTGATAGGAGACAGGCAGCGGTCGTAGAGCAACGACTAATGCAGGCATTGGGTTGTGGAATCGGCGTGCAATGTTCCAAGCGAAATACGGACAACCGCCGGAACATTGAGCGCCCACCTGGTCAAATATGTGTTCACGTAACTCATATGGCAAGTCCTCCCAGCGGAACCAGCGGGATTTCGGGTTTTCTGAGGCTGGGGGCTGATTCCCATTGGCACGTCTTCTAAACCGATTCCGGATTGGCAGTCTACGATGACAGCTCCTCTTGAATCGACACGGACTCCTTTTCGCCTTTGCATAGATGGGCTTCATAATCCTTGAAGAAGAAGAGGATGATGATGTTGCTGTTGATATTGTTGTTGATGTTGTTGCAGTCTTCTGAGAAAAGCAAAGAAAGAAGGTCTAGCAGTAAGAAGTAGGCGTGATTGCCCGAATCGGGTGTCATGCAAAGATTGTGTCGCGCCTTCTAGAACAGCAACACGATGATGTCACGATACGTCACTGAAGAATTCCTATCATTTTCATAATGTTCTAAATTTTTTTACTTATTCCACCAATACCCTGGAGAGACGTGTCGTCGAAGTCTGCTTCGCTTCTTTTGCATAGAGACATCAGTTGCTTTATTACAACATCCCTACTTAATCATCATACACTATATTAAAACCTTGAAGAGCGATTATGTCATCTCGAAATTGGAGTAAAACACTATCAGCTCCTTCGAAAAGATTGTAAGAATTTATAGGATGATTTGCAAATCTCGGAGTGTGGCCGTCAGCCTTATCTGGCAAGGCGGTCATCAAGCGTATGGAAAATGTAGAACACAATATGTATGCGCGTTTGATGGCTGTCATGCGACGACCGAAGGGTCTCTGGCTATTCTCGCCGCCGGATCTGTTGTCTAAGACCCGGCCGAAGACAGTATCCTCCAGTTCTCAAAGTATGGTCAGAAGATTGAACAAATGATCCAACTGACCAAGGAGATCAGAGAGAATGAAGTATGGGTCCTGTTGTTTGTTCAAGATCCGCAGGTAATAGGAAAGGTCGAGGAAGCCATGAACAGCTATAATATTGCGGTGGAGCGTCTTGACGCCGAAAAAGAGATCCAGCCAAAGTTCTAATCGCTTTCTAAAGCCTGATTTTATTGTGACTGCTCTGATTCTCAATATTGGAGAAGCATCTGCAGCCGGCTGCAATCTCACAATTGCGAACCACGTCATCTTCTTCGCGCCATACTTGACCAGAAGGTCCGCTGCACAGAGGACATATGATGCAGCAATGGAATAGACTATTGGCCGCGCTCGACGTTATAGATAGACGGAAGAAGTTCAAGTCTACCACTTTCTGTATACATACACAGTTGATGTTGAACAGTTGATGTTGACCTTTACGAAGAGAGAAAGGGTGCTGTGGTGGAAGTGACTTCTGAGGCATCCGGGGCTAAGCCGAGAGCTCGGGATCGCACGCTAGGCGATACTTACAAGTTGCCCTGCTCAAGCTATCTGTTACATTTGGTTCTGGGACGGAACGGACTTTCGCATTTTGAAGATTAGGAGAGGGCAGAGAGGAAGAGGATAGGTAAGAAGAGGAAAAAATATTTGACCCGGTCAAGGGAAAGACTCTAGAGGTTAGTTAAGTGCTCTATCTTGTGTTTCTCTTATATTGGGATCTATAATCCATTTATCTTGTTGATCGCAATTAAGATTTTCTAAACCCTAATCAAAACCACTCCCATCGTTTGCAAAACCTTAGATGTGGCCTTTATCGTACCAATGGCCAGCTGTACTTACGAGCTTGTGACCAAACTTTTATATTTTTCAGGGACATTTACATACTAAAAGGGCCTATAAAAGACCTCAACGTTCGGTTTTTTTTATATAATTTCGCAAATTAATATTCGAGAATTATGCTTTAATTTTTGTAGTTATAATAACAAAATATAAGTACTAATCTATGATGGTTATTTAGAAATTTTAGGTAAATTAAGTGGCTTTAGTACTTCGCAGCTTGAAAAGTATCCTAAAAAGCACAAACTTTTGAACCTAGGCGCGTTCAAAGGAAAGGAAACTGTTCATTTTGGATTGATTTTATGAAAGCAACGAATATCTATTATCTAGTATTATAATGTAATGTTCTATCAGATCGGCTCGTCACGAGGCTCGATCAACACTTCATTCACAGCAACATGCTGTGGCTGTTTTAGGGCATAAACAATCGAGCTTGCAACATCCTCAGCATCAAGAACCTTTGCTCCCGATGGCTCTCCATACTTCTTGATAGCTTCCGCATCCGTTGACATTGCCAGCAGTCCTGTAGCTACATTTCCGGGTTGTACGGAGGTAACACGTAATCCAGTGCCAGCAGTCTCAACCCGCAGGGCTTGAAGTGTTGCTTCGACGAAGAACTTACTTGCCGAGTATACGCCGAGGCCGGGAAAGACCTTCCTGCCTGCGTCCGAGGATATAGCCACGATGTGGCCGCTGCCTCGGGAGAGCATTGAGGGAATGGTGGAGGACAGGCAGTGAAGTAGCCCCTTGCAGTTGACATCGACAGTGCGTTCCCATTCGTCGGTTTGCACATTCGCCATCATGGTGAAATACATGACACCGGCGCAGGAAACCAGAATATCGACTGGGCCGAGAGTCGTTTCGGTGGTTCGCATGAGTGATTCGACCTGCTCCTTCTTTGTAACGTCCGTCTGTTGAACAATGACTTTACCGCCATATGTTGTGAGCTTCTCTTTAATGGAGGTGAGAGCCTCGATGCGGCGAGCAGCAAGTACAACGTGGGCACCTTCCTTAGCAAGAGCAGCAGCAGTCGCAGCGCCAATTCCAGAAGATGCACCAGTTATTACAGCCACAAGACCTGCTAGAGCTCCCTTTTTGGATTGTGTCACAGACTTGTGAGATTGATTGAGGCGTAAAGGTGGTCTTGGTAACCAGCCTCTGGCGTACCAATGACGAGCATAGATTTCAAGCAGTTTGATGTCGATCTTGGGGCGCTGTAAATCGCCAAGTACATGCTTGGTAGTGTCGTCGTCGAGAATTGTGATATCTCTCAAGAACTCGACGGTTGGCATACCACCTCGGAGAATGTCGGCAGTGAAAGCGCCAGCTCCTCTCTTCGCAGAGCCTCGTTTCTCACTCCAAAGCGAAATCCACTTGTCCCATGCAAGTCGTTGTGTAGGATATCCGAGTTCGGTGAGATTATCAAACAGCGAATTAGTCTCCACAGGATCGGAATCACCGAGGTGAAAAACGCATTGCTTTGTGTGAATATCGTTGGAAAGAGTAGTAATGGCCTTACTAACGAAGTCGACTGGGGTCATCTCCGCACGCCAGCCTGTGATATCAGGGGCATACCCAAGATGTAGTGATTCCACGATCAATGCAGTGAAGAGGTCGTAAGTATTCGTCGATCCCGATGTACTATGACCACTAATGGTTCCTGCTCGCAATATTCTAACTGGCATACCACGGCGACCTGCTTCATAAACGAGCTGCTCAGCAACGTATTTCGTCTGACCATAACCATCAACTAATTTGTCGGGAACGTCATCTACCGCAAGCATGGAACTCTCAGGCCATGCATCCTTGGACGATGGTAAGACGCCATTTGTAGATATGTAATGGAGAGTGGCACCGCTTTGGCTCGTCAGGCGCAAGATCTCTCTCGTACCGCCCACATTGGCATCCCTTAATGCAGCGTAAGGATACACCAAGTTGACGGTAGCTCCAGCGTGGATAATGACCTGGACACTGGCTGCAAGTTTTTTGTAAGCATCAGAACCAAGGCCAAGTCGTGAATGTGATAGGTTTCCTGGGATGACATCAATGCGGTCCAGAATCGAGTCCTGCCACAGTCCCAAATCAAGCAAGTTCTTACGTATTCTTGCGATACCTGCTGGGGCATCATCTTCGGTGGGATCGCTGAAGCGCACGAGGCACAAAATACGAGCTGATGTTGACTCTAGAAGGTCTTTGAGTAGAAACGCGCCTAGGAAACCCGTGGCACCGGTCAACAAGACCGTGCTGGCAGTACCAAGCGAACACATGGGTGCACCCGAGGGTTGAATGTCTTCAGGAAGAGAAGAATCCGCACGCAAGACAGCAGGCAAATCTGCCTGTACTGCCGCGGTATGCCCATCCCGAACAGAGCGTACAACTTCCAAGTGGCCCTCGAGCGTCGGGTTCACAACAAGACGAGAAACTGGGATAGGAAAGCCGAATGTCTTCGTCAGTCTTGTGGCAAGATCGGCAAGTGTCTACTTAACGAATTAGCATTGTAAGATCCGAAAAGACCGAGAGAGCTCCAAGCTTCAGCGCTGCCCAAAAATGAAAGTCGCGATTCAGTATGAATATGCTCACCAGAGAGTGTCCTCCTAGATCGAAAAACGTGTGTTCATTCGTCACGGAACTGAATGGCAGGTTGAGAGACGTAGCCCATATTTCTGCGATAGCCTCAGTGCTGATTCTGGGATCTCGCTCAGTCTTCGTGTGGTTAAAAATGGTTGAGATGAAGAATACTGGAGGAGGCAGCCGTTTGAGGTCAGCTTTCCCAGATACCCTATTGGTGGGCAGTTCGTCAAGTTCAACCCACAGAGCAGGAATCATATACTGCGCCAGTGATGCCGACAGAGTTCTTCGAGCCACCAAGCTGTACCCAGACTCATCAATTATAGGGACAGCGCGATCCCCCGGCTCTTCCTTATCGCGTACAATATATGCAACGAGTTGTCGTTCGAGGCCTTCGCCATGAGCGACTACCGCGCATTGTTTGACAGCCAATTGCTCGATGATGGCATTCTCAACCTTACCAGGAACAACAGAATAGCCTCTCAGCTTTATCATAGCCCCAACGCGGCCAGTAATCTCTAGGATTCCTGACGGAAGCATTCGTGCCAGATCCCCAGTTCTGTACATGCGGGATCCAGGCTTTGAATAAAAAGGGTTCGGAATAAAAGCTTCAGCTGTGGTTTCGGGGAGATTAAGATAGCCCCTAGCAAGAAGAGATCCACCGACGAATAGCTCACCGGGAACACCAATGTCGACCTTGCGACCACTTTGGTCAAGGATGTAGATATTTTCTGGTTCCATGGGAGGGCCCACAGGACAATAAGGTGCCTCATTGTCAATGATCTCCCGGATATCCCCACATGCAATCTCGTGGGTTTCACTGGCGCTGTAGCAATTGAGAAGACGTGTGTTTGGAAGAGCTTTGATAGCTCGGCGGGCAAGATCGGTGGTAACGACCTCACCATTGAGCCATAATGTTCGAAGATCAGGAAGATCAGATTGAATATCTGGGTGCCTGGAGAGGACTGCAGCTAGAAGAGTTGGTGTCATGAGAGTTTCTGTAACATGTCGGCGGGAGAGCAGATCTACAAGTGCAACCGGGTCGTAGCTGGCCTCGTCCGGAACGCAAACTACAGTCGCTCCTCTCAGAAGAGGGCGCAAGATTTCCCAAATGAAGAACACGTTGCAAGCCACCCGGTCTCCGAAGGAGAGATCATTGAGGCGGAACCTCAAGTCATATGAGAGTACTGGGGCTCTGTGTGGATTCTCAATCCCTTTGACTTTGCCAGTGGTGCCACTGGAGTAAGAGACAAAAGCAAGTCGGTCCAAGTCATCCTCAGTAGGCAAGGGAGAGCAATTTTTCGAAGATCCTGTGGGATTGTACGGACCCGTCTCGAGTTCGTCAAGGAGGATAAGAGGAGTATTTGCGTTGATCTGGTTGATTTGGGTTGTATTTGTGATCACCACAGTCGGTTTGGCATCGTCAATAACGTCCGCTAGGAGATTAGGTGGATATGCCAATTCGAGCACAAGGAATGCCCCTCCAGCACGAAGTGCCGCTAGGCAAGCAATCACATAATTTGCGCTGCGTCCCAAGAGCACCCCAACAAGACTGTCACGACCAACTCCATGATCACGGAGACGGTTTGCAAGGGCCGTGACTCTCTGGTCCAGCTCGTCATAGGTTAAAGTCGTAGTCTCATCCTCTAGAGCAATCGCATCACGTGATATACGCATCTGCTGGGCAATGAGCGCCGACAAGTCTTTCGTGATATCAATGACTGGCGTCAGGTTTGATTTTGTGGGTTTGTAGGATGCTTCGCCGCCATGAGGAAATGGAGATCCCGCTTCTGGTCTCTGACTGTGCGAAGGACTTCCATTTGGTTTTCTGTTTTCGTCGTTGATTGGACGTTGGTATTTACCACATGAAGCTTCCTCACCGACGTCACCATTTAGAGTCCATGGCCCGCTGCCAGTTTCAAGGCCCATCTTGTAGGTTCGAGCTGAATGTTCAAAAGTGAGTGGGTATTGATGAAGGCAAGAATCTGTATTAATTCCGTTCTATGCCGATAGATATAGTCGCCAATGCGCCCCGATGCTTGGTTCTCTCGTTGTTATGCGATCCGTGTTCGTCCTTTAACTCGATAAGGCGATGGCGATTGTGTAGTTTTGCCTTAGCTTTGGCCTAGAAAATTTTTGACCTTTAAGGTGGATCAGATGCGGCTAGCTTTGCATGTGACCTAGCTCTAACGAATTCGGGTTGCCATATAACTTTGTGAATAAGATAGAGGGGGAAGATAATGGTATATTTTGTTTGTGAATGGTTTCTGTTTAAAGGTCAGAAGATGATTCGTGATTCGAGGATTAAATAGGTCACGTGAGTGAACGAATATAGGAGTAACTCCCGAGGTCGCCAATCGAAGCGAGAGTGAAAATCCCAGGCTTGATAGCTCTCCAGCACGTCTGTCTCTGTTGTTGAACGCTGCGTAAAGTCTTCAGACCGATCTCCTCCACTTTCTCACGAAGCAATACCGAGAAACCGGAGGCCATTTTTGCGAGCCTGGATTCTACTACCACACCAAAACTACCTGGTGAATGCAACATTATCGAGTGTTGTTTCTAGGAAAGCATATTGGCTATGCCAAGTCGAAACACTGTAAACGAAATGTTTACTTCGGAATTTGGCAAGAGTTTGAACGATTAATGCAGGCGCTCCTTAGGAATATTGACGTCGAGCAATTCTCCGCAATCTATTCCATAATCACATAGGACAGGTGCCATGATCATTCTAAAACATATATAAAATCGAAACTGAAGAGAGAGACATACCTGGATTCAGCGGTACACAAATATCTCAGAAAACGAATAGTGAACAAAATTCCCAATAAATTTAGAAAACGCGGCTTCACATTGGAATTTGCACGACGCTCGCTAAAAACGAGGGGTTCGCTTAGGATAAAGGGGCAAGCAATTGGAATATTTTCTCTCTCCCTTCCTAAGTTATCATTGCCCCTCTTTCTTCAAGCGTTAAAACGTCCACTAAAAGAAAGATAGATACCCTAGTATAGTCTAGAAATATCATGAAATGAAGGAAAAATCATGTAGCCTATATCTTATAGAGCTTTATTCAAATCCTAAGCCCAAGACCTTTTCCTCTGTCGCTTCCTTCACTGAGAGCCTAGCAGTCCATAGTCAATACTGACCAGGTCTCTAATTCCCACAAACCCTCAAATTTCCCCCTTGAGGGTGTTGAAATCACTTTGTGAGTTGCGCGCATTGGTGATATTGACCTCAAAATGTCCCCGGTTGACATTGTGGAACGGGATGCTGCTATTGGCGTTGCCTGGGTTTGCCACAGGATGATTGCTAACGCCAAAGCCAAAGGTAGCACTGCCCATAGAATTGACAGAGCCGCCTAGCCAACTGCTGCACCCGGTGCAGAGCAAGTTAGCCGTCCAGTGTGTTGCGTTGACGGATGAAGTTTTGATGACTGTCACCGTTGTACCGTTGTAGGGCGCAGGAGGGTGGTACGCGCTAAAGAGCCTCGTTAGCTTTGGAATCGACGCATATGATTTTCTTCTACACAGGATTTGATGAGACTTACGTTGCCCAACGGGGAGAAGCCACGATGCTCGTATCGTTCTTCCATGCGACCAGAAGCGGACTTCTGAGCATGCATCCACCAAACGCCATGGCGGCATAGGTGTTGTTGATCGGAGCCACCATAGACAAGTATACGTCGAATGGCGCGGTAGCTACTTCAGGTATGGCCAAGCTATATTGAACACCGCTGGTGGCTTCGGTGTACACAGCCATCTTTTGGCCGCAGACCGTAGTCGCGAGAAGAGCAAGGGCGCTGAGTAGAAGACGCATTGTCACAATGATTATGGAAGCCAATTAGTGAGAATATTTCACAGCTGAGGGCAGAAGTAATGAGTCGACCGCAGGGCGTTGATATATACAACAGAATAGAGCTACCAAGAGAGAAAAGAAGACACAAAGAAGGAGGTGGGAGGGACTTTTCTACTCGAATTATAATTCCCAGACCCTTTCATAGTCCAATCAACTTCTCCATATTGCAAATAACTGCTCTCGGTAGCCGCACTCCCGGCAAGGAGAATTTATAGAGCCTAGCCCCATCATTGGCTGCGGGTGCTAGGTTCTTACTGGGGTCGATTTCGGTACCTGGCGGTTATTATTGCAACGCTGTTTCGCATTAATAAATCCATCGTCATGTCCCGTCAGGAACCATTCAAACCATGGGGATTTGAAATAATGCGGGGTAAAATAAAGGTCGCACTATCAAGCTGCTTGCCTTCCCCGCTTAAGTGGTCGGAGTTTACACGCCCAAATAGAAGGCCAGATGCAATGTGCTTATATCCTCAATTATTTGCAGTACACAACGGCAAAATGTGGCTCGGTTGCAGTAACCTTACCGTGAATTGTCTTAAGCATGACATACTACTGTATACAAGCGTCTAAACAGTACCGATCTCCCCTGCCAATCAGCGACCATCGGGCGGAAACTTTGCGCACGGGAGGATCATGCTTTCAACTACCGTGCCAATTTCATTTCCAAGGGCGATTTGCCGGTGCCGTACGTATGTCGAACATATAAACATGGAACATTGACAAATGTGAATGCCTTGCCTAAACCGTATCGCAAATTTTGCCAGGTTATGGAACATGATTTGATTATCATGCTATTAAATGACGCAGACAAGTCGGAACTCCAAGAATCTCTTGCAAAACACCCAAAGCAATCCAAGATGGTATTTTTGTATTTCCTCATCGATATTGCTTAAGTTTCTGAATTGGAGCCAAATTTATATATGCTAATTTTCAAATTTATTGAGTATATGTTAAGTAGCTAATTAGAGACGAGAAAAAGACGTTATCCAAAGCGCAAAGAAGGAAGATCAATTGCCTAAGCCGAGGAATATAGCTAGTCTGACTTCAAAAGAAAAGTGTTTTGTGGGTTCCTTGGAAGCTAAATCTTTTTTATGACAAAGATTGCTTGGTACTTAGACTTTATATTTGAGAGTCATTAGAATGACAGGAATACAACTCTGCAAGACGTGAGAAAGCCAGTTTTTGATTAGTTTATGCTCTACTAGGACACTTCAAAAACTTGCCGGATTTATTTTCTCTCTTGGCCATTCTCTCATTATGATTTTGACGTAGAGTACAACCATTGGCCGCTCGGATATTAAGACATCCAGCCATTGACGAGAAGTATATCATCTTGAAAGCTTAGCTCTCCTACGTATAAGGCTTGCGAGGATTCTGTCTCTTCTGCACGGCTTCACAAAACCTCTAGCCACGGGAATTTATATAGACAGTTTGGTCAAAGCTGTGCACCCTCGTAGTCCAAACAAAAACTCAGTTATGAAGGTTTTTTCTTGTCATGACCGTTTTTCCACCAATTTCGATATATCCTAAGGTAGACAATTTGAAGTTTCGAAACCGAGAAATGGGGCATGGTGAACCCGTCTAGCTTCATGAGGAGCTCTCCTTCGTGAGTCTGGGACCAAGAGCTGAGTTTATGAATGTCCGTGCTGAGCCAAATTATTAGCCAAACTCATCTGCGAGGTTATTCACGTGTGCGTACCAAATATCCATGTTAGCGGAATCGAGAATATCCAATTCCGTTGCGTTCTAATCGAGAAGGTGAATCTGGCCTACCTTAATCTTCCAGGTGTCTCTGGCGACCCATTGGAGAACTTGCTCGTATGAGTTTGGCAGACTTCGAAGAGCGACAATTTAAGGTGGCAGCCTCCCTTTCCGGACGAAATAATAAGCTGCTTGCCCGAACCGATTCCAATGTCCGACCAGGTCAAAGATCTGCTTTTGAATCTCGACTGGAAACTTTTCCCAACCCAAGGAAACTCTTGGCTTGATGAAAAGATTGCGACCTTTCTCACTATGCTTTTTCAAGTACTTGTGCTGTAGTTCATCGGCAATGGGGCTTCTGATGCGTCTCGTGCCTTTGTGGGCAAGACGGTGGCTTGCGTCGTATGACTGTGTTCTGCGATTATGAGCATTGGATCGTATTACGTATCATAATTCATGGCCAATGGAGGATGCTATTACAAATTCATGGTATTTTGCCAATAGCTGGGCGCAGAAAAGAAGTTGTGGGCAGCGGGTTACTAGTCTCATTGTTTCACGGGCAGAGATTGGCGCTTTGAAAGCTTAAAATTGAGCATTTCCTAAATAGTATCATTGCTTATCTCGACATCTCATCATCGAAGCCTGCTTTCGACGATATCAGAAGAACTTTAAAAGATTGTTAGCAAATCGAAATAATTTCTTGATGCGACCACTCATCTTGATATTACTAAATATGGTAGGATATTTTCAGAGCTGTAAGAAGGCATTATTCTTCCTCCCCGCGTTTTCTATCTTGTCATATGCAACAGCGGTCTAGACATCAGTTGTCTCGGGGAGCATGCCCGGTTTAGGAAAGCAGTGAAAAGCCTTATCACGTGTAAACGTGTGTTTGAGGAGGGGTGCCAAGCTTATGTACATGAACTACATGATTGTTTCAACCCTCAATAGGGTTAGTGAGCGCCCCTATCCAGTCAAGTCTTCCCGCCCCTTCTTCCCTCCCGCATAAGCGAGCTTTTCCACCATTCAAAGGGCGTCGCCAAATTTAAACTTGCACCACTTGCACGTGTTTCTAGCCCGGTGGGACGGGTGGTAAGTGGGGTAAACGAGCAATCGATATCGATCAGCATGGAATGCTGATATGCTGAGATACCGAGGAGATAAGCACAAGTGTTTGGCTTCCGTAAATGCGATGATACAGTAAGATAAGAGATCGGCCATGTCGGCCATATTCTTCGAGTTCCCCTCCGTTTTTTCGGTGTTCGTGCTTTTCCTATCAATTGTACTTCAATTTTCCAGGCTGCTTTCATCATAGCTGCAAGCAATGCCGGCCGATCGCGATATGTCAATTGACCCTACCACGGGGAAACATACCGTCGATGAAACAGCATTGCATGTAACCTCAATTTTTACAAAGAAAGGCGAGCATGCGGTCATCGATCATGTCGCTGATGCCGATGAGGAAGTGTTGGTCGCCCTCGGCTACAAGCAGGAATTCAAGCGGTCAGTCACCCATCAATGCCTGCACCGACCACTTTTTTGATGACCATGACTGTAACAGTGACTTTACCTGGCTCGAATCTTTCTCTGTCTCGTTCTCGGTGCTCGGTTTGCTCCCTTCGGTCGCATCAACACTGACATATAACCTCGGATATTCCGGTCAAGCTGGCTCAGTCTGGGGATGGATTGTCGCCGGTGTCCTGATTCAGAGCGTCGTATTTGGCATGGCGGAACTCTGTTCAAGCATGCCGACAGCCGGTGGTCTGTACTATGCATCCGCTGTTCTGGCACCTGAGGGTTGGGGGCCGTTCGCTTCGTGGGTGAGCCGAACTTCCCCCCTTTTCACAAAGACTACCCGCAAGCTAACGATTGTTTAGTGCGTCGGATGGTCGAACTTCCTCGGTAAGTAGCAAAAGAATTCCTTGAACTAACAAAACTGTGCTCATGTTTCATTCCAGGGTTTGCTACGGGTCCTTGCTCGGTGAACTATGCCATGGCAGCAATGATACTTTCAGCTGCTGAGATATCACATCCGGACTACGTCCCGCAGACTTGGCATCTTTATTTAACATTCCTTCTCTTACTCATTATTCAGGGCTGTTTGGCGATGAATTCAACCAAGTTCTTGGGCTACGTCAACATTTTAGGCACAATCGCAAATGTGATCGTCCTTTTCATCTTCATCATCTGGCTACCTGCTGGTGCTATCAACCGTCCGAGGTATGTTTCTCGTAAGTTTGAGGATGGTGCTAGCTGACAAAGAAAGGTTCAACGACAATCATACAGTCTGGGTGGATATTCAGAACGGTACCGAATGGCCAACCGGATGGGCTTTCATTATGGGATTTCTGTCAGTCATCTGGACAAGTAAGCAGTCTATTCCTTCTCTTCTCTCGTTTAGAGAGTGCTATAGGTTTCGACCCGCGTTTCATCTCTCTCGGCTCTTACTCTGCACGAAACATAGAATTAACTCGCTCTAGTGTCGGGATACGACACCCCATTTCATCTCAGTGAGGAGTGCTCCAACGCAAATATCGCAGGCCCCAGAGCCATCATTTTGACCGGTCAGTTGGGTCTATATCTTGGATTCGCCATTATCCTCGTAATTGCCTACACCGTCAAGGATGTGACCGATGTCGTTGCTGGAGCATATGGTCAACCCATGGCTAGTCTCTGTGTCCAAGTTTTGGGCAAAAATCCAGGCTTAGCAATGTTTGCTTTGAACATTATCGCCCAATTCTTCGTCGGCCAAGGTTGCACCATTGCATCTTCACGAGTTGTGTTCGCTTACTCGAGAGACGGTGCCATTCCTGGCAGCAGATGGTGGAGCCAAGTCAACTCAAGGACACGCACCCCGGTCAACAGCGTCTGGTTTGTTCTAGCGATTGCTGCGTTGTTGGGTCTGTTGATGTTTGCAAGTCCTGTGGCAATCGGTGCTGTTTTTAGCATTGGTGCCATTGCTCAGTACATCGCTTTCGTTACTCCCCTCGGACTCAAGCTGTTTTTCGCTGGGGACAGATTCAAACCAGGTGAGTTGCAAATGCCAATCTAATTGAAAATTAAATACTGATATAGAATCCAGGACCCTGGAATCTCGGCCGTTGGTCAAAACCTGTCGGCGCAACAGCTGTTGCATGGCTGCTTCTCATCATTCCTGCTCTCTGCTGTAAGTCCATTCATTTGGTGTTTCTATGCTGTATAATATCACTTCTCCGCACATCCGGGGAAATTCAAGTCCCAAAGGGGAAGAATGCTGGAATACAATTCCAGAATCCCCTGAGCAAACTTCGAGCATTTCTATATTCGCTGTCTTTAGACCTTATATAGACAATACCTATGCTGACCTAAATTAGTCCCATCAGTGAAAGGAAAAGATCTCAACGATCTAACCATGAACTATAGTAAGCTCCCTCTCACAGCCTCTGAGCACCTACTAACAATATCCAGCGTGTCTTATTTATGGCGGAACTGTAAGCACACCCAGAAATTCTTATCATCGTCTAACACTCTGCTATGAAACACCCCCAAGGTTAGGCAGACGTAGATGCACCATTACTGACAAATCCAGATGCTGTTTGCTCTAGTTTACTATGCAGTCGACGCACGCAAATGGTTCAAAGGCCCACGAGTCAATGTCGAGCACCTTATCTACACCGAGGCCGTCGAACATACTGGGTCTGGCAGCGACAACGCTGAGAACCTGGTAGAGAAGTCTTGAAACCGCGATAATGAAGGCTACATTTACCCTTGTTTGACTGCACTTCTCACACTTCGTCATATTATAATAGTCAAGCACCGAGCTGTTAGATACTTGAGGCAAATACAGAGCACCTTCTTATTTTAGATCTGCTGTAGTGTTTATAATATTTAAATTGTCTCACTAGCTGAAGATCTTTTAAATCAATATAGAGTTCAATAGAAATGAAATGATCCCGGCAAAGTTCACTTTCTTACACCTGAACTATATGGATATTACTCGTTTAGATAATCTTCTATTTCTTGCTCTACCCGTTTCAGGATTTAAAAAACATCATTCTCATTCTCATCATCCTCCGGGATATCCCAGTGATATCCTACAATTGATTTGCGATACTGGTAGACTCTACCTTCCTTCCCTTCTTTCAGAATCTCTTTCAAGTGGCGAAGTGTTGACCGCCCTTGTATGGCTACTAGAGTAGCTATTTCTGCAAATGGGGGCTTTCCTCCACCGCATTCTTCCTTCGTTACCTCGGCTTAGATGGAAGAGACGAGTTGCACAATTTTCATTTAAACCGGCTATGTTACCTAGGTAGATCGTGGCCTGACGACTAACCCAGGTAGGTGCACTAGTTCCTTAGTCTCCCAGATACCGTTTTAAAAAACAAGTTTAATCAGAACAACACACAAATTTCGGTCAAAGTTTCACGAAGTTATAATATTTCTAACCCTATAAGGCTTTGGAAGGAAAGCCTCAGCCCCTATTAGACTCTATAATTCGTAGCATCGCGTACTTTCAGCTGATTTTTTATTTCGTCATAATTGGGGCCTAAGGCCTATAAATTTAGGGTATCACTTGCCAGAGGAGCCTATGAATTAGTGAGGATTAGCGACTTAGCTCTGAATGCATTATGCTAGGTAGCTTTTGATGGTCTGAAAGCCTGTAATTCGGGCACGAGGTCCTGTAACCCTGGGACTTTTGACCCAGTCCATTGTAACATCCCACATAGTTCAAGCTAAAAGAAAGCGATACCTTGCAGAAATGATTTCTACTTGGAATATCTGATGCGAGAGTTCTCGAACGCTAAGTCAACGAAGAGTTCAACTATCCCCAAACTATTTCGAAATTCGATGTCATCTTTTCCCACCACTCAACGATGAACATGCCATCCCGAAATTCCAGTCCACATGATTCCTCGTAGAAGTTCCATGGGGGAAGTTCGACGACACTGCATCTGTGCTTGCACTTCCATCCAAGCTCCTGAGTCCAGTCCATGTAGCGTCCCGGAGCAGATTTCCATGACCACAGTTCCGCCTCCCCAGACTCATAATTGAACCCATATCTCACCATTTCTACCAACTGCCCTAGCACACTAGTCTTCCTGAAAATCCTCTTCACGATCCCCTCTATGAGATTCCGGCGCCAGGGGTTATTGAGACCGTAAGTTGGGATCTCGACTCGGACTTCGGATAGTCGCTTACAACCTTGAAGCCAGAATGGGAACTGGGTGATGAAATCTTCCTGGTCGGATACATGGACTTCGTTCCGAAGGTCGAAGAAGAGTTCAATTGAATGCAGGTTCGTCATATCGAGAAAATGCTTCGTAAAGAATGTTGGCTTTTCGTCCGGCCGATAGGAGGCATTTCCGACAAGTTTGCTACGAATGAATTGGTTGGTATTCTGCAAAGACCGATTGGGAAAGATACTAACCTGAGGTCTATTGCCATCGTTTTTATGACTGATAGCTCGACTTTGCTCATATCTAGAATCGTGTAACTGGGCGACGGATATCGAGGACACAAGAAGACTCGAGAATTTTGCTTCGCAAACCATTGCAGAACATGCTCATAAGATTTAGGTAAGGTTCGAAGAGCAACTACTAGCTGCGGCATGGAAGTGTCCCAATGGAAGTATGGATATCCAAGGCATTTGTTGACCTCTGAAAATATCTGATCTCGAATTTCGAAAGGAAGATCCTCCCAGCAGAAGGTGCCTCTTTGGACCATTTCGAGGGCGCGATCCATTTTGGTGTCTTTTTCCCCATGCGTATGGTTGTTCGCACGCGCACTGGTAACTAGATTGCCCATGCGTGGAGAACTCGTCACATTCTAACTGCCGACAGAAATAGACGAAGGGTCGCAGGATGCCATTCTCGTAGTTTCGAAAAGTAGGTATTTGATGTGGTGCGATACGGGTTTGGAAAGTTTGACCTGCTCGAATTGCGGTGGTCTGGTAGGAATGGAAGGCGACAATGGAAGCTAGTGCGGACTCCCAGAACATGCAACCTTCGTGAAGGGTATCACTTTCAAAGGTGAATTCAATCCTGTACCTTCACTCGCGAGTAGGGTCAGGATTGAAGCTTAAAAGGCGCTCGTGTTTTTGCCTGTTGTGCCATTACGAGCGTGACTATTTGACTGTTGACGCGTCGTCGTTTCTCTCCCAATAGAGATAGAGCCTTTGCTTTCGGTAGCAAGTTGCGCAGTATTGATTAGACTGTACATGTCGATAGTAATTCTATTATTGAAGACACGTGGAAGATATCTATCTCCCCGTCACAAATGACGACGTGGATGTAGGCTCTGGAGGGAATGATTGATTGTTGACGAATGCCGATTGAGATTGAGATATCTACTCATTAGGAAGACATTTTCAATCTACCTTGCCATAACAACCCATCATCTGAAGCACTAAGTCCGCCAACTCTTGTGCTAGTCGGTATCTTCAATGAATTGTTAAGTTCTGACCGAGTTCGTACATAATACACAACGCTCGCAGAACGTCAAATGCCCGCCTAGTCCTTCCATAGGAACGCCGATACTCCAATCCCGAAACTTCCATCACCGCTCACAATTCCTTTGCCTGTGCAGGTTCGATCGAACAAGGAAAATCGCAACTCCAGCTCTCAAGCCCCGCCGAGAATACCACACTTCCAGCATAACAATCATCCGTACTCCAGGTATGATTTCCATTCGCCAGAACAAACTCCAACTTGACCTGCGTCTGCCCCGTCGCCGGATCACTGATCGAGGCCTTCAACTCCGGGATATCATAGTCGAAGACAGGTGCATTATCTACATTCGTGATTGTGATGGCGCTCGCTGGGCTTTGGATCGTTATTGACTGGCCCTTGTCCATCTCGGCATTTGTGAGTGTCGCGATGATATTGTTGTCTTGGCGGAGGGGTTGCGGGACGTTATAGACTGTCACATCCCAACTAATGCTTCCGAACCATCGTGCGATGCCGATGGAGCAAGTTCCAGTACTGTCCCGCTCATTGTTCTGCACGTTTCGTTCTTGGATACTGGGAGTGAGAGTTAGTAAGATTTCCGGGCGAGCAGGCTGGATGAGGCGGGGTATAAACGAACTTTTCGACGGCAGGCTCAGCGGCGCAGCATGCGCTGTAGAACACGGCTATGATGGGAACTGCAAAGAACTTCATACTGGATAAATTCGATGGCACGTCGGTTCAAAGTGATTCTGAGAGTTGGAAAAGTATGACAGACCCGGGAAAGCAGAAATGTAAGAGTTGATAAGATGCTGGCTGACGGGTAAAATAGAACGATCTGCATCCAGGGATTAAAACGTGCCAATTGCAGCGCATCTGACAATTGCGTAAGCCCTCGGGATTAACGCTTGGAATCGCTGGACTCCGCTGTGCCGCTGAGGGACAGCCCAATCACGGCCTAACAGTGGCTGAAGGAAGCGACGCTGCGTTTCGAAGAGAATTAGGGTCAAGAAATGACGGCCTTCCAGCGCTTATGTGCATGCCCTAATCCTTCAAATAGATACATTGCGCGGCTTCGCGGCAACGTGAAACTAAGTGGCGGGCATCGGTATCGAAATACGATTGATGAAGAGATTAGGAACTCAATGAGAGCGGTGTGAGGAAAGGGGGAGAAGAGTGTGCAAGAAAGGGACAGGATGAAGAGACAAAGCACTGGGAACGTTCGTTCAGTCACAGGGTCTCGCCTAATAGGTAGGTACTTTCGTACCTAGGTATGCATGTGATAGATCAACCACGTGATGGAAAAGAGGAATATTACCTACCTAGGTAGGTATCTCACCTTCTGCCTTACATCTCCAATTTCCAAGATCCCAAGGTTCTGCTCATATTTGCGAGCATACATGTCGATTTCGAAATTTGTAACAGTGATGAATAGGATGTGTCTTCAACATTTATTTGTACAGGGAATTTCGACTCCATGGTCGACCAGGGAGCGAGACGAGAGATGAGAAGATGTTTTTGATAATTTATAAAAGGACGAAGCGGCTATTCTTAGCTTCATGTATGTATGCTGATAGTTTCAGCAACAGATACGTGGATGAACACTCGATTTGCAACGCTAGATCGTTGCTATCATTTGCCTACTCTTACCTAAAAGGCTACAAGATCGAGTCCCAAGCCCAATCTTTGAGGTTTTACTAACTTCTTGGTAAGGACTCGAGAGCAAGGTTCCTACGATGATGGTGTCTCAACGGTGTTATATGACTGAGTGAGGTGTTGGGAACAACTGTGGCGGCATGTCCATGCTGTTAAATTCTCTAGTTCTAGCATTTGAACTTACATCGATAGTTCGAAACAGGCCTCTCAAAGTACAATAAACATATTTGAGCTTACTTCTTTGCCCTTTCCACCTTTCCCATTGCCACGGTGACTTTCCTACAAACGTCTCTCGTCTCCTCACTCAACCCGTCTATCCCACCAAGCACATCCCACCTTTCCCTCCAAAACACCCATCTCTCTCTACTATACCCTCTCTTACCTTTCCATACCTGACTCTCTTTATCCCACGCACAATTCACCTCCTCCTTCTTCTCGATCTTCTGATTTAAAATAGTTTTGCCAGCAAGAAGAAACCATTGCGCTGCGGCAGGAATATTCATTTCTAGTTTTGAGATAGTTGGTTCTTTTTCTAGCACATCGATGATGAGAATGAGTGCAAAAAAGACCTCGTTGTCCATATCCATGACTTTTTTGTTTACGCAGGCAGCTGAGAAAGATTGGTAGTTCGCCCATTTTTGAGAGAGCGGGACAGTAGCTAGCGAGCGGTCTGCTCTGTATTTGGATATGGTGTTTGACCAAAGTGCTGGATTTGTGATGAGCCTCATAGTAGAACATAAAATCAGGGTGATATAATACTTACAATCATTAGAATCTCTCCAGAGCCGCCCCCACGCCGTCCGAGCATCTTCATTTGTCCAGTCTGCTGCTCCTCTCTCAGTTGGCTTTGGAAGTGCACTGATGCTCTTGAGTAGATCAATTATGGCTTCGTGAGCTTCAGGACAGTCTTCTGCGCAGAAGAGAAAGAGTGCCCAAGCTGCTCCGATTTTGGAATTGGCCGGCAAAAATTTACGGGAAGGTTCTCTTGCGGTGATACGAGTTGCTGCTTCATCGGGGGTAAGGGAGCCTGATAGATACTCTTCAAAAACAGGGCCGCCACCATCGATATAGTATCCTTCGTTCCTGACAGCTTCGAACCATTCTGAGTAATCCATCGCGATGATGAAGATGAAGATGATGCCTTTTCGGGTGATATTTGGTAGAGAGCCTATGTTCAAGAAGAGATCGGAGACTCGCAGATTGGACGACTTGTGTCAATGAAAAGATGAGATAGCTTGAACTTTCCAATCCGGAACGTTGAGATTCGAAGGATTCCATTCATGATGGTTGTTGGTCACACGGACGGACAAATGTGTTTGCCGCGAGGCAATTGCCGTCCGAGCCCTACGGCCCAGCCCTATGTTCCGAGGAGGTCTATTATTAGGCCCAAAATATATTAACTGCGGTAGCAATTTGCGGGTATCTGAGATTAAATGAAACCGCTCCAGTTCTGGCGTTTCTGCTTACGCCCTGTAAGATCTAGCTTAAAGTTTGCAGATAATGTTATTTACCCAAACCGCTAGATTCATGTACGCTCTCGACAACAAAGGCGTGTTGATAGTCTAAGAAAAAGCCCACTCGTACAGGACCATCGTCAGCTTCATTTGCCATAAATACGCTTAGGCCAATTGAAGCGACAAATCATTTCATAAATTCTGACCGGCGCTGAGAAAATGGTAACACGCAAATAAACTTCAATAGATTTTCATCTAAAACTTTAGATGTATCTGGCGGCCGCACTCAAAAAACTTACGAGTGCGGCATGCCTGTCGACTAATATGAATCATGCTAGATGAATAGAATAACTTCATTCTAAATGTAGTGATGAACGAAGGCTGAGCTGAAGTCTTCAAGGCTGGCTGTATTCTCTGAGGCCTTGGCAAATGAAATTAAGCATCAGCACAAGACGCAGGAAGCAGATTGAGGTATCCACATCTGTCGAACACGAATATATATATTCTCTTGGATGTTCTCATTGCTCTCATATCAATCAAGCAGATAACTATTCCACCAATACAGCAGTCTTCATATTCAATTCGATTTAAAGGAATTCATCAACATCACGCACCGTTGACTTCATTATGCACTTCATTTTAATTACAGTAGCGCTTGCTACAATCATACCATGCCTTCTTGGTGCAGCAATTGATCTGAAAGGCTTGACGCAAAGAGATGAACTGGAGCAATTTGACCAACTCGACCAACTCGCCGATGTAGCAGGACTTCCAACAAAAGCAGTAAGATGTGGAGGTGAGTAAATACTGTCTTTTCTTAGTTCATTTCTAACAGCAATAAAGGCAACCTAGCACGAGCTGAAATCCACGATACATCAAACATCAAGAGGACTGCCGGAGCTGCTGTTGACCATATCACTGGAAATACTGTTGTTGGTATGTACTCACCATACCGCCATTTTCTTCCTCTCTCATTCCTACCGTGCACTAATTGGCATGAAATAGGCGACCAAAACTACCCTAAAAGATATGGGTATAGGGATCCACATGTCAGCTTAGCTAGTAGTTGCTCCTCAACCGACAGCCTATACGAATTCCCAATCACGACTGGGATATGGAATGGAGTTCCTGCAAGAACAACAGACATTCCAGATAGGGTGATTATCAAAATGAACAAGAAGAAGGCTATCTATTGTGGACTAATTACTCATACGGGCGCACCAGCTGATCCAAATACTCAGAATCCTTTCACTAGCTGCACTGGTTAGTTACAATGCATTGCCTGCTAGTTAGAGAACCATATGAAGGAAGCGGCGTTGAGTGCGGGACAGTTCTACTTTAGGCAAAGGACGGACTTTACGAGCCCGGGGCCAAAAGTCTGTGTTTTTCAGGGTTATTCGTGTATTAAAAAAGCTTCTGAAGGATTTCGAACTTTTATATTAGATCAATGCTTGAGAAGTATATTTTAGTCTTTTTAGAAATATATAATCGAAGTACAAGCAATAGTGTTTTATACTTATTTAGAGGATTTTAAGTAAAACAAGTGACTTTAGTGTTTCGAAGCCTGAAAAGTACCCTGAAAAGCACAGACTTTTGAACCCAGGCTCGTTAGAAAGGATTGGGTCGAATAGATTCGAAGAAACAGCAATCCCACTTGGGCTCAATTGTCTTGCCGTCCCATCTACTTTCCGATGAATCTCGAACGGTTAAGATGAATATAACAAGAGTACCTTGAAACCTCACCTAGTGAAGAGTGCTTACATGTAATTTAAACATGCAATTGCGAAACATCCCTTGATAGCGATGTAAAGATGGTAATACAATGGCATAGAACAATAAGAGAAAACACTGTTCAAAAAGGTTCCTTCAACAAACTCTCCCACTTCGCTGCGACACCAGCTTCATCCTCCCAGCCCTTCCGCAAAACTTCATCTCGAGCCCGACACGCCTCCTGACCATCCACGACCCTTCGTTCTCCATGCGCACGTGCACCCTTCACTAATGCTGCTGTGCAAGGCTGCCTTGTCGTCGCAAATTCTGTAAATACGTTCTTCAGAGTCTCTGCATCCAGCTCTCGATCCAGACAATGTTCCCCAAAACTAGGTAGGAGCTGCGCCAAGTGGTAGCAATCCTCAAGAGCTTGGTTTGCACCTTGCCCCAAATGTGGACTCGTAGGATGGGCTGCATCTCCGATCAATACGCATCTCCCGAGTTCACTAATCCATTGGTGAGGCTGGAGATGAGGACGGTCGTAAAGACCATATTTGATGATTCGTTCCGCTCCTGTGATCAAGTCCGGAATTGGGACACACCATTCTTTGAATTGTGCCAGAAGTCCTTCTTTGAAGGCAGCGAGCTGAGAAGGGGACATTTGCTGCCAGGTCTCCACTTCTTCGATCTTAGATCGTTTTGTGATAGCCCATGAAGTCTTAGTTGGGGTCATAGGAACGGCGATGAAATGTGCGCCTGGTCCATACCAATTCATCATCGAAGGTTTCGTTTTCAAGCTGTCTGGAGTCGGGCTCATTCCGGCCATTTGTATCAATCCCGTATATGTCGCTTCTTCTTCGTTGAATCCGTGCGCCTTAAGAATTAGGCCCCTTGTGGCACTCCTGATCCCATCACATCCTATCAAGAACACGCCGTTTTCGCTGCGACCATCTTCCGCGATTGCTGTGACACTATGTTCGCTTTCAGTGATATCTTGAAGCTTCCATCCCTCAAATACCGGAATACCAACAGCGAGGCAAGCATCCTTAAGCGCCAAGTTGAGAGCGCTACGCTTAACACCACAAGCGGGCTGTCCATATTTCTTCTTCCACGTGGCCGGAAGCTCTGTTTTCCCTATGTCCGTCCCATTTGAGCTTATGTCTCGTAGGGATTCGATATTTGGAGCGGAGTCTGTTGCGAACGCGGAGAGTCCGAGAAGGGAAAGGACTTTCAGGCCATTCGGGAATAGCATCAGTGAGGCGCCCGCATCACCTAACTCTCTCACCCTCTCGAGAACAACTGGTGAATAGCCTTTGCGTTTGAGGAGAAGCGCAATGATAGGGCCTGCGACGCCGCAGCCTATTATGAGGACACGAGGTGGCAACATGGAGAAGAATTTCGAAATGAAAACGCGACTTTGAAAAGAGAAGAATGCAGGCTTTGATCAAAGAAACAAACTGAAGTGAAGGAGAAGAAAAGATTATGAACTCAAACTCGAGTTAACATATATCTCCAAGATGATATAGTCAGTGAACCTACTTCCACGGAGCTTCCCTGGGGGTGAAAAAAATGCGTGCTGAGTCACGCCGAATGAATTGCACGACGCAACGAAAGCCGCATTCGAATGACACTGCGACAAATGGGAATCACAGCCCGTTTTGTGAAACGTGTGTCAGCACTCGACTGGATTTGAGAACGGGCTCTCCGAAATGAGGACGAGGAAATCATCGTCTACTTGGCTTCCAAAGTGAGAGGTGCAATTCAGAGCATCAATCTGCAATGACGATAGCATTGCAAATTTCCCCTGATCGCAATTGGCGGCAGACCCGAGGAAAAACTAGGCACTCGCAACTAGAAGTGATGGTCAGTAAGAAACTTTTCGTTTGTCATTATTTTAAGATGAGACGAATGAAGAATAAGGAATTTTGGAAGGGGAGAGGGTTCCAAGAAGATTGGAACGCAGTTTGAAAGCTATGCTATTTCAGGAAACGGGCGGGAGCTGAAAGCATCACGTGATAATATTAGACTGCAGGTGGAACTCTGTGAAAAGCTCTTAAGGTATGATGCTTTTATTATTAGCTAATTTTACAATCAAAATATCTGGATTTGGTAGGATATGCACAAGCCGTGAAATCAGAGGTAGCTCACGTGACTATCTCTGTGCCTCCGCTTTAGCGCTGATTCAATTTCGGCCTGCCTGATCGACGTTCGCCTCATATCCGATTTCATCCCAAGCCTTATATTCATGTTGTATTCGCCTTATAATATGTCGAACACCGCCACATATATATGACCATGGTATTTTACTATAGGAAATAATTATTGATGTATTGAGCTCACATACACAGGATCGACTATCCCCATTCAAACTTTGGGGGACTGCCAAGGCTCCGGCTGTTGCTTCTCAGTCCAACGATCAAGCGCTGTCAAGCAATGAGTTTTCAGGCAGAGGCCGGACTTCCATGGTGCGAGGAGCAGAACTTCAATTGGCTTCAGTACTCACAGAGAACGCTGAAGACTTGCTGGTCCTCCAATCTCTTGCCACGAGGATTCAGCTTAGGTTTCCCACGCGAAGTATTGAAAACGGAACAATACGCGTTGGAGATGTCTGGGTTCGAGCGACAGAAGAGCTAGGCCCGCCCGAGGATGTGATGCTGCAATTATCCTACAATGGTATAAGATTAGAAGATCACTCAGTGCCGTGTCGAAACTACAAGGTCAAAAACAAATCTGTGCTTGAGTGTACTTGGGTACGGATCCAGAGGGAGCGGGAAAGGGGACGGGCTCCGAGGTTGACGAAAGGGAAAGGCCAATCTACCCTTTCGACCACCGAGTTTGTTGAAGCTTCGATGCCGATTCGCAAGGGAAGTCTGTCATCGCTACCATCATCCGAAGATGGACTCCCGAATACATCCAAGGGGAAGCAAAAGGTGAAGACAGCTCCAGTGGAAATCGAACTGCCTAGATCTGCAAACACCACCGAACATTACTTTGTGAAACCAACAATGATGAGGCCGAATTCTACTTTTGTTGGGAGAGAAGCAGAGCTTGCAGAACTGCACATGATGCTTATGGACAAGAAAAGAAGATCCGAAGGCAGTTCAGCTGTTTTCCTTCAATGTCTACCTGGAGGAGGAAAGACCCATCTGGCCCGCCAGTATGTCTACCAGCATCTTGATGATTATCCAGGAGGCGTATTCTTTCTTCGAGCCAAGTCAGTGGAAGAATTGTCCGCCGGGTTTTGGGATATTGCTCAGACTGCCACGCTACCTTTTCAGGGAGTCGACGATCACAATCCCAATTACTTCATTGAAGCTGTCAGAAAATGGTTCGAAAGGAGACACCATTGGCTCCTCGTGCTCGATGGTATTCATTTCAATAGTAGTGATTTCGAGCAGTTCATACCAGACAGCACAGAAACGAGCATACTATACACATCGACCGAAATATCTTTTGCTAGTTTTACCTTCAGAAACCCTCAACTCCTGAGACTACCCCTCTTAACCGCCAAGGAAGCCCAAGAGCTTCTTCTTACAGAATTAAATATTCCGGAACGAACTCAAGATGATCTCAGGAACTCAATGGAGCTAGTCCAAGCAATGGGTTTTCTTCCAGTGGTAATTCATGCCGTCGCACAGAGATTGAAAGCTTCAGGAGAGCCACTTGCAAAATTTGCAAAAGCTTATTCAAGAGAACCAAGATTAAGAGGTCTGGGAGCGTACTTAGCAGTGGTCGATGAGTTGAGATCTCTTGATGCAGTCGAAGCCTTGAATCTTATCAATATTATCTGCTTCTTCGGTCAACAAATACCTGTAGAGCTGATATATCTAGGTACGTGGCTCCTTGTTATGACTACAGTTTTAGCTAACACGAGATCCTAGGACTCGCTTCGGTAGATGTGCCTCTGAAATGTTTTGAACCCATCATCGGGAAGTCTTTCAACAACACACTTAAAATCTTAACCAAATTCGCTCTTATTGATAGAAACGATAGAAAGTATTTCCTGGGCGACCAATCACGTTCTTTCGATGAACTAGAGGACGTTAACGAGCGCATCTACGAAATTGATACAATCACAATGCATGGCGCACTTCAAGGCTTTTTTATTGATTGTTCCCGAGCCGACAGACTAACTTCCATCTGGCTTGATCGGGCTGCGGCATTGTTCTGTCAATCGTTCTCGGTAGCGTTGCAGCGAATTAACAGGACGACAAATGTCGGTCGTGTTGAAGATTTTCAAGTGTACGCAATTCACGGACAACAGTTGCAACAGCATTTTCACCAAACGAAGAAGGGTCAAATCCCGTCTAAATGGAAGTCGACGTTGCAGCGAAGCATTGACACGATCAGCTATGAAATTGAGAAGAGAAGCAGCGAAGAGATGGGAACTAGTGGCTTTCCCAACCTGGGAGAGTTTCGTTTGTCGGTTTTTGATCGCTCATCGAGCGCTAACACCTCTCGGGATCTATCACCTAATTTAGTACAACGAGTGGGTGATTCAGATCTCGAGTCTATTGCCTCCATCGAAGACGATATATTTTCTACAGCGGGATCTTTCAGTAGCTCTTCAACTGTATCCTCTATTCGCTTTACAGTGATAGAGTTGATTGTGGGCAAATTCATTGAGGACAACGAACTCTCTGCCCTTTACGAAGAAGCCATAAAGCGTATGTCCAATGAAAGATTTGTGCGAAATCAACGACGCTTGCTGAAAAAGTTCTTTTTGGATCTTCGACCACATGCAAAAACTCCGATACAAAAGCAAGCTATCCGAACACTGCGCGGCAGAGCAGAAAGAACGTCGATCGCAGAGCAAATATGGAGTATCGTCAATCCTTCAAATGCGTCGAGACATGCTCAAATGGCCGCTCTGCTAGCTCAAAAGCCTGATAAGCAAAGCCAACTCGACAGACTTTTAGGTGGAGACAGTGCTGATGCTGAAGGTGGGGAAAATGAGCAAGATACATTGAGTGAAGAGTCCGAAGGCAGTGACTCAGGAGGATCCGGATTTGCGAACGAAGAGACTAAGTATACTAATGTCGACGTTGCCACGGAATTCATCGTTGATGGAGCACCATTCAAACAATACAAACTGAATTTGAGGGGATTCCTACGTATGGATCCTTCTCGAGCCAAGCTTCAAGAGTTGGTTGTCGCTGGGGATATTGTAGCCGTAACGACAATTTTATCTACACGGTTCGAAGAGGTGGCTCAGCTTGAATATGATTGGCTACACGAGCTTCTAGACATTGGATGCAGTTTCGAAGAAATGGCAATGCTTCTCATTGATGGTGAAAAGGCTTCGCCCTGGGTCCTGCTCAATCAAGTCGCCTCAATTACAGCACAGCCTTCTGTTGGGGTACGTTACGTTTTCATCTGGTCCATGGGTTACACATTCAAAGTAGTTTCAGAGGGTATCTCAGTGCTGGGGGCGTGCGAAATCCGCTTTGCTGCAGGCTCTCTTTCTTTCTGAGCGATTACTGATCTGGACATTTCTATAGCTCCACCAAACGCACTGTGTCCACTCCGGTGGACAGAAGGTCGATACAGCACCTCGTTTGATCAACGCGAACTCTCCTAAAACTGAAGCTATAACAACAATAGATAATTCAAGGATCCAAGAAATCATCAGTGAACTCTGTGGTAGTAAGTAATACTAATTATCTAAGCAGCTCTTCTCCGTTCTGCCGGCATCTTGTCCTTCGAAGTCTAACTTTATCATGGATATTGCCGAGTTTGAAGCTGGTGAAATTCCTTAGCTTGAGTCTTTCATAGCTTGAGCGATTTGTATGGCTTTGCCCTGATTGCTGGCTTCAATTCTCAAGATCTTTTGGATTGAGGAAAGATTGACTCACTTATTTTCTCTTATCCCTTTTAAATGAATACTGACTCGAGACATCATAGTTGCTGGTGCGATCCCGCTACAATCCGATGGCCTCGGATGGATGCCTTCAGTTCGCTTTAATGGAGATAACAGCATTGCTTGGATAAGATATGCTAACGATGACTCACCTGCGACTCCGACTGTCTGTGACCCGGTCCTCCGGATGCTCCATGCTATGCGACGCGCCTACCATGCTGTCGGTTATCTGCAGGAAGTTGGGATCTGCTGTGACACATTCACGATACTAGTACTCCAAACTGAACAACCGGTTCATGGAAATCCTAGCGTTGAGCTTTGCAACATAGATATTTCGCTCGTGGAAAGTCTATATTCATCTTTACAGCACTGGGAGACGCACCCCACCGACGTCCATAACGTTGATTATCTTCTCGACTGTGGATCAATTGCTAAAACCATAATAAGGAAGATCTCAGAAGACTATATTGGGAATCCAGACACGTCAGATCTTGCTACATCTTTGAACGAATGCGCCTTGGCTGTCCAAATACTGACGGTGGGCATCCTGAGCTATGTACAGGGCCATGTCGGCAGCCTGCATCCTGACTTCCTGGTAGAACCTTTATCAGAATTGCATCTCCTTGGGAATGATACAAGTTACCCTATAGTTCATATAGCGGTCAACTTGATTGAATTAACATGCGTAGGGGACATGCTGCAAAAGCCGGTCCTCGTCTTTCGGGCCGCGAACCTGGCCGATTCTAACAACTTGGCATTCTCTGGGGATGTCAAAAAGCGGTACGATCTTTTTGCGTCTCCCGAAGACATTGCCGATACGTGGAGCCCTGCACGATTCCTAGTAGATACAGCTTCCACAGGAGAATTTGAACCTAAAGACGACTCAAGAAATCTCTGGGCAATCGAAGTGGGAGGCGGTACAATCGCCCAAACTAGTCCAAGCTCTCGAAACCTCCATTGGAGTGCAGGCAGCGCATCTACCTTCAACGGAACTTTCAATTCCAAGAAGAAAATCTTGATTGGAGGTGTCACGGTTAATGATAAATGCCCTCTCGATGAAGCAGAAAGCTGGCGACTCCCCGCCACAAACGCCTATATTCGACATTTGGGGACGCACCAAGGTGGATGGGAACTTGAACAGAAGCAAGTCGGCCTCCAAGGTGGACAGTACGCAGTTCTACAATTCAATGCTACATACGTCAAACGGTCTGGCGTCACACTTAAACAGCAACAGCTGATGCTTCCATCAAACGAAATCGATCTCGCATTCCTGAATTCTGCTTGTGGTCTTCAAGTCAGCTTCTGTACCGGAGTTGCGCGAAGAGTCGCCTTGCGAGAACTACTGGCAGATGTAATGGTCGACTTCGTCGAGTCGAAGGTCTCCAAGCCCACACATTGGGAAGAGCTCAAGACAACCTATTGCATCGTCGATAATTTCCGAGCTGGAAATCTCGGGCAGTGGTTCGACGGATTGAAGCCCGAGCAAAGGGAATCCGCGATACGCGTTGTGAGGTCTCTGCTCGAAGTGCTGAAAGACACCGGAATCGACAAGAACGACGAGGAGCTCGTCATTGCCTGGGTACGGCGGGAAAGTCCTTACTCGTGCCTCAGACTCCGCTGCGAGAAGACGAGCCTCTGGGCTCGCATTCTAGCTGATTCAGAGGACTGCGCTACATTTGCCTGCATCACACCTTCGTGCTTGGAAATCGAGAAACACAAATGTCGCGGCCTCACCGTCGCACCCTGGCACAACGTCAGCGTCCTGTTAGACACAGCAGTTTGTCCTCAGCGCTCCAACCGCGAGCTCGTGAGCGTGGTGAACATGCTCGCGCCGTTCAAACTAGAGCATCAGGTTTCGTACTGGATTGGGAAGTCGGGCTCAAATCTTATTGCGAAAGTATGGCTGACGAACGATCCTGAGCCGAGACTAGTGGTCCAACAGAAAGTCATCCCGGAGAAGTATAGATCCAGGCTTCCAAAAGCCATGGTCGAACGACTTGGACGGTTGAGAGAGCAGCAGGTGTCGAATGCTGTTGCTTCCCAAGTGGTGATCCTGGCCGATATGCCGCGCTGATTTGGATCATGATTAATGTCTTTCCTTTTATGATTTGTTATGTGGTTATGAGATGATGATATGATTTATAGAATGCATTAGCGTAGCGCGGCATAGCACAGCAGCTATATACCCTTTGAATAGCAAAAGTTTTGCTTCGACTGAACCGCTTTCCTGACTTAGCCGAAGGAGAAATGTTAAAGCAGATGAAATCGAGATACCCAAACTACATCTACGCGCCCATCTCTAAGTTCATCGACTCCTACAGTATCTGCTCGAGACGAACTTAAGGTTTTTATTATAATCACGTGATGATACTCCGAAGAGAATCTCGCCATAGTACAATTCAGAACGGAACGAAGGTCATTAATAATATATGTTCCAGCCTAACGTTTATCCGTTCTATCCGTTCCTGATACAAAGTAAGTTAATCAAAACCTCGAGCTTTCGGGTCTTTAGTTCACGTGATCGCATGCAATCATCCATCTCCCTTGAACAAAACTACTTTGGTACCTAGGTAGGTATCCACTAAGCAAGGAAGCAAGAAGACCAAAAACCCGTCATCGGCATATCTCACAAACACCTATCTCCATCCACTCACTCACCACACATAGAATACTACAATACCCAACTAATATGCCATCCGCTCGCTCACTCACTCAATTCACTCAAAAAAATAAAATAAAAAAAGACATGAAAAAGAACAAGAACAAATCCATGCTTTAATTTACGTCTTTACTTTCTGTCTTCTCATCTCATCTCACTCATCTCAAAAAGTCTCCATTCTCACTTCTCACCTCTTCTGCGAAGTGCCACCAATCATATCCCTAAGCGTAGATCGTAGATCCAAGCACCAAACTATCTTTCCCATTGTCCATCGAGGAAACAAAAGCTGTCTAAACTCATACAAGAATCGAAAACTTCCTATCAAAAAAAAACTCCACTATGTATGCCGCATGCCGGTCATTCATCCAACTATGTATTCGTGCTCGCTCGCCCGCTCGCTCTCTTGCTTCATCTTATGCTAATCTCATCATCATAACCCGTTCATACATCATCGTTATCATCCAACATCAAATCATGTCCCATCACTGCTTGGGCAATGGCGGATTCCTAACGTATCCCGAATAAACACCTGGTTTACTCGGATCCTCCCTCAAACTACCCAACCCTCCCGTTCCTACACCAACGTCTCCCCCAAGCCCACCTGTCATCATAGCATTCTCGAACGTAGCTCTCTTCTTTGGCGCTTCTAACATTTTGGGCTTATCACTTACACGATCGCCGTCTCTGCCGTCATCATACTCATCATCCGTAGTATCGGATTCTGAAGGCGAGCGATCTCGATGGTCACGATCTCTGTCTGGCTCACGATCACGGTCTCGTCGTCGATGGCGATCGCTGTATTCTCGTGGGACTCCGCCGCTTCGCTCTCGTTTGTGCCGCTCGTGTCTTTCGCGACGAGCACGTCGACGATCGGCGGCCTCAATTTCTTCGCGTTCTTCTCTTGCAGCTATGACGGTCAGTACGTACGTATCAAATGTGATGATGAGACGAACCTCTAAGTCTCTGAGTAACCTCAGCATAGCCCTGGACCTCATCTCTAGACAGGACTCTGAGGACAATAACGAAGTCTTCACGAGCCTCATATCGCTCCTTACCAGCCTCTAAAGCCTCAGGATTTACAAGTTTCCGACTGATCTTCGTCCAGCGAGCATCAGGTGGAATACCATCTTTCTTTGCATCTTTCAAGGGGGCTACACCTTCACGGATCGGCGCTGGATCTTCAGGGAACTTCTCCCGTGGCTGACGAAGAATACCTTTGACGGGCTTTTCGTCAAGCTTCTCACGAGGAGGCGAGACAACACGGAGTTGTCGATTATCGGCAGGCGCTAGAGGATCACGACCGCGTCGCTCGGCATCGAGACTTTCGCGGATCTTAGCGGCTTCGCCAGCATCCTTTGCCGATGACTGTCTTGGTGTCCGAGAGCCGGTCTCTTTGGTCTCTTTAGTTGCGGGTTTGGCAGCATCTTTTGAGTTGAGTTCCTCTTTCAAAGCTTTCAAGTCCATAGTATCTTTTGGGTTGAATGCTGGCGGTTGTGCCGCAGCCACCGCTGCCCCAGCGGCTGCTCCTCCTACAGCTGCAGCGGCCGTGGAATTACCCCTAGGACGAGTTTCTCTTCGTGTTCGTGGCTGAGCATCGTCGGATGCGGTATCGGACGAGTCGATAGCAGTGCCATTCACAGCACCATCAGACCGATTTCTGCGCCGCTCGCGACGTTGTTCCTTGTCACTGTCTCGCTCCTCGCGAGATGCCTGGCGTTCTCTTGGATCGCGGCCACCAAGGTCGACAAATGCAGCTTGGGTAGGAGATCGATCCTTCACATCCTTACTGTATGAAGACATAGGATCTCGAGAATCTCGTCGCGATGATGGCATATCTCGACCTAGAGGAGGGCCATCTCGAGGTGGTGGAAGCATATCATCATCGCGATGTCGTCTTTCCTTGGGATCTCTACCACCAATATCTACCACATGTTCTCTTTCATCCCTATCTCTATCCCGGCGCCTTCGAGGTTCATCATCATATTCTCGTCGCCTTCGGTCCTCTCGGTCATCGCTATCGCTACCCCTGCGGTCCTCCCGACCTGAATTCTTGACAGCATTGATACCTAAAGCAGCACCAGCAATACTAAGACCGGTTGCGAGTGCATCTCGCCCTTTGTGCTCTTTGCGGTCGGTATCTGATCCTCTATCAGGTCTTTCTGACCTCTCAATTCTTTCAACCCTTTCTGAACGTTCAGGTCTAATCGCACCTCGGCTGTCCGAGTGTTCAGGTCTGACGACGGAGCGGCTTTCTGGGTAATCTGTTGGCCTCTCGCCCCTAATCGCGGACCGGCTTTCTGGTCCATCTGTTCGAATTCCAAATCCTCTCGACTCGACACGATCATCGTAACTATCATGACGGTGCCTTCTCTCATCATCTCGGGCTTCATAATAATCTTCTCTTTGTCCTCGTGGTCTGTCTCGATCATGGTATGTGGTGGGCCTAACTCGCGAATTACCGCTGCGTCTTATGGGGTCGACAGGATCAAATGGAGGTGGTCTCGATACTGGTTCCATAGGAGCCATGGAGCTACTTGGGGAAGGTGGCCTCGGCATACGGACCAGGGCTTGATCATACGGTGGTGGGCGAATCTTATCGAAGCCTCTCGTTGATGGTGGAGGTCCTCGCTCTCTCGTATCGTAAGTTCGTGGGACAATCTCATTATAACCAGTGATGCTAGTCGGTCTGCTTCTGTTCCCATCGAAACTATCTCTCCGTGAACGATGGACTACTGGCGGAGTACCACGCTCCAAATCATATCGCACCAAGTCCTGCGGGTTCGTGTATCCATATCCATCATCTCCATAATCGTCCGCAACAGTATCCGCATGTCTAACCACAGAACCGGTGTAGACAGGTCTGGTCCGCGTTCTATAGGTAGGTTCTCTAACCGGAACGACTCTCAGTCTGCTGTCCTCGCGTTCGCGCGCAAGCCTGTGCATGTCGGCATTGTCTATGGTAGTATTATAATGCTTCTTGTGGTGGTGATGTTGGCCATGCCTCGAGGATGTGGCAGGGGTGACAACGTATTCTTCCTCGCTCGATCGGTATGGATTCTTCAGTGGGCTTTCTGGTCGAATTCCTCCGCCGCTATGCACCACCGGTCTATGTGCTCTGGTTGTAGTGACTATTGTAGGTCGATTGTGATTATCCAGGGTCGACCTTCTCGAGCGACTACCTTCGCGGACGTGACTTCCGTGCTTCGGAGCCTCTGATGTGACCTTGTACGTAGTGGTGACGGTCCCTGCATTGCTAACGGAACTATTGCTGCTTCGCGGAGCAGGGGCAGTCTCCCGGCGAGAGGAAGGCACAACGTGGAGATGTGGCTGCTGTTCAGGATATGCCAAATTGATAGGAAGAGAAGCTCTAGCAGGATTGTGAAGAGGTGGTGACCCTCGTCGGGTCCCGTATCTGTATCTATCGGTCATCGTGCCCGTATCTCTGCTCGTTGAAACTGTATTCTTGGGCTCGGACAAGTGCCTTTATAGGGGGCAACTATGACTCGAAATAGAACTCGAGGGAGGCCGATTAGACTTTCGCACGTGAGCGTATGCAATGCAAAGTTGGAGAATTTGCTAGTGGGGATACTGGTCAGCAAACATTGCGATGGCGACGAAACAGCTAGAAAACGCAGGACAGAAGTTTGACATGCAGGTGCAATGCGCACCGCGTACTTACTTCAAGCGGACTGCGAGGCCAGCCCTCCAGGCACAGGGCTACCAATCGAGATATTTGCAGTGCGACTTGCAGGTGGGAATCAGCGTGTTTTGGTCGTGAAAAATGGAGGTCGTGGCGTTGATGCCTGGTGATTTTTTGAGCCGACCCCGCTGTGCGGATGATGTGAGGTCAGGCAAGGTGCAGCAAGACAAGCAGATCCGATGACCGAGTTGCGGCAGACTATCGGAGCAAGGCTGCACGCAAGTGAACGGCGTGGAGAGTGGGAGAGAGATTTGGGGAAAAGTGAAGCTAAAGTAGGATCGTCGTCGTTGTTGTCAGGAAAACAGCAGAGAAGCTACTGGCAGTCGAGCACAGAGTCGGAGAATAGAATTACACTGCAGCTGCGAGTGGCGCTTGGCTCTTGAGTGCTGGCTGGATGCTGAGGGCTCGTTGTTCATAGCAGGACAGAATAGCTTGGTACTCGGGGTCCATCCATCACAGCTTTCGGCAAGGTTGTGATCATGGTTGTGGTCATGCTGCTCCGGTGCAAGTATTTCTCCTTCCTCGTTTATCGCCTCCGGAACGTCATGATGACCTTCATCAACCCAACTCAACCCCTGCAACCCCTGCAATCGCTGAACACCCTCGTCCTCTCCACTCCGCTGCAGGTGCCCGTATTCAATCAAACACCTTGACCAGCCTGCAAATATCTGGTGTCCGCTATCAAACCACATCTTATCGACCGTTGACCGTTGACCGTTGACCGTGTTCAATGTGTTCCCATCATCGCAGCGCCTCGCCAACAATTATTCGAGACGCATCCTTTCGTTCATGCCGCTACGCATGCACCATGCCTATCAACGTCGAACTTTCTAAAGGATCCGCTCTGCAGGAAGCCCCGTTCCCGCTCTTGTACCACAGGTCTACTCCGTACAGCCCGATAGCCTGAACGATACGGGGCCGTAGGCCTCAATTCGGTACTTGGGCAGGAGGAGGACTCCGAGTTGTCGTGATCCTGATAGGACTTCCTTTTTGCTCGCCCCGCCAGAGTCAGTGATTGCGTTATGCCAAACGCCATCCGAGCTTTGGCAGTCTTGACTCCGGAATTAAAAGTACTCGGTGACCTGAGGCTTCGCCATCTTTACGAGGTCTCGGGCAAGAGTGGAAAGAAGTAATTACTCGGCCTTCTCATCACCCGTTTTGTCCCGTGACTTGCGCTCATCTGAGTGAGATGCTATTTTGAAGCCGGCCCAGTGAGCACTTCATAAGATCATCCATTATTGAAATCCATCAGAAACATTTGAGGATTCCGTGACATCACTCTGGATCCTATTATCTCCTCTGGCGACGTGGCTTTTCTCAAAACATTTTATTCTGCAACGTGCATTTCAGGATCCACCCTCCAGGTCAAAATACAACGTCGAGAAGATGCTCAAACGTTTGCATTCTAGCTCTTCTACACCGACCAACGTATCCGTTAGATCCTTTCCATATTCATCCTGTCAGTGCTGGCACTATCCAGGGTCGGGCAGCGAGTCGCGTTGCGTTTCTTCCCAATCCCCACACAAGTGCACGGTTCATCTATGGGAATAAGATGCAGACTCAGGATCAAGGGTCTAACTTCAAGAATCAAGAAGTAGAGTCTGAAAGATGAACATAAAGGCTGTTGGGTCTCAGTGGTCGTCCGATATTCCGTGCCTAATCCGTGTCTAGCCGTTCAAGAGATGTCGCCGAACGAAACACAGAGTTATCAAATCCAACACAGAATCTTGAATGCGGAGCTGATAACTTTCAGAAGCCCTGAGGATCTCCAGAACGACAAGCTTTCAGCGAGGCAGATGTCGGAGATCGGCAGCGAGGCTGCCAGCGAGATGTGTGTGCAGATCATCCAGTCATCGAATGGAGCTGAGAACAGCCAGTGATCTTCCAGTGATGGTTAGCCAGTAGTTAGATGAGAGCCTCGTGATAGTGGCGATATTGGGTCAGCAGGTTAAACTTCTGCGTTGCTTTGCATTCTGTCCTCGGCCATCTTTTATGGATTTCTCAATTATGCAACATGCTTAGGATATTCTTTAGTAAGTTGTACCAGCCAGATATCTGTTCTAACAACTTAGCTATTTTCACGTGTCCAGGTTTTGGAAGTCATTACATAACACAGACATTCTTTGTCTGAGAGTGTTTATATCTACTCTTATTATTTTACATATTTCTTTTCGTTTTTTGATTTACAAAAAGACATTTTCAATACTAGACTATCTATTTTGCATTTTACTTATTCTCACACATCTTCCTTTATTTATTCTAGATTACAAGGGACAGACATTCTCAAGTTAAAATTGTCTGTTCATCCCCCATAAATCAAGTCCAAACCATTCTCGCACATTCTCTTCAAATTCCCCATTTTCACATAATAAACATTATAATTCATTATTTTATTTCATCTATACTCACATTCTAGCTTATATCCAATCTCCTTAGTCCAGAGACCTATGTACATATAAACATATACAAATTATTACTTAATAGCAAAATAAATCCTTGATAATACCCAGAGTTTACCTAAACTTCCACATGAGCATTCTACTACAAAACCATCCTATACATCCTCAACTTTTATCAATTTTGCATATGCTATTAGAGCCACAAAATAATAACCACTAATAACCTGAAAAGAATACTAGCACCAAGCTGCAAAGTTAAATTCCATGCAAATTGCAATACCCACATCCCATTCCACGCAGCATCCTTTTTATACTTATCGAAGTTTCGTAGCTGCCTCAGGTATAACTCAAGCCCCACAGCCTTGTTTCAAAAATTCACTATCAAAATCTCTACCTTAGATACAAATCATATGAGTCATAAACTCAGCCTGCCATTGTGATTCACAATCACGTAATTCTAACTTGTATAAAGCGAACACAAAGCAGGTTCTCAAACCAGTAAATCAGTGAAGGACCCTTACGTCTACCCTCCTGCATGGGTCCTGGCTGTCGTTGCGATAACTGTGTTGATTTGGCTTGCTTGGAGCTTAAGTGCAAAAAAAGTGTGTATTTTGTTTCAATATCGATAGGGTTATAGCAGTTAAATTGATGTGCTTAACGAGCGAGCTTGTGATTTCGTTGTCAATTGTAATAGTCGATCCTTGAGACGAGTGATTATTGTGTTTCGTCTCCATACTTTTCGCAGTGGTTAAGCAGGTGTTGATGGTAGTTAACTTTCGAGACGGGTAAGATTTCCGCTTTGTCGGGACTTATGGCTCTTTCGTCTGCAAATCATGTTAATGCTGCCAAATTGCCAATTACCTGGAAATTATCATCTCTTCAATGTCTGTCGTCTGAAGAACAAACTGATTTAAGAGAAAGCAATTCAAAAATTCAAAATCATCTAGGCGCCTTCCCTCCGGCCCAGCTCCAGTTTGGCTCAAGTCAGCTCAGGTCGGCTCCTCCTATTTATGTGACGCGATGCAACCAAGACCTATCTCACTAGAAATAATCAACTTCTATCAAGGTACATTCTCAATGCTCCTTGTTGATTGTGGAATTAATGTTATGCATATATTCACATTGAGAAGGTGGCTGAGTGATTCAGTGGCTGAGCCCAGCTGTGAGTTTCGCATCCCCTCCGCATCGCTTCAGCCTGGCTCGTAGCATTGCATGCTACTTGCGATTTTGGGAGGCAGCGACGAGGTATTATAAATTGGCAAAGAAAGACTCATGTGAAGAATAACTGGACTGGTGAGAGTTCATACAACCCTTTATGCGCGTGGCCTTCAACCTTTAACCCAAATTGCAGCAGGGATCTGAGTACGTGCAAATATCGGGGATTAGGTGCCAATTGCCAAAACATAAAAGTTTTGGCGCTCGCCAATTGCGCTGAGACAGCAGGGATTCCTGATATGGTCACCGAACGTTCCAAAAATATCGGCTTACTTCTGGCCCCGAGTCCCCTGTTGTCAAACCCGAAACCACGAAGTTATGAGTGTGGCCTTTCGCGAGGCAGACTTCCAGACATCGTTCTTAACAAACTTTGGATTTTTATTCGGATTTTGATTTTTGATTTCATGCACAGAAGTATATAGCATAAGTCTAAAAGTATCTTCAATTTATTGAATGGTAAATAATCCGAGCATATAGAGCCTGCCTTGGAGCTTTTCGCTCGGCAGTGCATTCTCAAACGGCATGAAGTATAGAGGCCCCCACGACGGACCCCGCGACGGACCCCGCCAACGCGCTTACGCCTCTCCTAGTCTATAATAGCTTAATAGGCTCCCCTTCAGTAGGCATTATAACAACCCTCTTCCCTACTAGCTCAGTAGGCTACTTTAAGCTTAAGTACTGTTTTTATGAAATGGAACACGCTCCAGAGCCACCTCTAGAACAGAACGACAAAATACAGCAGCCAAATGCGTTAGATGCAGACCAATTTCAAGATATTTTTAATCGCGAAGAAGAACACGAAGCTACTTAGTATAGATCGAACCTGTCTTGGTCTGAGTTGCGCTAAAAATTGATTTAGTATCCGAACTTTATCCCGTCCCGAAAGTTTTAGTAGAGTATCGGAAGCTTCAGACGCTCTCTTAAGCCCATCAATTCACGCTACAGATGATACTCGGTCTTCCTTACTCGGTACCTACGTTGATAATACCGCCAGCTTAACGAGGTTACAAGACGTATCCTATGGATCAATCGAACTCCTGAAGCCCTGGTTTCCACAGGTGGATCCTAATCATCCCAGAGCTCGCACTTTAAGAATTTGGAAAAGCAGGCGCGATGTCTTGCTCTGGACCAACTTAGCGTTCGCCTCTATTGTCTTTATAGTGAATCTTGTATTCACGATACTCCTTTGGAAGAATTATGGATCCTCAGGGGACGGCACGGTGACTGTATCTGATGGAGAATGCTCCGGCATTAGACACTTGGATTCTGGCCTCCATATTCTTATCAATTTTCTCAGTACTATCCTTCTAGGTGCTTCTAATCTCTGCCTTCAGCTACTTTTAGCTCCGACTCGGAAGGAGATTGACACGGCTCATGGAAAAAGGCGATGGCTTGACATTGGAGTCCCGAGCTTTCGAAATCTTTGGAATTTGCCAAGGAGCTGTCAAATTGTCTGGTTGATCTTAGCCTTCAGTTCCATTCCGATCCATTTCATGTATGTCTATAGTCCAGTAAATTTCACATATTTTTACTGATCAAGGTACCAGGTACAATGCCGCTGTCTTTTCAACGGTAAAAGCAAATGGGTTTTTATGGGTCAAAGTCTCCGAAGCTTTCATCCGCAATCCCGAGCTCCCTCCTATTATGGTCCCAATGGATGGCACCATGGTCCCTATGCCTTATACTTTCAACGACACTCCAGTTGTGAGTGCGGCCGACCCATCTGCGGCAACATATGATGCTGTTTTGCGACTATATGAGGATGTTCAAGCTAATCTTAGCACCTACGAAAACCTCACAAACTGGGAATGTTACCAAAACTACTCTAATATCTTCACTTGGCGTCCTCAGGTAATCTTAGTATCCGCAGATCGCGAAGCTGCAATCTCCCAGAACACGTCGCTTTTCGACGGGTCAAACAGATTTCCAAGTCATCTCCTCCGGGGTTGGATGTATTCCGGGTTGCTCGATCCCGGCCTTGTAATCAACCCTTCTCTTTGTTTCTCCTCCTCGCTACTCATGGCATTTGCTGAGTTCGGATCTTCAACCCGTGCTTCATCTTCTTCGGCTCTTATTCTTTACAAAAAAACATGGTACTAATTCGTTGTAGTGGGTCCCCGGTCAAAATCCTCAATCTCCAACACAGGCAGAAGTTGATACTTGGGCCAATAAGGGTTCACTGGTCCAGTACTGTTTGAGAAAGTTGGACAGTGAAGGAGAAGAAGCTTTCAATACATGCGAGCTGCAGGCTTCACCAACTATATTGACAGGTAGATATTCCATGTCTCGATAAATTCGCATCACTAACTTCTGTAGTTGTTACTTGTCTCAATTTCCTGAAGTGCTGTTGTATCTTCTGGGTTATCTGGTACAGAAGTGAGCACTCGTTATGCACCTTAGGTGACGCCATTGCATCTTTTTTGGAGTCGCCTGATCCCCATACCAAATCTCTTGGTCTCGTTTCTAAAGACTCAATCATAAATTTGGATGACTGGCAGAATGGTGGAACTATTGAATGGCGTCCGAGATCCATCAGATGGCTCCACGCAGCAAGTTTAAGAAGATGGGTTTTCACGATGACTACGTATGGCATGCTCCTTGCACACTTACATGACTAATAGGCCATAGGTCTGGACTTATTCTCGGTTCGGGTTTCATCCTTTTGGGACAAGGAATTCAAACGCAGACTAGAATGCATCTTAGCACAAGTCCAGCAGCCCTTTGGAAACTTGGCTTTGGAACTACCAATCAACTAGAAATCGTGGGCTGGAATCAGCCAAACGTGGTAATAAGACCTCTCTTTGTAAATATTCCGCTTTTGAAGGATGGTGATACTAACACCTTGTTGTAATAGGGTTTCAAGGGTTTGATAGCAAATATTTTATTAGCGAACGTTTGGCAAGTCCTTATTTCTATGGCTTATATTGCACATAATGGACTCCTCTCTACCATGTTGTTAGAGCGGGAGTGGAGACAGTATGCGAACGAGAGAAAGACTCTACGGGTCTCGCACCCAAAAGGCATTCAGCGCTCTACATACTTCATCTCTATGCCACTGAGATATGGGATACCAATGATGAGTGCATCTGCATTGCTCCATTGGCTGCTCTCACAAAGTGTTTTTATCCTTCGAGTCATCGTTTTCGACACAGCATCGAGCACTATACCTACCGAAGTCAGAGACCTGAACTGGACAATGTCAGGATTCAGTATATATCCCATCATTTTTGGTAAGATCTCGGGCTATTATACGAGAATTATAGCTGAGTCATTCTAGCTGTTACACTTGGTGGAATCGTCTTGGTTTTGCAGGGTCTGATTGGGCTGAGGAAATTACCAGCTCGCGATGCAATGCCTCTAGTTGCAAGTTGTAGTGCTGTTATCAGTGCCAACTGCCACAGGCCAGATGTGGATGTCAACGCTCATTTATTGCCAGTCCAATGGGGCGTGATTTGGGATAAATCTCATGATGAACAGGCTTGTTCTTTTACTACGTATCGAGACGTTACGAAGCCGGTTAGAGGCGAGCGCTACATTGGAGTTGAGGGGATTATGACTGGGAAAAAAACAAAAGCACAATAAATTTTGCAGACTCTCTCGTTCTTGCTGTACCTCTCAAGAAACCTTAAGGACTGTGCTTAGCGGTTAGAGGGGTGTTTGTTCCTCAACCCGCATAGTCTAAATCAATAGTGACAACACAACGGATGACGATGCTTGAACAGAGCCTGAGCCGAGCCTGAGCATCCTCAGGATACCTCGAAACGGTGTGTCTAATGTAATCTACATCTAATCTAGCATCTGGCGAGCTGTAGCTTCTTCCTTTGGAGCGGAGAACTGGCCGTTATACTGTTTTGAAATTGGAATTAAGATTGAGAGAAGCCGTCAGATTTGGCATATGACAATGATGAACCAGTGCAAGAATTGTGATTTAAAGGCTTAAAGAACAGACTTACTTTGTTCATAGGATTCACTTTGTTTCCGTCTGAGAATGCAGAATAGCGCAATATCCTTTCCAAATTGATGATGGGGTATTGGTTGTGCAAATACATCAAGTTTATCAACCTCTACATCAACACAGGTTCTAACTCGAGGGTAGGCATTAGGGTAATAAAAATTAAGATAGGAACTGGAAGATGGGAAGGATGTGAGATTCCATGTATTGCTACGCAGGATGTGTGTCCAGTCTACAATATCTATGCTACGCGGGAGGAGAATGTCATTTGCTAGTTGAAGAGAAAAGGTTCAAAATCAAAATGAAAGAACAAGAAGAATTCAGCAGCCGAAGACCAACGCGCAACCAAACCAAATAAGAACTCCACTGACGAAACCAGACAACCGAGACTGGTAGCCTAAATCCAATGCAAAGCGTAAACAAAATTTAGATGAATGGACACAAGATGACCTGCAAGTTCCCATCAGCGACGTCGTTGCGTGTAACTACTCTCTGTAGCAGTATTAATTGTCTCAGCATACCCGTGGAATGGCTCTCTACTTTTCAAATTCCTAGGATCGGGGTAGCGGCGTTCGCGGGGAGTCTCTGTAGGCCAAGTGGAAGAGCTTCTGAAAGATCGGCCATCCAGGTCACGACGACGATCATCATCCCCACTGAAATCATTACGAGAGCCGTATCGCTGCCTGGGTGCATGTGGAAAGCGGTTGTCTGGCATATTGCGATCGTGACCACAATTCTGGGCTGGATCTTTGGAATAGCGATCCTGAGGTATAGCTCGATGTCCATTCGGGAGTGGGCCATCGCTATAGCGGTACTCCGGCATACAAGATCGACCGGCCTCCCAAGCTGGGTTGTTCGCATAACGATTCTCGGGCATGCCACGGTCGTCGAATCCAGGCCGAAACGAGCGTTGACTTCGTAGATCATCAAGATCTAAACGGGAAGTACGTCCTTCGTTGCCCATGCATTGACCACGACCATTTATCTCAGTCTGGGGAGCAGGTACATATCGAATATGGTTGACATGATAGGCAGGAGTGGTGGATTGTCTTCCTCGGAAGGTGAATTGTGTATTTTGCAAGTCGAGGCGAGCTTCAGCAGACTCGGCTCGGAATTTGGCCTCGGCGAGTTCTGCTCGGAGAGCTTCTTCGTTTGCTGTAGATGTATTAGCACTAAGTCGATGCATCTAAGGCAGGGAATGTACTCGCCTTGATATTGCTCCTCAACTCGTCTGTGCTCTTGCTCACGCATTTCACGCAGGATAGCCTCAGCTTCTCTGTCGAGGGCTTGTGTTCTATCTGTTGAAGATTAGGCTTGGCATATGGGAGCTGTAGCTTGACTCACCAATCTCACGAACGATCTCGTCATCCATGCCATATCGATTAATAAGTCCATCAACAGTGAAACGTTTATACATCATAACTTCGAAGCCTCTTCGCTGAGATCGAACAACGTAAATCTTCTCATACTCAGCAAGAGTAGGCAACCCACCGAGCTGGCTCGAGCGTCGCAAGTTGGTAAGAATGCGACGAGCGTATCTAAGAAAGAGAAATTTGTAATCTGAGTTAGTACCGATTCGCATCTCGGACTCAATCTCCCGGTCGAGGACTTCAGGATGGCATCCTTGACGCAACTTGTTGTTGATGAAGATCTCAGCTTCTGCCCATGCCGCGCGCATGTTGAGGCTAGACCTAGAGCGTACGATGCCTTTTACAAGGCCGCGGCGATCAAGGCGCAAAGTAGCTGTTTAAGGTCAGCCTAATGGACGATCGAAAGTTAAATGTGTTCATTCTGATGGCACTTACGGAAGAAGTCAACTCTTCCACGCGGGAAATACATGGCGAACGGGTATCGAATGTCGAATGTAGGAGCGCCAGGGAGCCCTTAATATCTTGGGCGTTTTATGTTCAACCGTTGCAATGCGCTGTGGATGCGCTGAGAGCAGTTCGCTGTTTCTCTAGTCCAGCTTCTGCAATAGCAAGTTGTTGGGTATTACTAGCTTTCGAGTAAGCCACCGATAATAGCTTCAAAGTTTGGGTGTCAAGGTGAATGGCAAAGACGCGACACACAATGCTATTTGGCGCTAAATCGCATGTAATCTAGCGTCACGACCAAGATGCTCGGATGTCGTAACACAATCTGGATAATGATAGATTGGACGAAAATATACTAACGCTGTGTATGCATATGATACAGGTCTTGATAGCTAAGCCATTTTCAATTTAAGTTTGAGACAAAAGAAATGAAGTAGTCCAAATGTATACACATTATTTGACTAAAACCAAAGTGTGTCCTCTATCATCTCAACTTTGGGACAAAAGCAGAGGAGCAGCGCAAATATAAAGGTTTAGTGGAACAGAGGCAAAGTAGTCTCATAGCTGAGACCCTGATTCGACCAGCTGCCGTCAATCAGCGACAGCATCCATCAGGAATTGTTCCGTGTCGGTGTAAGCGTGCTTGTCCCCAGACACAATTCCCCACTTCATCATGTGCTGTCCGCGTTTACACAATTGTCTCAGTCCTTCAGGGTCGGTAGCAACCCGGAAGCTTATCTCCTCCGGCATAGTCCACGGCTGGCGGTCGATGGCGGCAAGGCTGTCCTTCAGTTTTTCAAACGCTTCGAATATAGATGGTGTGGCCTTTTTCCCAACGAGGAGGCCCCTAAGTTTCTCAAGTTTCGCTTCGCTGGCTGCCAGACGATTCTTAGCCACAAAATCTCTGAGAATCCTCAACTTCTTGAAGTCAATAGGTGGAGATTCTCCCACACTTTCTCTGGCAAGATCCGAGTAGGTGGTTTGGGAGCATGGGCCATCATAATGCTTCGCTTCATCGAGCCGCTTCTCCTCCGTGTGTTGAACCTGAAGTAAAGGCTCTTTGAAAACGATCCTCGAGGCCTCTCGCCGAAATGTTGATGGACGATTATTGTGAACTTTTGAACATTCGGAAAATGTGCAAGAAATCTGGCCATCCAGGCTTCTATTGATACGTAGTGACTACCCCATTTGTAGAGCCGATCCTGACGTGGTGATTCGGCATAAATGGCAAGATCTTTGACGTGGATTGCGTCCAAGAGCAGGAGCGGAAGGAAATTCTTCAGGCCCGTATCGATGTATAAAGTATCGCGCTGAAAGTCGAACCACGTGATAGGAGCCGATAACACAGTTCCGAATGTTTTAGTGTAGAATTTTGACATAACTTCCAAAGATTCTCTACAGACCGATAGCAAGGATGGCGAGGGAGTTTGCGACCTTAGGCCACTGTCGCCATAGAAGCCGAGATGCAAAATTCGAGGGTCCGGAATCGCTGCCTCCCATATTAAGATTCGAAGTTCTTTCGGGAGCCGGCTGAATGGGGAGAATTCCTGGCCAGGAATTCCGGAGCGTTTGGGCAACATCGCACTTTAATAGTGTGAGACAAGATTGTATCAGTGTGAAAGTAATAATGCTACTTTGCAAGACTGTTGCTTCAAGGCAAGTTGAAGGGGAATGACCGGACATGAAGGAAAGACGTTCAGGTGGAAGCGAAGGCAGCAGCCTCACGTGACCCCCACTTTCTAACTTTTTATTGGAAGAGCCGGCATAGAACTTCCGGTGCGAAATATCTTTATTGAAATGAGGCCGACTCTTTGGCCTTCTTAGAATCGTCTTCTTATTTGGTAAAGGTATTGAGTAGTCTTTATTTCTACGCTAAAATGCTAGTGCTAACAGAATCTCAGCAGTTTCTACGGTATAATTTTTTTTTAGATACTATACGCCGTGTATTGAATTACTCACCAAATCATTTATTAATGAACGCAACGACGAGTATTCCACCGCCCGAAAAATACCCTAAAAAAGCACGGACTTACTTTTGAACCCAGGCTCGTCACAACTTCATGAACCATACATCCTGCACTTCATGTCCGAGTCTGATACTTATTAGTAGCCTAATCCTTTCCTGTTAGTGTGTCAAGTGTCCAATTTACCATGCACTCATGGTGTTGCACTCTTTTCTATTCTCATTAGTGTCCTTCCCCATTGTTGTTCTAGCTAGCTAAAGAAAATCTAACTGTGATACTCGTGGAAGTAGTAGTAGTAGTATTGATTTGCGACTAGCGGGACCTTAGTCCTCGAGCCTCCCAGGGGGGCATGGGGTCGTGCTAAGTATAGTTTTATATACAAGATACTATAGATGTCAAAAACCCCAAGGGGAAAAACTTTACGCAAGTAATCCGTGAAAGTAGTTTTAGTATACGCAAGCATAAAAGCAGGTGAATGAGCCCTTCCCCGCCGGTTGAGATAGACTTTATAAAGTGCGTTCTAGCCGCGAAGAGGTATTTAGAACCTATAAAACTAGGACCTAGGGGACTCAACGTGAGTTAAAAGCCTCCTAGACAGCCGAAGTAATAGCATTCTAGATCCTTACTCCCCGGTAGGTAGTGGAAGCCCACACAAGGGCGCAATATCGACGTGTGCAACCTAGCCCCCCAAGCCTCTTCTCCCTCTCTTCCCCCACCCTACTCCCTTCCTCACACCCTTCTCTCGTCGACGAGATATAAAGTCACCCCCTTACTCGATACTAGCCCCTCTTGCCTCCCCTAAAACTTATATCCTCGCCCTTAATTCCTCCTCTACGGTGTTTACCGTTTCGAGTATACATATCTTCGTAGGTGTACGTAGTAGGGGGCCCTCGCAGGCAAATAGGTGGAATAATAGTATAGTAAGGCAATATGCTGTAAGTAAAATTAATTATGGTATAGTTCGAGTTTTGGGCGACGTCGCAAAGGTAGAAGAGGCCACGGTAGCAAAATCGGACGCGTCGATAAAGGAAGATCTCCTTATGCAGTGCTGCTTCCGTTCGAGACTTAATTTTAGCTCTGGGATAGTATTACAATCCAACCTGCAAGTAGATCAAGCTCTAAAAGCTTCAGGTTCGTAGGGCGCACCAGCGTACAGGTGTTAAGTCGTCGCGCCCCGTGATACTCGTGGAAAGTATGTCAAAGGATGGTACTGAGTACGGCTTTCATTGTTGACCTATCTAGACCACAAAATCTTTCCTTACCTCCCATCCATCTCCTGACCGTCTCGGTTTGAGCGATATCCCGACCTGTCTCGTTCCAGCTTCGATCTCGACCTCTACCATACCTTGCTCACCTATATGTGCCATCCCGGCATCTATATTTATCACCATCGGCGCCGCGGCCGGGCTCTCATCTCTGAGCACCTTCAGAGCCGGAATCGACGAAGCGTCTTTAACAATTAACGGTGCCGTCTTGAGCAACAACATTTTGGCTTTCGCTCTCAATGTCTCATTCCGACTCCTTCTCGCGATGAAGTTCAGAGGTGGCACGAGCCCCGTGTCAAAGATATGGACCTTGACTGGACATTTGAAAAGGCCGAGAATCCACTTAGAGTGCATCTCGTCAGCTAGATCGAGGAACTGCTCAAGCACGGATGTTGGCTCAGGTCCTTCTGGCGGGGTGAGCCCCACCCAGATCCAGATATGGGCAGCGACATGCATGATACGAAGCATGTCGATGGTTCCCTCGTCGTCGATAGAGTAGGGGGTAGGCAATATGGCGACGAGAGCTTTGAACTTTTCGAGCCATCCAGAAAGGTCTACGAGGTGAGCGGAGGCTCGAATTTCGAGGTCATCCGAACGTTCTGCTGCTTGTGAATTGTGTGCTAACACAGCCCCTATTCGGACGAGACGTATTCCTTGTCGACTCAATGAATTCATCGTCATTTTGGCGGCCTGCAGTGAAGGAAATGAGACAACTGTGGGGTCGTCCGGCTCGGGTTCCGGCAGTGGGTCGTCTAACGAGCTGCTTTGGAAACTTAGTCGTCCAAATAAGGTAATCAAATTCTTTTCTAAGGACCCTTCACTAAGTGCTCGAGTTCCAACTTTAGAGGCTTTCCATCGACTCATGATCTCGATGCCGTTATGCATATGGAAGACTGCGTCAGTAAAATTGCCGGAGATGAAGTTGAAAATGACGAACAAGGCACAACTCATCAACGCAACTTCTTCCGAGTCAGTCCTCTCTTGGAGAGCTCGAGCCAATTCCGAGACGGCAATATTATAATGCTGGCGAGCGTATTGCATGCGAGAAGCTGTTACTTCTGGAGAAAGTCGAGGGTCGTTCGGCGCTACCTCTTGTCGAAGTTCGATGTTTTCATGGACCTTTGCCAACGCAATCATGGCATGCCTGGTGGCAGGTTCGGAGTTTGCGGTTTGAGGAAGCTGGTATTTCCAGAAGTTTTCCACGAGCCATTCTGACATTACTGCCGCGGTGCGGCATCGGAAGTATTCCAGAGACCGATGCTCACATAGCGTGCGGTCTGAATGGTCCGTCAATTGAGGTGGCAAGTGGTGATTGAATTTGATAACAAGCTGCAATTGCAGAGCTGCAGTAGCAGGCCTCAACCATGCATTCTGGACTGGATAAGAAGCGGCTCCTTTGGGCCGTTGAGGCTGTCGATATCCATCACATTGGCGCCCGGTGAGAGTACATCGTTTGCAATAAGGTTTGTCTTCATCGCATTTGATGCGCCGTATTCTGTTCATGGTTAGCGAGCGTGAAGCCGAAGCATGTTACTTTCCTGGACTAACTTGCAGGTTATACAACCAGTGCGAGTCTTCGGTTTTCCCATTCTCCCGCTCTTAGGATGAGACGCTGTCGCTTCAGATGCTCTTGAGTCTAATTTTAGTTTCGTGGCGTCGTACTTTCGTGAACCAGGCATAGGACTTGGGGTGGATCGTTCCTCCATGGTTGCTTTGGCGGGCCGGTTTGTGGGAAAGGTCTTGACGAAATGCATTTAGATCTTGTAGTAGTCGATGATTCATGAGCTGATATGTTCAACGTATGCTTCTCGATAACTCTGAAGCCAATTCCTGATAATAAACACTAAAATAAGCTCAAACTTTGGGTTAACTTGAATTGGCCCGCAGCTGCGGCAGGGCACAAAAGCCGACAAAGTTGTGGTTCGGAGTATAAAGGGTCATTGGGGACAAGGTTGGTCCTTGCAGTATTTTTTAAGCTGATTGGGACGGAGAACGACGTTGACGATGTCATTGGCTGTCGCACCCTCGTCCTGTCATGCTTGATGATGCTGAGGGCTTTGCCTCCTCCCCCTAAAGATTCAACGCCTCGACGCCTCAAAAAGAACAGACTTCGCTTTTCACATAGTCTAGACGAATAGAATGTTGAAGACTTTTCAAAGTTTCCCGCATTCTTGAAGAGAAATAAGTCTGGGCTGGTTCTGGACAGAACGACGGCACAGCTGTATGAGCGCGAGGTGCATACCACAGAACGTGACAGATGTGGGAGCATACACTTGCGTGGCCTTTCTATCAGGCAACCTTGCGGCTTTGCAAGCTTCAGGAGACAACTGGGGAAATGCGGGGTTTATCGCGGAAGGCTCGATACTAACCACAAACCCTTTTCCCTGACTTACGCGAAGCCAGACAATGACTTTTATCATCTGCAGTGTTGGTTGGACCGGACTATGAGGAAAATGAAGTGATTTGACGGTTTGACGCGCACCAAATGTCGGTAGCAGAACAAATATTTATCACTTAACGCGGTCAGCCTCAGTTTCCATGTCGTCACGTTGCCTGGAAGTTAAAAGGAGGTAGTGTACGAGCCTGCTGTTTGCAGAGTCATGTATGTTGGGTTCGGCTCATTTTAAAATCTAATATCGAGATTTGACGTCTGGTTGCCGCATCTATTTGGAATCAACAGCAGGGTCTCGGGTTTGGAGGATCATTGTTAAAGTCCGGGTGGGGTGCGTGCATTTCCTCTATAGCCTATCGACGCTCAGCCCGAACCCGAAGAAGCTCGGGTCATCGAGCCGGATGTATCTATCCCCGTTCGAGCTTGTTCCATCCCCATTTGATTGTTCCATGATTCGCAATGCCAGGGTCGAGTCTGGAGTGATGGAGTGGCGGGGAGGCAGCCACCGTTCTGTGAGCCTGATCGATCATGGGCTGGGATTTGGCGACAGAACGTTCTAATGCAGTTGCGGATCGCACACCGCATTGATTCTCGATTGCTAAAGATGCTGGAGCCGCACGCTCGCTTCTCGTAACTCGATACGCTTTACGCTTGCTGATCCAGGGCAATGCTCTGAACAACCGGTCAGCAGAACCCTTTTCCGTACATAAGGGGACTCTTTTCCGCGTTGATTAAGCTCCATATCGGTGACGAAAGGGGAAACGCGTAAGCCAGCGTGTTGGTAACCGTGTTTGGCGCAGAAGCTCGTCCACAAGAATGCCGTCTTGTCAACTAGGCGGGTGGGTGGTAGACGCTGTTTGAGATGACAAATTATTCATTCGTGGCACAACGATCGTCTATCAATCCATGTGCAATCTCACGAGAAGAATTTCGATACCCAAAGCAATGGTGGAATTTGACACAAACGGTAGGCTATGGCGGAATCAAACCCTGGACGCTCTCTGCAGGCGTTTATTGGTCGTGCTGAGCGGTGTTGGGTGTTGGTGGATGTGAAGGAAGAAGGATGGAAGGAGGTACGGAAGGAGCACGGTCGAGGCGGTGTGTGGCAGCAGAATTGTGACCATATCCTTTCACACTTGACAGCATCGTACTCCTCCTCGAGTTCTTTTTGTCTCATTGTTCAGGACGAGGGAGGAGCTTCATGCACAGCATAGTTGCTTCACCACTGTTATTTCAGTCTCTTTATCTCCTGCGTTGGAGTTTGCTAATCTGGCGCAAGCTAGGAACGTCCTAGACACTGCAGTGCTGAGATGTACCAAGGCACTCGACAACCAGCTTTTCGAGAAGCATCAGAACCTCCTATCGGTAAAGTGATGGACTTAAAATAAGACGGAAGCTTCCATGTACTGTACTCGATCCACGGATATCGACGTGAGCAATGAATAAGACTGTAACCGCCACTGATGTTCAAGACATATCGAGGTGAGAAATGAGATAGAAATTTTGGAAAGGAGAATTAGGAAGGGAATCTTTGGAGGATACTGGAAGTCCCAGTAGTTTAGGAGGGCTGCTTCTCAAGTCGAATGTATTTTTCCCCTTCAGACAATGAGACAAACTAGACTTTCTGCAAAGCCTTTGCCATTGACCTGCAACTGATCGGTCCATAGGCTTTGGAAGTCTCTAAACTTGAAGCGAGATGTCTTGATTTCTTCTCCCCGACATTCCTTGACAATGTCGCCATTTCTCAAGCAGTCTCCAATGGATCAATATCATTCAAACACTCAAGACCTGGGGTAGATGAGGTTATCATAGCTATTTCATTCACGGATACCGGTTGACTCACTGGCTCCAACCTGCTTTTCGCTTCTCATTTGCGAGCAACCCTTATACTCATAATATTCTATGCGACTGCCATTTCGAATATCAGGACTTCTTTGAAATAGCTATCATGCCGCAGATGAACAACGATGGGGGTTGTACCCTCGAAACGTGCCCTTTGGCTATGGCAACAGTACACTACGACCCAAGCCTCTGGGGAAACACTTTCTATCTCACATACTTCGCCGCCATTCTCCTCATTCAAGCTGTACAAGCATGGCAGTACAAAACCTGGTCTTTCTCTATTGCAGTCGTGAGCGGCTTAGTCCTGGAAGTTGTTGGATACGGAGCACGCATTCAAATGCACTACAACCCCTTCGACGCAAATCCATTTCTGATGTAAGTTAACCATCTAAAACCCATTTCAAATCTGGACATAGAAAACAGCTAACGATATCTGTCAAGATACCTGGTCTGCCTCACAATCGCCCCTGTCTTCTTCGCAGCAGCAATCTACCTCACACTCTCTCGAATCATCGTCCACTATGGTGTCAACTACTCTCGTCTTACACCAAAACGTATCTCTATCACATTCATGAGCTGCGACTTCATCGCGCTCGTCCTGCAAGCCGCTGGCGGTGCCATCGCCGACACGGCAAATACGAAGAAAGACTCCGACACAGGGACGCATATCATGGTAGCCGGTCTCGCCTTCCAAGTCCTGTCTCTCTTGGCCTTCATCGTAATCTCGTGCCACTATGCGTGGGCTGTGATACGCTTGCGGAGAGGAATCGATGTGATCGTCAATGATTCACGGCGATATTTGAAGGCGCTACATCTCGATCGACGATCAACGATGCAGTTCAACTTCTTTCTCGTTGGTGAGCTCTGACTTCCTTTCGCCAATTTTTAAAACAATATAATTTAGGGAGTATACCGTACTGACGCGGATAATTGCGAGCAGGCCTCTCCTTCGCCACGATCTGCATCCTAATCCGCTCCTCCTTTCGCGTCGCCGAGCTCTCGAAAGGATTCGACAGTAAACTCGCCAACGAAGAAGTCCCATTCATGATTCTCGAAGGAGCGATGATTGTTCTATCTGTTACTATGTTCACTATCTTCCACCCGGGTGATGTGCTTGGGAACGAGTGGAAGGATTCTGGATGGAGCTCGAAAAAAGATAATGAAAATTGCGACAGTGACGCCGAGCAGGGGATTTATGACATTTATGGAAGACGAGATCGCTTTAGCCTGAGACGTGATGTTGAGCTTAAGGATCGCGATATTTTCTTGGCTAGTTTTAAGGTGTGAGTGTGTTGTCCCGAGTCGGGTTTGACATTTATCTTGCAGCATTACAGCGAAGCTTGGCATGGGTGTTCAAGTGTTTTGTATGGACTGCGAAGTATTTGTAAGTCCAGATATTCTAGAGAGCGAGATTTCAGCGCCTAGATACTAGATAGAACATCAGGCGGTGACTTAAACAATTTATTCAAGTATTTCTCCCCTTTAGCCTTGTAGAATAGAACTGCAGTATCATACTCTTATCTTTCTCCACTAATAACTCTACCTTCTTCCCCCCCTCCCATCACTTCCTTTGCCTACCCATCATTTACCTCACTTTTCAGAGAGATTAACACCTCACCTCACCTCACCCCTTCAACAATTGGCATACTGTCCACAGGAAGACGATAGCAATATAGCCTCGAGCCACCCAGCCATCCGTCCCTGACGAATATAGCAATTCGCGATCTATATAGGCCATAAATGCGATGTGTTCACCGACAATTCCAATTTCGCTAGACAATTATACAGACTTTTAAGTTGGACGTCCATGGCGAGGCTAGTGTCAGGAGAACTAGCGATCGTTCACGGCAATAACTCGAAACATCATTTGGATTTGCTGTTACTAAGAGTTTGTCAACATTAGAAAATGTTCCTATTAGATTCTATTAAGAAGATGATAATTCTAGTATATTGGTTTTGAATCTGCTTGTTCAAGACAAATATCTCTAGCATGTCCTTTTCAAAATTAATAGCTCTTAACAAGAAAATCTTTTTATATTACAATCCTTTGCTATTTATAATATATTGAAAAAGTATTATATATTGAAATATAATAAAGAGTAAATATAAAGTTATATAAAGATCTTCTTTATTTTATTTTTTATATCTTTTAACTTTTAATCCTTCAAGCATTAATAGCTCTTGTTAGCTTAGGAAGAATATATAGAAGTATGCAGTCCCTAAAAAAATGCTTTGCAAGTTCAAAAAGTATTATATAATTATTCCAGCTTATGTCCAGCAATTTGGATCTCAAATTATTAGTCTTATATATGGACATCTTCCTTTAGTCCTCTCATCGGCAGGGTGCTAAAATACTTATCTAATGCACTTGCAAGAGCCTAATATTTTAAAGTCCAAATTGTTAGATTTAAGAACAGACATTCTTCCTTTAAGAATCTCTATTTTTTATATTTGTAAAAGCCCAATATCGTAAAGTCCAAATTGTTCATAGCAAAGATAGACATTATGCTTTGCTTGGACAAGCACGTCTTATTAGTAATGGCCTCACCTTTTGACAAAATTATTTTTGCTAAAATGCAATTTTAAGCGAGAACTTAGGGGAAGCGAAATCTGATCTCCAGCTCCAGATCTACTTGAAATTGATAGCATCACAATAACAACAGCACTTCTTCCTTCCAATCTTCTCGTTATCAACTCAATCTCAGCTACCAATCACAAAATCACTGTCACCATCACAACCACTGTCATCACCACGATGTCTCACTCCCAGCCAGCCTCCGCCGCTGCCGCCGCGGACCTTCGTCCCGCCACAACCTGCCAGGACGACGCGTTCATCCGAAAGGATGAAAAGATAAAGCCAATTTCGTGGGCGGAGAAGCTGAAGCAAAAGAAGGTTAAAGCCCCGCCCAAGAAGGGGTCGGTGGAGTGGGCGCGAAAGGTGAACGCGGAGAGGGCGTTAGCGGTGGAGCAGTCCCGTCGGGAGCCGAAGCGAGCTGCAAGCAGCTACAGTTTGAGGGCGGAAGCAGCAGAGGAGGAAGATGACACCCCCTACGATGAGGAGGAGGCGAGGATCTACCGGGAGCGGAATAGCAGAGGACTGGGCGGACGATACAGCCAGTCGATGGTGAATCTTGGCGGCGGAGCTATAGCTGCTCCTATGAAGAAGGTCACTGTTGCTCCCGCGGCGGAAGAAGCTCTGGTCGCCCGCTGGGACGTCCGTGGAAAGATGAAGAAATTGTTGGGAAAGAAGGAGAATTAATTTGGGAACGAGATTGTGGATATCAGGACTGGACAATCATCTCAGCTCCAGACTTGCCGACAACTGATATTGAGCCGCTTGCTCTTCATAAAGCCCTTCCACTTTTCGTACTCTTTCCTTTGCTCTCCTACACCATATTGTCCAGCAACAGGCCAGTCTTCGAGCCATTTCGGACACGTCCCACCCATAATCTTCGGCATCGCATGCCAGCACCATCTCGTCTCACCGCCCATCCACACACAATCTCCGCTTCGGACTTTCAGGACGCACATTTGCATTTCTCTCCCTTCATCATTTTCGTCCGAGGCCTCGCCAGCCTCAACATCTTTCCGGTTCTTCTCTCGAGATACGATGAAAAGACCGTCACATCCCAGAGTGAAGCTCGCAAGCCCTCGCTGGCATTCTTCGGATACGTCTCGGTGCACTGGCATAAAATCTTTCGGGCTGTAGAGCAGGACGACGCCGGACTCGGGCTTGAACGCATTCTTGAACATCGTGGTTACCAAAGATGCAATATCCGGAGGAAATGGCGTTGGTGATTCTTTGGGGTATTCTCTGGTCGTCCAATCATACTGACTGCCCAATGTGAGCCAACGGAGCTTCTTATGTAGAAATTGAGTCGTATTCAAGGGCTTGTGATTTGAGTGTGGATTGATTGGCGTGAAAACATGATGCTTTGAGTGAGGCGGGTATGTGAAGAATGATTCGGGTTGTGATGAAGACCCCTGCGGCGGATATGGGATGCTGTAATCCTGGTGAATATTCGTTTTGTGGAGAGGATTAGCAAGATCCCTATGCAGAAGAGAATCAAGCATCAGGAACTGGCATTTCGGTGGAAGCAGGGCTGGAAAGAGTCGAAGTCCTGGAAAAGGGGTCAGTAAGTGCCCGTCACGTGGTCATTCGCTTCCTGAAGCCACATACCCGGAAAATCTTTGTGCTCGTAGACTGTGCATGATTTGGGAGTCGAATCCCGAGGTGCCGAGCTGTAAGATGGCCAGTGGTTCATGAACTTATCTCGAGCGGCGCCAATCAGCTCGGATGAGACTGTATCCACAGGAATGATCAACTCTTGTTGCTGTTTGGTCAAACCCCTGCCAAAATCCACAACTTCGAGGTCCTTGGTAATGCTGGCATCATCCATCTTTTGGTATTTCTTGTATAGGTTGCATATTGCTTGGGGAGGTAATGCGTGTGTATCATGACCATGGTGTTTCTACTTCTCTGTTAGTCTGTCTCAACGATGCGACTCGGGCGGCTCACGTTCAGAGGCTCTTCGAAATCCATGATCAGCTGATTTTTCAGTGTCTAACGAACACTTGATTAATGCGAACTTGACATTGATGTTTTTCACCAGCCTTTGACAAGTCTTGCAGTTCAAATTCGTGTATTTGGACAGTTCTCAGTGTGTTAATTGTATAGACACAGAATTGGAGATTTTTGAGATCCGTTGCAGATCGACGCTCTACTAGCGTCCTGTTAGTCCAGCCTTAAGCGACACGCTATAACTTCGGTCCGAGATTTAGTTAGACTAGACCACATTAGGAGCGACAACATTGAAGCTCACGATACATCAATAATCAAAACAGCCTTCAAAGTATCTGCAACAGATAGACAAGCATTATAGCCTTTGGTTCATCAATCTGTAATCATCGCTAGTCTGTTTAGGAGCCTCCTTTTATCATGATAACAGATTTGTCTTTGAGCCTTCCATGCCCAATTTTTAAAACTATTTCATTTATGATGAAGCTGGAATGGAATCATTATTGTTCTTTCAGCTATGTAATGCAAAGATTTTCATATCACCACCAGATCCTCTTGAAAGCTCCTTGTTCGAGCACGTTTCTCCCATACTAACGCAAATAATCAAGTGCGGTTCGCCTTCTACCCCTCGTTGTGCTCGTGATGTTGTGCCTCATAGCTGCATTACACCCTAAGGTAACGCTAGAGCCTTCCCATCCCAAACTTTGCAATTGAATCGGTTTCCCAGGCTACTAGTAGATGTCAACGTTTCAAGTAATATTGTTTAGCATATTCCTGAACATCTCTCTGTTTGCATTGTCCCTTGGACAATTAGAAACAAATCTGAAAGTTTTCGTCTCTTTCAGAAATCAGGCTGAGGCTTCTCTCCCCTCAACCCCCGCGTAGGATTTAGCCTCAGAGCCTCGCAGATCCCACCCTAGTCAGTCGCACTCTCCAATGGGAACTCCGCCCGTCAGCCACCAGATACACAACCCACTCACAACCCCCAAAGAACGGGTGCGGATCAAGTATTTCCCTTTACAATTTGTTAATCGCGAGATAGCGACCTTAGTGGTCTCACTGTGCGGTGAACATATGCGGGTACAAGAACATTGCTTTTCTTCAGCCGCACCCCAGAGACGTGGCACCATGGATCGAAGGGGAGAGGCTCTCATGCTGGCACACTATCTTTGATCTCCTTTCGCCAGCGCCCGCGCCCCGCGAGGCAAATACGCGAGGCTCCGGATCGTACAGTACTTCCATACAAGAATCCCACAGCCTTACCCTCGAAAAGCCTTTGTAGAACTTCTGGATTTCCGTTTTCGTTCCTCGAAGTACTCCATCTTCGAATCTAAATTCAACTCGTTCGTTTGCTACCCTTTCACGCGATAACCATCCTGGCATCGCTGCTCGATGGTCCATAGCCAAGAGTCTTGGCCCAACATGTCCAAAAATGTGCTCCGGAGAAGCTGCTCAGCGCCATCAGGCTACTCATGCTGTGGGACCACTTATTGCCGTCTCGCGGACCAAGAATGTAATCTATCATCAAATGATGGGTAAGAACACATATTCCAAACAATGAAATCTTGTGATAGACGTGCTGAAAAGTATTGAAATCAAGCAACGGAGGGTGTTGTGCAACAGGAACCAGCTGCGGAAGTGTCTGCCTCACGAGCGCCGGCATCTGCTGCGGCGATGTTATCTGTCGCGTTGCGGATCAGGAATGCAATTTGTTGTCAAACAATGGGTGAGGAGCTTTCCAAATGGCCGAACTTGGCGGACTGCGCTGATGGTGGAATGAATAAATAGTTCTGGGGGTTGTTGTGTCATAGGAACTAGCTGCGGAAGTGTCTGTCTTACGAGTGACTATACCTGCTGTGGCGATGAAATCTGTCGAAACTCCGATCAAGAATGCAATCTGTTGTCAAATGACGGGTGAGCACCAGTTCCGAATAACCGAATCTTGGAAAGAGTGCTGATATTGAGTCGCATTCATAGTGATGGAGGCTGTTGTCTAAAAGATACCAGCTGCGGAAGCGTTTGTCTTGCGACTGGCTATACTTGCTGTGGTGGCAGCGGGTGCTCAACCTCAAATTCATGCGTGAACGATGTGTAAGCACGACGTTGGATCTCATTCTGCTCGCTGCTGATTGAGTTGAAGGTGTTGCGAGAATTTTTGCGGGAATACGTGTCTCGATGACACGGGATACAGTTGCTGTGGTGGATCGGTATGTTCTTCTGGTCAAAGTTGTGTCAGTAATAGGTAAGTTGGGTAGTTCAGCAGAAGATAAATACCTTGCTTATGTGTACTAGTTGCTGCTCCAACGTTTGTGGCGATAACTGCCTCGATGGCACTGGCTCAGCCTGCTGTGGCAGCTCAGTGTGTTCCTCTTCCCAAAGCTGCATCAACAATAGGTAATGCACACCAGAACCCAATATAAGATCATATACCAACTTTACAAAACAGTTGCTGCTCAAACATTTGCGGAAATACCTGTCTGGACGGAACTGGGACCAGCTGTTGCGGAGGCTCCGTATGCCCCTCTTCCCAGAGCTGCATTGACAACAGGTAAATGCCAACCACAGTCCCAACACAAATCCACATGCTAAAGATAAATAACAGTTGCTGTTCAAACGTTTGCGGGGATACCTGTCTAGACGGAACTGGGATTAGCTGCTGCGGAGGATCCGTATGCTCTTCCGATCAACAATGCATCTCAAACACGTAAGTTATCCAGACCACCTACCTATACTCATCTCTAACTCCTTACTCGTAGCTGCACATCCCCTGATCCACCAAGCAGCACTCCAAGCAGCATCCCAGCATCACCAACACCGATCCTGCACTCATCTCCATCCCCATCTTCATCAGAACCAACCTCCTCAACCCCCCTAAACCCCACCTCCGAACTCCTAATCGACATCCCAAGCAGCGCCCAAACCGACCCCGCAGCCGCCTGTTTCCTCTCCACCCAGTACGCACCCTATTACACCACACCCACCTGGTACCAATCCCTCGACCCCGCCGCACAAAGCCTCTACTCCAGCTCTGTAGCCGCCTCCGCCACCAACTCCTCTGCGATCTGTACTGCCACTGGTACAATCAATCCTGCGGATTCGCATTCGGGGCTTTCAACTGGGGCAAAAGCGGGCGTTGCTGTAGGTTCGATTGTTGGTGCTGCGGCGTTGGCGGCTCTTGGGGTGTTTTTGTATAAGGCGTGGAGGCCGGCGGTGGGGGCGGGGAGGAGAGGCGGGGTGCCTGGAGTGGAGGCGATTTGATTGCTGTATAGATGGAATGCGGTTTGGCTGGTGAAATGGTGTATAGATTTTTAGCTTTTGATTAGTACGGTATAGATAGACAATATGTAGTGTGGTTCAATGGAGCTTGTTGGGGTGTATATGCATGGAGGGATCAGCAGCTTTGAAGTTTCGAAAGGACCGTCGCGCTGCGAATCACCGGAGCAGCAACACGGATCGGATTGGAAAGCTTGATGAGCTTAGGGTATGACTTTGAGTCCTTAAAAATACCCAATCTTAGACTAATGAATAATGTTTTAGCTCAAAACTGTTGGGAAGACAACTCAAGAAAATAAGTGCAAAGGAACCAACATCTGTACTAGAAAAGTTGAACTCACGTGACCAGAATTCGACTCCTTCTCATCTACCTTCTCAAAGTGCTTGCAAATACCTTTCTACTCAGATTCGAAACAAATTCAGAACTCTTGTCGAAGGGAAATACCATCCGACACACCCGCATAACCATTCTCATTGATTACAATCAAATCCCGTATCAGCAGCCCAAGCAATGCTCTCTCTGACTTCATCAATCTCGTGGAAAACTTTCAGTCGCTAGATTGTTCAGCAAAATCTTCGGTGTGAAGATGTACTTAGGAGGTAGAGATGTGACCCATAAATCTTCCAGCGATGGGCGCAGGGTCCTTGGTGCTTATAGGGGCCGATCCATTTCCAGGGTGGTGGAAACATCCATGCGGAAATCCAAGTCCCACGAGCGCGGGACTGGCTCCCTTATCGAAGAATGTGCCCTGTGAGTTCGGACGACCACTCGATGCAGGTTCCGATCTTTGCTGACCCTGCATAAGCATACGATAACTTGCATGAAAGCCGATAACACGTGACCTCCCGGCCGTAGAGTACCTAGGTGCCGAGGCATCTGCTCAGTCATCGGTACCTTATCTTCAATACCGACAGATATTTTGGTTTGAAGCCGCATTCGCCACCCCTTGCTTAGCTTAGGGATTTTGCATATACGCAACCATGGGAACGGGAACAATGCCGAACAATGAGATCAAGTTGCATTAGCTCTAACTTTAGCGAATGCCACCATTGTGCAGAACAGGTATAATTGAGATAGAAAAGAAACTTCTCGGTATAAAGGAAACATTTTGGAAAGAGGTCAGCACTTTGGATAGGCCGCGGTCTCGCCGTGCACTAACACGTTGCCTTCCATAGATCCCTCGATATGCTCCGACACTCGTGATAGGTGCTTGCTCACTAGAGAGGGCATAGAGGTTGAAAATATATTGCATTTGGATGTGATTGGGGTATATCTAAACTTTTCGCAGAAGCAGACATACAATATGATGCAATGTGATGCACAAGTGATGAGCACCTCGTGACTGAACTACAAAAGAAAAAAACTGCCTTCTATGAACAAGACAAAGTACAAGTGAAACAGATATGAAAATTTTGAACAGCAAAAGCCACAATGAAAAGAAAAGTGTGAGCAGCCTGCTGCCCGTCTAGCAACTCAACTCAATGTCTCTCCAGCCTAAATCTCAAATCCGACTTCGCACCTTGAAAACTGGTAATCCCGTTGCCTCGATTCGCTCTGCAGCACTCTGGCACCATCGAAGCTCGTTTGTCATGTCTCTGTCATACTTTTCTCCTAATTCTAGGAATGCGCTCCAAGCAGTGTCGAACGGAAAGAGACATAGGACCTTGCCTGCCACTTTAGGATCCCTTGCAAAAAAATATTCCAAACATTGACATGCTATGCGGGACCATTTGAAGGATTCATCGACGGAATGCTTCAAGAGTGGAATCGCAGATTCATCCTCGTCCTTTAGCTCTTCGGCGAGCTGCCGGACGAGAGAAAACAGGGCGACCCTTACACCAGTAAACACTGTGAAAGATGCAGCGACAATATCGTTGGAGAATTGTATGACTTCGCTATGTAGACCGGTCCAACTTGCTGCCTCCGTACTGTGCATAGACGATGGATATCTTGCGAACAAATCCAATCTCCACTGGTTCAACTCCAACGCGAGATCGTCCAACTTCTTGAGCTGACGTCTCAACGCCCCTGCTCTTCGACCAGGGTTCTTGTCGTAATGCTCCATCTCCGAAGGCACCTGTAGTCCAATATCCAAAAGAGTATGCATAGGATGGTTGAAAGGATCTCCGTCCCTCCAAGCCAGTTTTGTCCATTCTTCTCGAGAAAGAAAAGAACCCCGCCGATGCAAGAATGAGAACGGGAATTGAACAGCTCGAAAGCCATAAAAATGATCTCGCGCTGTCTGTGAATCGAGTACGTCGGGACCAGCATGCTCAATCAATGCGCCGACTCCTTTGAGGTGGAGAGAGAAGCCGTCCCAGGATTTATTGACTAGCAGCTCGGACATCGAACAGGCTAAAGCTGTAGCCGACAGGAGCATTGCTTTAGCTGGATCTTTGTTTTCGAGGTAATCATCGAATCCGTCTCGGAGTTTCCGCAAAGCTGTCGCTTGAATTTGAACAGCCTGCATGGCCATTGCTCGATCGTCCCTCTCGATGCTAATAAGGTTCAAAGCAGCCGAGAGCAACGCCTCTCGCAGCATCTCAGATCCGGGTGACATCGCTTCGAAAGATATTGAAGTCATCCACGTGTAATAGCAGATTTCGACACGAGTAAGGCCATCTGGAGAGGTATCGGTAGGTGGTTGATCCGGAATCGACGCAACTGCGGCGTTGGGAGTTGACCTGGGGGACGACGATGTGCCGAATTCTGGTTCAAGGGGGTCGCATTCAACTGTGAGCATGGGCGACGGTAGGTTCTGGTGTTGAAACGCTGCGATAAATGCATCTGAGAATGAGGGACCAAGATCGATCCTGAATGGCAACCCAAGAGACCATTTGATAGTTCGTCCGATAGTCTCGCTGGTGATCGAAATGCTTCGTATTGGGAGTTGGTTAGGGAGTGCCTGTGACGTTGAAGGACCAGCTTCCGATGAAGTACTGAGACCTTGAAATGAAGTGCTCAGTGCCTCGGACGAAGAAGCTACAGCTTGGGATGAAGAGCCAGCTTCTGATCTCGAAACCGAGCTCTGGCGGGATAGGGCATCGCTATCGGAGCTTTCTATTTGATTTTCTGACTGTGCTCGTTCTCGATTTCGTTGACGGAAGGCTCGCACATTCTCTCTGACTTGTTGCCGACGTGCAGCAGCACGCTCAGCATCTGTTCCCGGACGTCTCGGGCGACCTAGAGGCATGTTCAGCGATGCACGTATGTGGCTGGTGAGGCGAGAAATACATTGTGGCTAATTGAGGGACGAGTGGTAGATATACTTCACCCTGGGACGCGCAAATTCTCCATTGAGCCATGGCTGCCCCCAATAGGGCTGATGTCGTAGTCGTCCGTCGGTCATGAGGTGTTGTGGCCGTGGAGGTTGTGGTGTTGGCATAGAATGGAATGTTCGACGTTGTCTGGCGTCGCGCTTCGGGGACAAAATCAACAATGGCCGAATCAGTCGGTAGCGCCGCACAGGGCAGCCGTAGGTGCCGAGCCAAGCACCAGAGATCCAGGGCAGCCCACGACCAGCAGTGGACCAGCAGCCCGAAGGCGATGCGAGCCACACGGGACCGCGACTAAGTTGTAGCGAACCCCCCAGATGTCCTGCATTCGCGAGCGCTGCGTCGGTACGTCCGTTACTAGCATTACGCCCGTTGCCAACCACATTGGGCGAAGATGCCAGAGGCCACCACCACCACTTTCTCTTTTCGTCCCTCGCGCGTCGGTAAGGCTGGACCACCGCCTGGGAGCAGCCTGTATATTGTTGCCTCGGGACGACGAGCCGTCCTCTCTTCTTCATCGGGCAGTCTGTTCGACCGGTACCAACGATCATCGGTGTCCCAGCAGCGCTTATGTGCGTGCTGATTCGTAAATCGGATCGTCAAAATCCGTCTCCCGCCTGGCAGCCGATGTCCCATAAACCTTAAAGGGACGTATGGACGTTGAAACATTGTCATGCAGCGATCGCTCATATGTCCTTAAAGTCCCGATGAGTTATGGAGCTATGTCGAGCAACGCAACGGATCACTGCGAGTGAGCCATTTCCCGCAGTCACGCCCCGTGTTTCCTGTGGGTGGCAAGCTGCCGACATGCACACCAACGCAACGAGACTCCAGATCGACAAGGTCCCTCTGCCCGCGGATGAACTTGTGCAAGAATTGTGAAGTGTAGCACACACCAGCGCGGAGAGCTTTCACGCCGGCGGCGAGCTTGACAGGGCCTCTTCCGGCGGAAAAAAGTTGGATATGTCTTCGCTCTGATGATTCAACGGATAGGGGCTCAGCAGTCGCAATTATGCTACTTCTTGCATGATCTGTGAGTCTTTCATTGGCAAAATTGAACGGAATTAAGCCAACAGTTGCAGATAGCTTCACACTCATCCAGTGTCCGTTGGCGGCTATGGCATACGCCACGAACTTGGCCACGATGCAAAGAACGTGCAGAAGTAGCGGCAGCTCCTTGCTACGGTCTGCAAGACAAGCGATATCAGCAAGACAATTTTTCGAAGATATCGGCTGTCTCCTCTTACATTCCAGTTCCATGGGTGAACAGGCCAGCATCCACATGCTGACATCGTGGAAGACTCGGCTTCCTCTTCCTAGACGGCGACGTCCGCTCTTCTCCCAGATTCTAAGACCAAGAGCAACCGGGGGGCGCAGCATTTGATGACCCATATTCGACAATGACTACGCAATCGTTCTTGCCACACCTCTGTACATATTCATCTTAAAAGTCGACCACGCTCAAGAAGATCATTCGATTCCAAGTCAGCATGTTATCGACGCTCAGGATGGATGAGTTTTCAGGAGTCCTGTGACGAATCGTACATGTGACATACTGGAACCAAGGCATTCTACCCAGCCATCTAAGGACTCTATCATGAGGTGCAGAGCATCGAACTGATTCGTGGCAGCTTTGCCAACGTTGCCGAGACTGTACCACTGTCGATTCACCTTAGCACACAGACAAAGGCCGCCGGTTCATCTGAAACCGAGTATCGTCTGCATGGCGTGCAAGTGGGAGGAAGCCAGCAGCATGATGAGATGTGAGCTTCTCAACCTCAACAGCAACTGCGATTCAGTATGCCGTGCTGAGAATTACCAGTCCCAACCAAACTCCTTCTCGACACGGGCCATTCATGCTGTCTTCCCGCTCCAACAGGAGCAATGCATGTAATCAATAATACCCCGCTAGCTGAGGAGAACAGCATGGATCTGTCGACCTACGCCCGTTTCATGACGAGATGATGAGGACACGATGATTACCTCGAGAACCATTCGCCACCGACAATATGAGAACCATGCGTTACCAGCATTCCAAGAGTTGTGTCGTTTGCTTCGTAAGGCTCGCGCATCCTGTCGAAATTCATATCCCATTCCCAGAAAATTAGCAATTAGGATCACGGAATAATCCTTCCGTAACGCATTCAGCACCAGTGGCTCATCCTCAGTGCTCAAAAGTCCCTGGGTAGATGAGCGAAGGCGCAAACTCGGGCGAAGTTTCCGGCTAGCTAGGCCTGGAGAACTCGAGAAATGCTCTGAGTGGTGACGATGAATGGGATCCATGTGGAGACCATGAAATTCCAATTTCGTATCTCGGATGTGTGAAGATGGACACCGTTTCGTTGATGTGGTTAGGCCTTGAGGAAGGTGGGAGAAGGCAAGCGATGCATGAAGCAAACAGCCCATCTGCGGTTGAGGAGATACGCATTTCCCACGTGACCGCATCTTCCCCTCTGCATCTCAAATATTCTCACCAGGGCGAGGATCATCATATTCTCCTGAAAACAATCAATGTTTTGCTCTTGTTTTGTTGCAGCACGGCATTCATGCTAACTGGATTCAGGGCGGCATTCCGAATCTCGATCACGCATCCGTTGAACAACCTTAGAAAGCTCTGCGATATGCGTTGGGTTTTGGTTGGTCAATATATAGCAAAGATGGTAGAAAGAGTCCCGAAGACAGATGCAGTGATGAATGGCTTATCGGTGGGTGAGTGGCCGGTGAGCGATGAGGCTTGCATGACAATATTCAGAAAGCGCATGGAAAGCGAATCTAACTTGGTTGATGGAGTGTTGTCGAAGAAGCTAGATCGTTTACCCTGATCAACGGAGGTCCCAGAATCTCTGCGGAAAGTTTAGGAATTGAGTTTCAAACGTTTCCAGCGACACAAGGGTTGCTCCTGCACTCCTCTCAGTGGTTGAAGCAGAGAAAATTCTGCGAGTATACAGGAGAGTCGAGGCGGCAAATGACATCTCCTTTTCTAGCAGATGCTAGGACTAGATAATCGCTTGCTAGCCGAGCCAGAGGGGTGATTACTGGTTATCGCTTCTTCGAATTGCTGATCTATTAGGTGTGGATAATATGAGGTATGACTGGTCGACAATGAATATTCGATCTTGGCGAATTTGGGGGCGAAAAAGACCACAAACCCACTTGGAAATGATTTGTCGGGATCTCTACATTCGACTCGGGAAGGAGAATAAACTCATCATGAGTGGTTCGTGCTCCTGCATCCAAGATCTCTGAGACAAGTTGTCTCAATTGCGTCATGAAACCACTATATTCTTGAGAGATGCATCGCCCCAGATATAAGAACTTGCTATAAGCAGTTAGGCCATTCCGTCTTCACACCGCAGAAGAGTTGTATTGTATGCCAAATATAGCTTTGGATCTCTGTAGTAGGTCCGTCTTTGCAAGGACCCGGATCAGTCAAATGCTTTCGGCTTCAGCGGGCTCCTAATACAAAGGACTTGCCCCCTTGTGAGGCTCGCCATATCGAAGGATCTGATGATACGAAAGACCTGAGATATCCTTTCGATGATGAAAGCCGAAACGATACGAGTAGGTGAGGAAGGGTAACATCGATTCCCTGTCAGTCTAATGGGTGGGTGGCAGACCATGTCAATAACATGCATACCCTTTCTTTTCTTGTGAAGGGATGGAGATCTTCCAAGCGCACTCTACAAAGTCACTCTTTTCCTAGGAAGAGTTGGCATGCGATCCGAAAGTCAAGCTTTCGAAAATTTGAACCCAAAAGCTCCTTTCAAGGCAAGGAATCTATGGCCATCTCCGCCAATCAATTATCATCTCATCCTCCGAAACCTTGGGGCACTCAATACCTATCTTCTGAACACTAAATCACTTGGCTTTGAATCCTCAACCAGCACCTAATCACAAGCCCAACCCCGTTGGATATCTGGATTGTCGAAATTTCTTCCCTAAGTCCTCTATAGTGACGAGGAAGCTCCCGAGGCGTACAGAGGCTATAACTGTTTTTCTCTTCAAGGTACCGTCTGCGAGAATGGTCGTATTCTTGTTTGTACTCTTGGGTTGTGATAATCTTGCGGTCAAATTTTGGCTGAAATCTGATGGCTCGACTTCCTCTTCGAATTCTTGTGGGCCATTAACGGTTGAGCTCTGACATAACACCTTCGAGCCTATCGTCTCCAATTCGGTTTCAGGATGCATCCATCCTTCGAAGCACAGCCTCGTCGCTGTAGGCTTCCTCATTTGTCTAATTCCCAAATTCATGCTCCATAAGAACTAATTCCGAAAAATGAAACATTTCGTGCTCCACAACAAGAATGGCCATGCCAAGGTGCTCAAGCAAGGAGAGGACTTCAAGCATCTCTTTATGCTGTGGGCTACCAAGACAGGGTGATCATCGTCCTGAAGGATGTCATCACCCAACACAAGCTTCTTAATCTCTCTAAATCGGTCGTCATGCCGTACAGAGCCTCATCGTCATCCAACAGCACGCTGAACCACGCATATGTCTGCAATATAAGATACAGGGTGTTGCGTTCAATCGAAAACTAAGCGGCCGGCTTAGTGCCCAGGGTGGAAAAGGTCTGCGTGTAACGATCGTAAAGAAACTCACGAGTTTCTCGACAGGCAAAAGATGCACCGGAAATTTGGAGGCCATGCGGGTGCATCGAAGAAATTATCCTTCTCGATATCCTGGTTGCTCCAGACTCTCTCCACGGTCTCCACCTTTACTTTCCCAGGTTGTAAATGAACAATTCGCCGACTGGGTAAAAGTAAGTCGTAAATCATGGGTCAAATTTCTCGAGAAAGACGATGAACCAGAGAAACGATTCCAGCCCTGCCATCTAGGAAGGTAGAACAGCGATCGATACTGGTCGTCATTGCTTTCGATGTGCTTGCTTGGTGACACTGTCGAAGAATCAATTGAAATCCACTCTCAACTTTCTTTACGAAGATTGGATAGTATGCTGTGAGATGATGGGTGACGCAGAAGGGTTGCTCTAGAATGGAAATTTGGGTCGAGAAGACGTTGACGCGTTTCGCGATTCCGAGAGAGGTTTAAACATGCTAGTGGGTAAAGCTCGGCAAAACAAGATCACATGATCACGCGTCGCCATCCCAAGCCCGAAGCGAATGTCAACCCCCGCCCACACACACACACACTCACTCACTCACCTTCGCCTCACAACCTCCCATATAGTTTTAAATAAGCAAAATGGTTCTCGGCAAAGGACCGGACCACGCGTAAGTTTACCTCAGTTTCAAATTCTAATAATAATAATAACTAATAAATAATAGCATATCCCCGCTGGTACCTGCGATCAAGGTGTAATTCGTTAGTCCAGTTAGAGAACCGACTTAAAAATCCTACGGGGTTTCTAAGCGTCACCCTAGAAGAGACCGTCTTCTAGGTTGGCGTGGAGTTTTGCTTTTAGATTCTATGAATTTTTATAGTTTTGCCTTGTTTTCCTTTCGGTTGTTGATATTTTTTTGCCGGCGCATGTGCAAATGAGCTATTCTCTGATGATCGAATTTTAATCCAGAGACATAGGTAGCTGAGAATGTCATCATCACGTGAAATTCAGAGTCTCCTTTTCCACTCACCTACCTACTCAGGTAAGATACAGTTAGTTTCCGTGCAAATTCGATACTTTTTAAAAATTGAATTAACATTTATCTTAACCTAAAGAGAATATTAAGATTTCAGAACCCAAGACCAGGACTCTCACTTCTTTGGTTTCTATTTAATACGCTTCGATCCCCCACTTTATGCGTGCTGGATCATAACCCCATCTCAATAAACTGGTAAGTGTACACTAATCTGCTTCCAATGCCCTAGCCCCTTTCATTCTAGCAATACTCTGGGAAAGTTCAAAATGACAAAAATAGCAGGCTGACAGTTCATCATAGCCATCTTGCATTCGAGCATCGGGCAATCCGAAATTCCCAGAAATTCCTCACTAGCAGATTCCAAATAAGAAACTAGGTGAATCACCTATAAAGGTACTGCCAAATATGTAGACAGCATTATTAGCGAATAATTTGGGTAGAAAAATTGATTCATGGCGGTGCTGTATCATTTTTGAAATGTCTGCTTTTGCTCTTGAACAGGCTCGTCATAGTTCCAGCTTTTGAGACTGGGTGGAATTGCTCTCCTGATGATTTCGTCAAGTTTGAAGGCTCCGTCTATGAAATGATTAGATTCCACGCACACCTGCTCAACAAAAAAGTCCGGTAAGTTGTTCCACTTCTCGGGTTACAAAACTCGAAGAGCACAGCGATATCTTCCGTTTTCAACAAACACAACGCAGAACGCTCGGAGTAGCAAACAGCGCAAATGCACCTTACAGCATTCTTCTAGCCTGGAATCTGGACGTCATGGGCAGTCACATGGGAAATGATTGGATTCTGCTTGTACGCGGCTATGACGCTCATAATCTCCTCGCATTTCGGACTTTCCTCCGTCTCGTTGACATTTAGCCAATTGTTTTGAGGGGGAATTCCGGCCGAGGGTCTGAGACTTTTGTTGCACGTCGCGAAAAAGGGCATTTCTGCTAGTGAGCTCATTCTAGGGTGGTGGAACGCCCTTCGGCGCCACATAATTTCCTTGGTGCGCCTTGCTCATGCAGACTGCCGCTGTAATGAAAGACACGAAATATAGATGTTGAATAAAGATGAATGACCAAAAGATGGCGAGAACATGAAATCCACTTGGAGATGTAATTAAGTCGGGAAGGATGTATTGTTGGTTTCGAAGGAGAGGGAAGCTGTCGGCGCAGATATTTCATCAAGTCCATGCATAGATACTCCCTCAGGAGGATCACCTATCTCTGTTTCTTACTTCCTTTCCCGCTTCCACCCTTTCCCTTCTGCGGCGCACCTTTACCCGCCTGCCCGGCCGATCCACCAGCCATCATGATCCTCACCTTACTTACCGGCACTGTATTCGTAACCTCCTCCACTTTCCAACCTTTTAACAACTCGATCTCTCTAGGCCACATCTTCTCCGTATCAGTCGCACTCTCGTCCACCTTCCCCTTCGCAGTCGCATCATTCAACCACTTTCCCATAATCTCCTTGACCGCCTTCCCCTTCTTCTGTGCACCAGGCCGTAGTTTCGCCTTGTACTTGTACTTTCCCATTGCAGCCCAAGGCGCACATATCGGGATCGCCTCGAGGATCTCGTCGCCTTTCAGAGGCGTACCGACCAGAGATTCGAAGCTCGTCATCTTGTCTTCTTCGCCTTCGTTTAGTACCTCTTGGCCTTCTTCTAACATCAACTTGCGAATCTCTTCATGCTCAGCAGTCTCCCTTTGGCTTCGTTGATGCTGTGCACGTCGACGTTCTTTCTGGAAGGCGAGTTCTGCTTCTCGTGCTGCTTTAGCTTGGGCTTCTGCTTCTGCTTTCTCACGACCTGCGGCGGCGCCGATGAGCTGCTGTGCTGCGAGACGATCTTCTTCGTCCTGGCCTTTATATTTGGTTGCCATTTTCTTTGCTTTTCCTTTCTTGCCTCGCTTTAGTGGCGCAGGGCCTTTCTTAGACGTGCTTTGCTGACTAGGGGTCTGCGTGCCTGTTGGCGGTTGTGTGCTGTCTGCATTCGTATCGTTGTCTGACTCCGGCTCGGAAGCTTGGTCATCTTCCTCAACTGTTGGAATTTCTGGAGCAGAACCTTCCTGCTTGGTAGTCTCGACTATCGGAGCAGCATCGCTTGCTTCTGGCTGGTCATGACTGGCGGGAGTATCATCAATATCAAGCTTAGTCATTTCCTCGGCAGGGTCCTCCAGTTCATCCTCCGCAGGACGATTTTGAACTTGGAGAGGATTCGCCCGAGGTTGCTCATCTTCTACCTCTTTCTCAGATTCGTGATCCTCGGCCACGCTACCATCATCATCCTCGATTTCAGGACCACTGTGCCTAGTATGATCCTCACCAGCCAGTGACTCCGCGGTGTTAGTGCCATGCTGAGATTCACTACCAACAGGATCTGCATCAACCAGCCTATGCTTAATATGTCTTGCCTTGCTCTCCTCGCTGACTTGGAAGGTAACTCCGAATCCAAGTAAGAGAACAGCCGGAGGAAGGAAGTTCTTTTTTCCTCGAACCATGAAGCTACCAGTCGGCAAGAATTCTCCCGTAGGTGCAGATTTCGATACTTGATCTGCATTGACCCACCAAGCAGACATGCCAGCCTTAGAGTCCCAGGCCGACGAGCACGACACAGCTAATGTCCCTGCTTGGGATAAAGTCGAAGGGGGAATTGGAGAATCGGGTGTTTTAGGATTGTTCCGAATCACAACTGTCGCAGCACCATGGAGATCGGCATGGACATATACGTCGCCTTTCTTGAGGTACTTCTTGTACAACATCTCATTCTGTTGAGCATCTTTACCCCCAAGGACAAGATACCCGTCAGAAGAAATGAACCAAATGAACTTCTCAAACCACATTAGCTTGCGCACCGGGCGCAAAATAGCCTTCTCTTGCTTCAGCCCTTTCTTCAAGTCCTGAGCAATTTTGGCCTCTTGACTTTTTAGAGCTTTGGTCGAAGCTTGCAAAGTCTTTTGTTCCTTGTCTGTAGCAGAACGTTTCTGGTCATAATACTCTGTCGCGTTGGCCCATGAAGATAGACCAAGATTGACATCAATTGTTAGGCGCTTGTCCTCTTTCTTTTGCTTAGGTTCTAGCTTAGAGTCCTCCTCTAGGTCTGAAGCATCGCTGTCGGTCTCGTACGCAGAGCCATCATCCTCAGCAAACTCTTCCTCATCCAAAAGTAAAGTGATCGTATTCTCTTGGAGTTTCAGGGGTAGTTTGATGAGCGTTGCAACGGGATTTGTTCGTTTCTGCTCCCGTTCAACAAGCTTTCCGATCTCAACCCAGTCCATTCCTTGCTCAATGAGACCATTGACAGCATCCATAGCCTCTTGGACCCATTCTGTATTCGCCATCAGAGCTTCGGCTTTCCGGACGTGCAACTCTTGATCCTGTTGTAATCCGTCTAGACGATTCGCTTGATCTTGCCGAGCCGCTTGGATTTTCCGCTTCGCAGTAAGCTCTCGCTCCTCAAGCCTAGACTCGAGTCTCTGGCCTTCGATAGAAGAGAAGAACTCATCTACAGTCTTATTGAAACCTTCGAACTCTAAGAAAACCGTGCTAGGGTCACCCTCGAACTGCCTCGGCCGGAAAGGGTGGAAGTCGTCGTACAACATGAACTTTCGCAACTCTTGTTCCGCCATACCTTCTTCGTAGCCATCCTTTTTCTTTGCAATGATGTAGCCCTTCGCAACCTCTGAACTTGTAATCTCCTGCACGACTCTTTGTGCCTCCTGTAACGATCGCATCAAATGGTCCAAAAGCCCCTCGTTCTGAAGCACATCTGCTGGCTTGAGCGTCGAATCAAATTCAGTTATGCGCATAGCGTGGTCGACCAGCATAGGTGGATATTCCGTGATAGAAACAGCCAAAGCTTTCCTCAACCCATCAGCCTTCTTCTTCGCCTTCTTGCCCGCCACGAGACTGTCGTCGCCTCTATCCACAGCCTTCTGTAATGCATTCTGTAGTCGTTCCTTCGTCAAAGGTGGGATACCTCCGTAATTCTGCCTGTTCTCCAAGGAATACTTCAGTCCAACACGCTGCTCTTCCTGGCCATCTCCTTCCCCTACAATACGCAATAGCGCCAAGATTTTTAGCTCCTTGTCTGTCAAGATGATGTTCCCACTGGCATAGAATTCCAAGAATAGCCTGTATTGTCCATCACTGAATTGAAACTCTATTATCCTGTCTGTGCCGATCTGCGAGACTGCCGTAACTCTTCGTGTCTTCAAGACCTTTCGCAATCGTTGAACGAAGACAGATGGCGCGGCTGCGGTTGCACGAGAGAATTCCGTGAGGTGACACCGGAACCCAGAGTCAATAATGATCTGCTGCTTGTTGTCTGGCTTCGCAAACTTGACCAGGAAGATCTTCGAGGAGAGGTCATAAATATTGGAGACTCGTAGGGTGACTAAGGCATTCGAAAGCTCGTGTGCAATGACCTAGAAAGATTTAGAAAGTCGCAGAGAGTCAAGAAATTCTTCTACATACCTTGACATCTATGGAGGAGAATCTTTGCTTCATCTTGTTATTGTGAAGCACAATGTTAGTAGAATGTGTAATGTAGTGGGGCAAAAAGTTGAGGGGATCGATGATGTCTTTGTCACCATCGCGGCATCGTCAAATTCCGGCTGCCGTATCGACAGAGAATTCCTCATCTCAATGACATGCGTCCACGCATCATCCTTGCAAACCAACTCAGAGAGTTGATTCTCGTGAGCTCGGATCTTCGCCTACATTGCAATCCTGCTGTACGAAAAGATGGCCAGTCGTCTGCCGGTAACATTAGTATGTACTTTAATGGCAGTGCAGCACTGCAGCGGCTTGCGTCGTAGGTGGCTGGCGTTCAAGGTGCCACCTCATAACGAAAATTTCAAGCGCATAGTCATATAGAGGCATTGGGTGAGATTGGTATTTCCCCGTTTTCTGATTGCTTCTGGCGAGTTGGAATGTGTCCATGAGTCTCTTCCAATTCGCTTGTTCTGTGTCGACCAGATGCTTTTAGCCATGATTCCTTCTCAGCTGGATCTATGAGAGGCTAGATTCTTGTTGATTCCGTTCATTGAAAAGCTTATTTGTCGATGAACATTACCCCGCAGTCGCCAGTCCTGTGGCTGGTTTGCTGGCTTGACGCTATTGGATTGGAAGGTACGTAGGGCTGAATTGTCCCCAATTGGGTTCGAGAGGAGTCTCTCCGCATGTAAGCATGCTCCATCAAGCATGGTTTGCCAAGTTTCAGCTTTGTTGTCCTTTAGTTTTGATGGTAACACCTACTGGCTATATTGGCCAATAATTAAGTCCGATGATGTCGACCAGCTCACATCATCGCTTTCTGGAACTGAGGGGATACCAATTCTAGTTGGTATGGATTTCAGACCCCTCGACGCTCTAGTCTGACCTGAAAGAGCTCTCAAGTCCCTCGGATTATGTATATAAAGCATAGCTGCCTTTTGGTGAATTTCTCCCTTGCCGTGCAAATCAGAGCTGTTCAAACTCAACCCTAACTCAGTCAAGCATATCTACTTGTTGCCATGGCAAATCTCACCCACTTTAACCCCAAGGCTGGCTCACAGGCTTACAAGGGTCTTTTCTCAAACTGCACAATCGTGCCGCCAAACACTTCACTAGCCTACATCTCAACACAGTGGGCTGCTGATCCAGCTACCGGAGAGCAAGTCATCCTTCTTCCATCCGTTTATTCTTCGCCAGAGGCTTTGCTCCAGATATACCCTAGTCTCAAAATACCATTTCAAATATCATGTGCTAACTTCTATTAGACTGGTAGAAGGTACTGCCGGCGATTATGGGAAGCAGTCTAAAGTGATCTGGAGCAACTTAGTCCAGATCTTGAAGGAGCTTGGAGCACAGATGAAAGATGTTGTCCACACAACCGCCTCTTTCTCGTAAGTCAAGTGGAACAATAGCACTGAAAACTTCTAATTTATCCATAGGGAATTTAACGATGACATTGGCAAAGAAGTCGTTGAAGCCTGGGTATCGGCCATGCCAGACGAAGTAAGATTAACAGTCATCTCTTTAGAACTTTAGATAAACACTTCTCGGATGTTTTTCCTCTATGACCTTGAGACTCCGTGCCAGTGGTTGGAACTCTGTCTTTTTGGCTTTCTAGGTCTGCCGAAACAGAATGAAACTAACAAATAATCTAGTGGAAGGAGGACATGTTCAAACCTTCTCTGACGTACAATGGAGTGTCTCACTTCCATCGTCCTGGCATCGTCTACGCGGTACAGGTGATCGTTGCAGTACCTTCAAAGTAGAATAGTGCGGTGGATGTTCGATCACGTGTTCCATGATTTCAGATAGGGGCAGAATGTTCTTATCCCTTCCTTCAGTCTCACATCCAGTCATAGTTGGTCCAATCTACGATCACTACCATGAACATTCTCCTTGGTTACTAACAACCTAAAGATCTTCCTAATTTCCACTTGACCTCAATTCTTCCCTTGTTCATTATTCTACTCTTAAGTAGCCAGTGCAGCTCATAGACATCTCATGCAAGCTTCACGAGCTTCAATTCAGTCATCAATCACAGCATACGATTCTTTTTGGGGCTACTCCAGGATTTCCGATCGGGGTCTTGCCGATCTCTGCAGCTAAAGGCTGGGAGATCCGTCGGACTGGTACCATATCCCACTTTTGGCATGATATGCATTGCGTGCTTTTGCGCGTCTTCTTGCCGCGTCGTAGTGATGAATTGCCCAATCCAATCCAATCCACTTCTTCTCATCATTTATTCATTCACTGCCAGTCATCAACAGGTCATATTTCTATACCTTACTCTAAGATACTTTATCTCTAGGATCACCAAATTGCAAGGCTACACATCAAAAGATGGGCTCCTTGCCACCCCGAGGCTCAGCCTCCAAGATTTTCACCCCTCTCCCAATCTGCAATGGAACAATAACTCTCTCCCATCGTGTTATCGTGGCTCCTATGACTCGAAATCGCGGTGTCCCTCTCCACGAAAGCACACCCGAGAATCCCAACCGAATATGGATCGCCGATGAACTGGTAGCTAAATATTATAGTCAGCGAGCTACACCCGGCGGATTATTGATAACGGAGAGCATCATGCTCAGTCCCGAAGCAGGGGCCATGCCTGGTGTCCCAGGACTATGGCTAAAAGAGCACGGAGAGGGATGGAAACTGGTATTCCTCCCGTCTTTCTTAATTCCCACGGGCTTGAGAGCAATTACTGATCAACACCACTCGCAAAGACCACAAAAGCAGTCCATGAAAAGAGAGGAATCATTTTCGCACAACTCACTCATCATGGCCGTAGCGCACTCACAACCTTCACTTCAACGCCCATCTTCTCCGCCTCTGTAACACCATATTCCACAGATGAGAAATATGCGTATCCAGCGCATGGCAAACCATACTCTGATCGTGTATTCATGAGAGATTACCCTCCCACAGCCATGACGCAATTAGACATCGATCGTACGATCAGGGACTATGTTTCAGCTGCCAAACTAGCAGTAAAAGAAAGTGGGTTCGATGGTGTAGAACTCCATGCCGGGAATGGTTATCTTGTCGAGCAGTTTCTGAGCTCGAACGTCAATGTAAGGACGGATGGATATGGGGGGTCTCCTGAAAGACGGTGCAAGTTTGCATTGGAGATATTGCAAGGATTGGTAGAGGAGGTGGGGCAGGAAAAGGTAGCTGTGAGGTTAAGTCCCTGGGGTGTATATGGCGATGTGCATGATAATGCGAGATTCGAGACTTGGAGTTTCCTATGCAAGGAAATTGCGAGACGGTGGCCTGGTTTCGGGTATGTGAGTTTTGTTGAGGCGAGACAAGATGACTTGGAAGCGAATCCTGATATCCTGCAATCATGGCGAGTGGATAGGCCAATTGATCTCAAATGGGCGAAGGAGATTCTGGGCGATATCAAGGTCTTTAGTGCGGGTGGATGGGATGGAGAGAGTTGTTGGGCGGGAATTGAGAGGGGAGATGTTGATGGATGTGTTTTCGCAAGGTGGTTTGTTAGTAATCCGGACTTGGTGAAGAGGCTATTTGAAGGGAAGGAGTTGAGTATGTATAATAGGGGCAAGTTTTATGGACCGACGAGTAAGAGGGAGGTTGGTTACACAGATTATGGGATATGGATAGTGCATGCCGAGAAGTGTAAGGACAAGATAGAGAGCACAGGCTAGATACAGATTCTAGAAATACGGAATAAAACTCGCGGGTATTGATTTAGATGTAGTGCACAAAGGAGGCATGTGCTAAGCAACAGGGACCAGTTTCCTACCTCTCTTTCCAGCCTCTGCGACGTTCCGAACAGTTTATAAACCGGTCCATCTGGTTGAAGGAAATTGAGAACGATAAGCAATCTGGCCTAGCGCAGTCACAAAGCTGGAAGAACTTGGTGTGCTTGAGGAAATGGCCGAGGATTGGATGAAGACTCAAATACTCGGTGACTCCAACCCTATAAATGCGCCGTTTAGTGAGATTGACGTATCTATTACTGTGGCTGTAACGTCGAAACTGAAGCAAAGCAAGTTGCTTAGATGAAAGCTGGGCTTATATTTCTTTGCAACCGTCAGTACTTTGAAATGTGGTGTTGAAGTCACATCTGCAAAACAGGGAAGGAGGAAGTCTTGATGTCCGACACTAGGCTGGATTGAGCACGACCGTAACCTTAATCGCGTCTCACCTTCCACTCAAACCTAATGTTTGGGACAGCCTTGTCACAATATTCCACAATTAACCTTTTGATGTCTTTTCCTTGATGAAACATTGAATTCTGCGTCTTTGGTTGGTACGCCAGTCTGCTCTCCCCATCCTTGTCGGCGTCGGTTGGGCTTTCCTTTCTTCAGCCTCGTGGTCTACCGGCCAAGTCCAGTTGTCCTAGACTTGCAGTAGCGATTCTTTTGGTTTATCTACTCTTCTCACGAAATCTACTGACGTTGTCTCTTTTTAGGGTGAGAACGAGGTGGAGATTGCAGTGCAGCAATAATGGCAGTTCATCCGTTAGTGCCGGGCATCGACGTTGCCGTATGCGTGAACCGCGAGCCTCTTCCCGAATACGATGACGACGAGTCGCGACCCGATTCAATTCCTACGGCCAATGGCCATGAGATAAGGACTATTACAAAGTATATCGAGTCAACGGCAGATCAGGAATTTAGCTTTAGGTTCACTGTCAGCCATCCATACCAGCTCGATTGTGCATCACTCCACTTCCAAATCAAGATCGATGGCAAGCGCATGAAGGGAAAGACTTTCAGAGCTTCGAAACATGGCCTTCGAAGACCATGGAGCCGATATGTAGACGGTATAAAAAGGGAAGACCGCAGGACTGGAAAACTTGTGCTGCTACCGTACACCTTCACTGCCATTGAAACATGTAAACCTGCCAAAGCCTGTCATTGAATGAAGACTGACATGAATAGCTTTGAATGACGATGCTCTCGAAACTATCGAAGGAGACATGCAAAAGATGAAGGAGACTGGCCAAATTATTGTTGAAGTATTTCGCGAGACTAAAAGCAAGCTCATTGAAGCGAGCTGGTCCAAAACTAGGGGTCATGACGATGCTCCCCTTAAAGTACACGAAAAGGCCCTAAAGGGAGAGCCGAAGTATCATGGTTTCCAGTTAGTCTTTCTTTCGCCATGCAAGACAACATTCCGAGCTGACTCTAATAGACTAGGTACTGCTCGTCAACTTGACCGCCAGAGAGACACGGAGTATGCCATGTATGAAAGCGGAAGAAGGTTGGATGGCGATGACTGTCCAATCATTAGATTTGCATTCAAATACCGATCAAATGGTTTGGGAATCTTCAAGTTCTAGACTGCAACCAACTGATCCTTCTAACAGAGGGCTTGAGACAGCTCCTTATCCTCGACCGGACGCTAGAGCCGAATGAGCAAATGTCACCTGAACATGTTCAACCTCTCGGTATTGAACGCCTTGACGATGAACAAAGACAGCAAGTGGAGTCCTTCGTAAGAAATCTCACGGTATATTTCCCTTGCTCTCTCTATGGTGCCCAAGCTCATCATTCATGCAGCAAAGTGGCTCAAGCAGCCAAGATACTAAAGTCAAGCGAGAACGGGGTGACGACGGAGATAGAGCACAACACAAAAAAAGACCAAGGAAGTCAGAGGAGATTGAGCTTATTGACTTGACTGAGGATTGATGCAGAGATAGTCCGCGTGAATGAAGGACGGTGACAACTGAAACAGAATTATGGAGGCTCTCAAGTACTCAGGCAAATCATACTGGCGTTTTTGGAGCCATGCAGACACAACTTTCTATTTATATCTTGGGAGGGAGAATTGGCGGTATTAGATGAGTCGAGATGATACCCTAGCTTACATTATGCTTAAATACTCATCACATTGATTACAGAGCAAATTGAAGATCAGGCAACCACTCCATAGATTCGTTCACGACGGCGGTTTCTTTGAACTTAAGCATTTGTACCCTTATCAATAAAACCTACGGATAGTGGGAAAATAAGTTTGTGGTTTCTGCGCTAGTTTGAATAGAGGTAGCTACATAGTTCTAGCGTCGCCTCGAAGACACCAGTCTCCAATCTTCTTACAGCCTTGTCAAGATTCTACAACTCCAAAACCCAATAACGCGCGGAAATCTTTGGGACGGTTGCGTTCATCTCCTGTATTGGTATGCTTGCTGTCTTCGATCCTTTTCCAGATATCAAATGTCATCAATCTTCTCCCAAATTTCAGTTATATCTTAACGAGGTTGAGCGTGTTCAGCCTCGCTGGCCATCACTCGTTCACGTTGACGGCAGATCCCTGCAGCTTCATGATCTGCTAATAACCATTGAAAATCATTTCATTCATCATCTTATTAAATATTATTGTTGAAAGCTTCTGCTAACTTCAATGGTTCTCGCAGACATTTATGACAAAGGGCGTAGAGCTACTGCAAATGACCCCGCATTACGATGGCGGTACATACAGACCTTCCAGGAATTGAAGTCGCCATTTGTGTGAACAAAATCCCCATCGAAGAATTTGGTGACAGCGAAGAGTCTCCCGAGCACGACAAAGGTGACGCGACTAAGAATGTGTCCAAGTTTGTGAAGTCTGTGACAGATATGGAGTTTGGGATTAAATGGCTTGTACGAGATCCTTTCAATTTCGACTGCCCTATGCTCTGTTTCGAAGTTCACGTCGACGGCAAATTGGCTGTCAAGAAAGTATTACCAAAGGAAAGATATAATGGTGAACTCGAAGGTTTCATATCAGGGATTAGGGACGTGGACCAGGAGAACAATCAAGGAACGTTACGATCTTTTCGATTCGCGAAAGTCGAAACTAGTAAGTCGTGGACTCTTGCTACATTTTTGGGTGGCGTTTGATTAATGTCCAAAGCCCAGGATGATGACGCCTACGCACGACTCGAACATGACAAAAAGCGTATAGCCAACGTCGGTTGCATAAATTTGAGAGTCTAGCGTGCAGGTAAAGGCGAGAGGCTTTCTACTCGGAACTCCTTTGAAAATCCCGAAGGCATCTCGACGGCAAAAGTACACGAGAAAGCTCTTAAAGGACAGCCGAAATATCATGGTGTTTCGTGAGTGGACCTTTCCCTGATCTCTATGTTCCGACGCTTGCTAATTATAAAAGATTTGGCGATGCAAAGCCCATTGCAGCACCGCCGAAACCATGGAGCGTGAAGAATTTAGACAAGTATCCGATTGCATGCTTCACCTTCAAGTACAGATCAGAATGTAGGTACAAATTGCCGCGCGGGGAGAGAATCTGCTAAAGCATACTTCACAGTAGCACTGAAGGAGCTTCTGGTCATCGAACGAACGCCAGAACCAGAGGAGTCGACACCACCTGAGACAGCCATTGATATTGACCAGCTCGATGCCGAACAGAAACGCCAAGTGGAAGCTTTCGTGCGGAGTCTTACGGTATGTCATGCAACTCATCTCCGATGTCTTTTCTCACTCTATTCAGCAGTCCTGCTCGAGCCAAACTCCGAAGATCAAGAGGGAGCGTGACGAAGAAGGGGGAGATTTCGCTCTCAGGAAAAGAGCTAGGAGATCAGGAGAGACAATTACTGTTGACCTTACTGATGACTGATGATGTTAATAGGGGGAGTTTGGTAGAATAGGGATTTGTATCATACACTGTTGTACTCTGTGGGCATTTTGAAGGCGTCTCTGGAATTTCATGTGATAAAGGAGGCGGAGCAATTCCTGGCATTTTACGGCGCAAAACAAGACTGCGGTTTACTGTGTATGTACGGAATTATTTCCATTGGAGCGAAAAGTACTACAAAGCTCATTCAACGATGCAAAATTCCAATGATGACAAAAGTACTCCTTCGACCGTACTGCTCTCCTATCCACCTTCAAACAATATTAGGTCCCTGCTAGCATGTGGAGAAAGGTGTCAACGTTCTTTCCGCCGGGGACGTTTAAGAAGGATGGTAGCACTTACTCCTCTCGATATCATCATGTGACCATCACGCCGTTTCCTTCAACTTCGAAATTCCTCAGTGGCCTTCGTGGGAAAGTTCCGAGCTCTAGGGAGCTACAAAAATAAACTGTGATCTGATAGATGTCCTAGACTTCAAGTACTGGACGGTTCACCAATACGTAAAGGATCACGTGAGAAAGACACTTCAGAAACTCCGCTGCGAGAGTGAGAACAAAGAAAGCATAGATATATAATCGCAAATCAAATATTTGCATGCATTGCGTGTTTATAATGGGACTGCTGTAAGTTCGAACAAACTTTGAAACGCTTGCTGGGAAAGGTTCGGTCCCTGATTTAGGTTTCCTGTGGGAAAAGACATGGTTGAAAAGAAATCAGGTATGATGTAAAAGAACTATAACACATCGGATGCTATTTGATGTCGTTTTGTAGAGAGATTGAAAAGTCAATGGGATTCACATGTATCACCTCTCTACCTACTTAGCGGATGCTGTAACTTGAGGTCAAGCATTGCTCAGTTTCGTGATTCGACTCCGGTGTGCAGACTCTCGCCGTTGAGAAGTAGGTAGCGACAATGTTTAAGAACATGAACTTTCAGTATCACTCGATATCTCAACTCTACACTTGATAACTTTTCGCATACTTGACTTATGTGCATTGTAAGTGCTTTAACTTCAGATCAAGCGCTTGACCAGTCCCGAGACACTGATCCTGGAGGCAAAGTCTTGTACTTGACAGAAACAGATTGCGGGGCTTCCCCCGCAATACGACTCTGATCACTCACTCGTTCTGCGCATTCAAACAACTTCCATGTGCATGCTTCACCTCTTTCAAGCGGTTTGCCAGTCCCGTGACCCCACCCCTGCAGATATGGTCTCGGCCTCGAAAAAGCAATCATTGTAACCTTGAAAACTTGGTCCCACGAAGCCAATGGATACCACTCGACGGTCGGACTCTGGCCTCAGAACCTCAACGGCCTTACACAACCGCTGTACAGATGTTTGCACTCGCAATGTCTTCATCCACTCAGCACCAATGTTGATATTGACGATGACACGAAACCTCGTGACGGCGTGGGGAATATCGGAAGCTAGCCGACCCAGTCGTCGAGCTTGTCTCATCTCGGACAGACATCCGCGATGAAACCATGTCTCCATGGTAACGCCCTGCTACAAACCCCTTTCCATCGATGACAATTCGAATCTCATATGAACCTCGGCGTCAAGCTCTCAAGCCAGAGCCACAGCTCGTGAATCTCACTTGCGTTTCTTTTACTCCTCTCGAGATCAAAAGACCTCCCACATTTCCATCTCAAAATGCGAAGTGGTTGGGGAAACCAGGAATCAACGTCGCATCACATGTAAAGCTGTACAAACCAAGGGAGGAAACGGCCGGGCGGGAAGCGTATCTGCAACGATTGTCCAATCCGTGCGTTCCACGACTGGACATCTGCACGTCCGACTGGGGAGATGCCATCAGCTTGAGCGGATTCTGGCCGGGCTGAGCTGAAAGTCGGAGAAGCTTCTCCACACATTTTGCTGATCGCTGACATTGAGGCTGCCGGGTGCATGATGCATCATGCCTGCAGCAGCTTCTCAAGCTCTTGGGTGGTGTGCCAGATGCAGGTTGCACACCATCATCACGAATCGTACATGTGAATGGAGTCGGTAAATGTCCAGTGATGATTCCGTCGTGAGATGGTAGGTGAGGGTGATCGGCTTGTCTCCGCGAAGTGTTGGACGGAAGAGGTTGGTTGTGTTTCGTGCTGTGGAAATGCCAGAGGCTGGGGACTTGGATGTGCTCTCGAATCTGCTTGGCTCGTGGAGAGGAGCTGTGTAATTGATGCTGTACTCGGTGAAGTGAGCCTCCGAGCTCCACAGAAGCATGTGGGACAAGTCCCTTGAGTCCCGACTCTCGACATCACTGACCCCACGCTGGCCAAGTTCGCTTTGGTTCGCTTTCCAGGGAGGTTGGGAGCTGTGGACGAGGTTGACCTCGCGGTGCGGTGTTCCACGCCAGCCTGCGCTCTGTGGGTGTGCAATGTGCATCGATGCGTCGATGCATCGAATCTCCACCCCAACGGCCGAACACGAATGGCCGCAGCCACGACCAAATGAGAGAGTATCCCCTCCGCATTCAATATTCACCTAATTAGCAATATGAGTAATTTACCCAATCACCTTACTCGTGCGGGTACCTTTTGCTAATTCTGGCCAATCGTACGCGTAATTTCTGCCAGCCCCCCTAGCTTCGGCACAGACCATTTTAGCTCTTTTCACAGGTAAACAAAACAACAAGGGGAGAACAACAAGCCACCGCTTATTTCTTGCAGTCGCTTGCCCAGAAAATCCAATCCTCCCTCTCCTCTCCTAAACTTCTTCCATCTCACCATTCCATCACAAACTCCCAATCACAGCCTCGCACACACAACACCACATCTTTCAACCTCCCCTTTCCTCCTTCTTTTATCTGAAAGACGAGTCAAGAAGCGTTCTCCCAGACGCTCTCTTCCCTCACCTTCTTTCACTAGAAGCAAGAGACCCCTTCTTGTCTTCCTTTCGGCACGTCGAAAGGCATTCGAGAAGAGTTCTCGCCCTGAAAGGTCGTCAATCTGGACTTTGACGCCCGAGTACCGATCCCCTTCAGCGTTTTCCCATCGTCGTACCGGAGCGACGAGCAACAAACAACCACCCAAACTCACGTCGAGGGTGAAATCAAGCTTCCCCAGGCCCCATCGCGCGTCGGACGGGACGGTCAATACTCTTCGTACGCTGCCACTCTTCCTCCTCCACGAGACGACCGATTCCAAGGAGAAGAGGTAGTCCACATCACTCGTGAAGAGGAGCGTCACCACCGTCCGAGCCGCAGAGAAGATATCTACATCCGTGACGAAAGAAGGTACGTTTTCTCAGGTGCTGAGCATCTACTGCGCGCTCGTGTTTCTGCGTCGATCTGTCCCATCCCCCCAACAAAACAGCAGCAATTGGTTTTCGTGTGGCTTCGAACCCACCAGCCAGCTGGCCAATCCTCAAAAAGGGTCAAATTACGCGTCCAAGCGCCTGATTCAGACAGGGGAGCTTGATTCGATTTTTCGGCTCCTTTCCTTTTAGTTTGTTGACACAGTAACCTGCCTGTCACACCGACCTCTTTTCTTCAGCCGTCTAACCTTCTCTCTTCTCTTTAGACCTACCACATCCCAAACCCAACGACCATCAGCACATATCGACTTCGAAGTTCCTAACCGTCGACGAGACTACAAGACCACATACAACGTTGACATCGAAGCTCCTCGTCCTCAACGCCGACAATACGCAGGTACTGACATCGACGTCGCCGAGCGTGAATACCGATCCCGTGTCCAGCCAAGCTATCGTGAGGATATCCGAGTCGCTGGTGCTACTGTAGACCCGCCTCGATTCCAACCATCCTACCGCGAGGAAGTTCGTGTCAGCGGTACCACCGTCGACCCTCCCCGTCCCCAGTCAACCTTCCGTGAGGAAGTTCGTATCACCGGAACTACCATCGACCCTCCTCGACCTCAATCGACCTATCGGGAAGAAGTTCGTGTCAGCGGTTCAACTGTTGACCCACCAACCCTCCGCAAGCCAATCAGAGATCAGGTCCGCTTCACTGAAGAGACCGTCGACCCTGCTCGCTACTCCACACAACCTATTCGTGAAGAAGTCCGCGTCTCAAAAGAGATCGTAGAATCTCCCTCCCATTTCTCTAAAGCCAAGATGGGTTACTACGATGAAGATGGTAAGTCGATCTCATCAGTTCATACAGCACTATCCCCAACCTAAATGTCCTTTCAGGTCACTACCATTCCTTCCGTCACGGTCTTCACCGTGCTGCTGATCGTGTCCTTGGACGTCATCATCATCACCACGTTGATCGGGAAGAGATTGACATTACCATAGCTGGTCCTCGTTCCGAGACTCGCGCTGCTGCCGAACCCGCATACACTCCCAACACTGTCACCATCCCCTGCCACCACATCCGCCTCGGTGATCTTTTGATCCTTCAAGGTCGCCCTTGCCAAGTCATCCGCATCACTACCTCAGCTGCCACTGGCCAGCACCGATACTTGGGTGTCGACCTCTTCACCAAGCAATTGCATGAGGAGTCCTCATTCATCTCCAATCCCAGCCCAAGTGTTGTCGTCCAGACCATGCTCGGCCCCGTCTTCAAGCAATACCGTGTCCTTGATCTCCAGGATGGTCAGAGTAAGTCTCTTCTCATACATCCTCATTGACATACCACTAACATGCCCCAGTCGTCGCCATGACTGAGACCGGTGATGTCAAGCAAAGCCTTCCAGTCATCGATCAATCTAACCTTTGGGGACGTCTCACTGAGGCCTTCGAGTCTGGTCGTGGCTCAGTCCGTGTCATGGTCATCTCGGATCAAGGTCGTGAGCTTGCCGTCGACATGAAGACTATCCATGGTTCTCGCCTGTAAACATTTCCTCTCACTTCACTCATTGTCCTTACATAGCGCATTTTTTGCCAAGCGTGATTTGATATGACGGGGAGATGCGATACATACACAGAACACAAAACATGGAATGGAAAGAATACTCTCATCGTCCGGTGCAGGTGCAGGGAATCAAATTGTTTATGGATGGATGGACCGATGGAGTTGCATAATGATGGTTGCGTTGGATCGTAAAATAGTTGTTCTTCATGCTCTCCCTACCAATCTTTCTTTTCTCCAGATACATCGCTTGACTTTTGTTCTGAAGGTCTACTTCTTGGTTGGTGCGTCCTACACTCGCACTCTTGGGTATGGTTGATGCCTGGCTTTGAGGAGGAGATTGGATGTCATTGACGGGCGGTGTGTTTGGAGATTAGATCCGAATCTTTTTCCTTTCTGTACTGTAGATAGGATGGCTAGATGGAGTGAACGCATGGAGGTGAAAAATATTTGTCTTCCCCTTGCGGTGCTTGTGAATGTGATTTAATATTTCGTTTTGCATTGACCTTGTTGTGAAGTCGTGATGGTTGGTGTTGAGAATTTCCTTCAAGGACGAGTGCTCATACAGTATATTTAATTGAAAGAAGATATCTCCATCTCACATACCAAAACAAACCAATTCCTTGGAATGCAAGCAAGAATGAGTAAAATTATCAATCTCAAGGCCATTCATTCCTAGGTAGCTGAACTTAAACCCGGCTCGGCCCGCTTCGCTCTTCCGTCTTCATCCCTGATTCCGCGTTTATATATCTCGCACCCTAACTCCCCTATCTTTTTATCGAATACTGAATTGATGAACGAGTTGATCTCGTCTTACTTTTCTGTGGTTTGCATTCAGTTTTGTTTATTCGCTAATTCTTTGGAGTTTTCGCGATGTTTGAGGTTGCACACCTGATGTAATGACAGGAAGAACTCCTCCATCTGTATCCCCCTCATTCTCCGGCAGCCAAAACCCATGTATCTCGATTGAGATCGAACTCTATCATTCTTCTTGAAGTCCAGTACGGTACGGTGTTTGAATCTTATCCCGGTCGATATCTATGCTTTTTACTTCACCTTTGGAGAGCTTTTTATCATGGAGTGTTGTGCTTTTCCTGCCTCGTTTTTTCTGTGTACTGTATGATTGAGGAGGAGTAGGAGAAGGAGAATTTCTTTTGTGCTTTTTGTTTTGGGTTTGGTTTTTTGTTTCGGGGTTTTAGCTGGCTTTTTCTAGTGATCTGTGATGTGAGATTTGGGATTTGGAGAGGGGAGGGTGCGGCGGGGTGTGAGATAGTATGGGATTGTGGTACGGCTCGTTGAGGTTGGGTTGAGTAGTGGGAGTGGACTCAGTGGAGTTTTCGTTGCGAGGTGTGAAGCGTAAAGGTGCATGTAAGGTGTAGAGGGGTTTCTGATGCTGTGTGCCGTGAGAGAAGTATAATTTGAGTGACTGGGTGATGATAGAGTGGTGGTGTCTGACGGGGTTAAAATCATGTTCCACCTATTCTCGCTGTCATGAGATCTGATTGTTTCGGAACGTAGGATTCTTGTCTCTCGATCTGAACTGATATTCGGTGAGTTTGGAGGCGTTCCATTCTGTTCTTTGTCATTACTATTGCGTAGAGCAAGTCATATTTCCGTTCATGGCCAAGCAGCGTCCTGTTGCCGTTCCGACAAGCGAACTTCCTCATCAAGTCTACGTATGAGAATACTCCTCTACCGCATTGAAAAGAATTTGAATAGATGTTTGAGCTGAAATTTGAGAAGGAGAAAGTAGTTCATTATCTTGGCACCCGCCGGCGCACTTCCTCGGCCTCCTCATACTTACCCTGGTCCCAAAGTACTCCTGCGAGGTTATGCATACTACTTAATGTATTAGGATGCTCAGGGCCTAAAACTCGCTCACGTAAATTAAGCGTCTGCCGGTGCATTTTCTCAGCCTCCTCGTGCTTGCCCTGCTCCACAAGCACCGATGCGAGGTCACTCATCCTTATTAATGTATTTGGATCATCAAGGCCTAAAACTCGTTCACTTAACCCAAGCGTCCGCCGGTACATCTCTTCGGCCTCCTTGTACTTGCCTTGGCTCATAAGCCCTGATGCAAAGTTATTTGCACTAATTAGCGTATCCGGGTGCTCAAGGCCGAAGACTCGCTCATATATCTCAAGCACTCGCCGATGCATTTCCTCGGCCTCCTCGTACTTGCCCTTAGTTGTAAGCTCTGATGCACGGTTAATCATAGTGATTAGCGTATGTGGGTCCTCTGGGTCCTCGGGGTCTAGCACTTGTTCGTATAGCTTTCGCCCTCGCCGTTTCATTTCTTCAGCTGCCTCGGTTTTGCCTTGTTTACTAAGTATTATTCCAATGCTTTGTATGCTGCTTAGCGTGTTCTCGTGTTTTTGGCCCAGTACTCTTTCCTGTATCGAAAGAGCTTCCATGCCTCTTTCGTAAGCAAGATTATACCGTCCTTGTTCCTGAGCGTACCAAGACATATTGTGCAGAAGCTTTGCTTGTTGTAGTAAGTCTTGATCGCAGGCGAAGCTGTATCGAGCTACAACTTGTGCATGTGGAGACAGCGATTCACATTTCGCCCATGTTCCATAGTCACCGGATGGAAACGCCGCTGCCAATATTTTGAGCGACTCTCTTTGCCACTTAGCTGTTTCACGGTGAAGTTCAAGCCATTTTTGGGTCGACACCTGTACAAGTCGATGGATCTCAAAGCTTTCTCCTCCCTTCTCAGCAGTAACGAGAGAGAAGGCTTGCAATGTTCCAAAGGCTGTTGTGAATTCGACTCCCGGCTCTCCATCTTTGCGTAGAAGCGTCTTTGGAATCCCTTGTCGATCCAACATCGCCATGAGTGACAATATCTCAGCTGCTCGAGGTTTTTGTTTCCTGATCTGGTCAAATGACACTTTCCAAGTTCGAATGACTGAACTTGGGCTTTCTCTCCTATGATCTGGCAGGTCCTCGCTGAGGAGATCCTGAATTTCGGAATCGTTGGTATGAAAAACTTCAAGGTATTCTTCGACTGAAATACTATTCTCACTGATGTAGGCTGCCGCTTGCGTGATTGCAAGAGGTAGGTATCCCAAAAGTTCGAGAAGCTCGCTGGATTTGGCCTTGTCCCGACTGCCTTCGTCATCCACTTTCGACCATAAAAGTTTTTCTGATTCTGGCCCATCCATTGGCGAGACCATGATTGGTTTCTCTTCATCTGCCAGTCTTCTTCCCACCCGTTTATCCCTTGTCGTGATCAATATGGAGCCATTTGAGCTTCGAGGAAGATGCTTGACTAGTAGCGATGTCTGTTCACTACCGGTTGATGATGAGCTTGCGTTCTTGTCGAAGAAGATGTCCATGTCATCGGCATTGTCCAATACTAACAACCAGGGGCCGTGCGCGTCGTCGCTGAGCCAATCCGAAACCAGTTGAAGTGTGTCAACATTTGGATCACTGATGCCAGGTATGCCTATCTTCCTTGCAATCTCCTTGTAGGCTTGATCCATCCTCGAGACAGTGTTGACATGGATCCAGAAAATGTGGCTCTCACGATGCTGGTCTCGGAATCTATAGCAGAACTCGATGGCGATCTGGGATTTCCTGTATCGTCGTATCAGTCTCGTGCCGATTTCATTGTCAGATAAGCTCACCCAACTCCACCAATCCCGGCTAGTGCAACTCGTCTTTGAACTTCGAATCGTTTGAAAATCTTGTTCATGATATCTTCTCGGCCAATGAACTTTGTGTCTCTTTCGAACGGTACTATGAAGAATGTGGTTCGCGATGGAGCAGGTTGTTCTGATGAGCTCACGGGCTCTAAGACGAGACTATCAGATTTGAGACTACCAGGCTAGACCACAAACACTTTTCAATGTTCGATGACTAACATGAAAATGTTCTAGGAAATCATCTAGAGAATCGAGAAAGACGATACGAGATAAAGTCGGAAAGGTCACATAGACTGACCAGCAGCCAATTTCTCAAGGTAATAAAACACATCTTGGTAGGCAGTGCTTGTGGGGTCTCCAAATTTGCAAATTTCCCTGTGATCACAACCATCCATGGGCACAATGATTTCATCTGGAATGCCCATTATACCGCTTGTATGATCCACGACCTAATAGTGTTAGATAAACTGAGTAATTCCCCAGGGCCGATAGCTGGTGATATACTCACTCGTTCTTTGGATGGAGGCGTCGCATTCTGCTCGATAAAAGATACGATCTTGAAGCTTGATGCTAGATTTCTGAAATCTGTGGAGATGATTTCCAGCTCCCCGGAATCTTTCTCTAGGGTTCGAAGAAGATCAGTCCTTATTTGGCCTGTGATTCCTGCAGTGGGATTTAAAACATTCGCGACATTTGCTAGAACATGAGGGAGTCGGGTTGTGGAGGAGCCCCGGTGGGGTGTGGCGAGGAAAAGAATCCCAATAACCCTATTTTGAATATTTGGATAGATCTTGAATTCTAGATTAGCTGTGAGGAGAGCCTCGTCAAGCGTCAGCGAAAAAAATTGTAAAGTGCTGTTCTGGGATTGCCATATTACCTGCTTCACTACAATGCCACCCATACTATGGCAGACAAAAATGATATTCCGTGATAATTCCTTGCGTGAATGTTAGCTAATGGAAGAAGCTGCGATCATTCTCTTGGATGGTGTTGACGCACATCTGTTGTACGTCTTATTCTGTTGAGTCCTTGCAACAATGAACGGGCAAAGTCTTTCAGCTTTCCCTTTGCTAGTGTCAAGGCAACTTCAGCAGGGTACCCAAAGGTGAAAATCCGAGCACCGGGTAGTTCTTTAGGTAGAAAGTCCCGGAGCCACAACTTGTCAGTTCGATGATGGGTCCAAGTGTCATAAGCATGGCCCTGGAGGCCATGAATGGCAACAATGTCAACACAATATCTTGCCTTCCCAGCTTTGGTGACAGCTTCAAAATCCAGTTTATTAAGACAGAATAAGCCATACTTGTCAGAATGCTCGTTGGCTCCAGAGCCTGATGGTGGGTTGGCGGAAACTTTGTGGCCACCTGTATCTTCTCCCTTCTTTCGGCGCGCTCCAGAACTCTCTTTTCCTTTAGAGTCTTGCAGTAGGTCGGGGGGAACCTTGTAGCTATCTGCATTTTCCCCCTTCTTTCGTTGCGCTTCAAAACTCTCTTTTTCTCCACAGCCTGATAATATATCGGTGGGAACCTCATGGCCATCTATATCTTCTTCCTTCTTCCGGCGCGCCCTAAAACTCTCTTTTTCTTCAAAGCTTGGCGGTGGGTTGGCGGAATCTGTGTCTCCTCCCTTCTTTCCGCGTGCCCTAGAACTCTCCTTTTCTTCAAAGCTTGGCGGCGCGTGGGTGGGAGCCTTGTGGATATCTGCATCTTTTCCCTTCTTTCGGCGCGCCTCAGAATTCTTTTTTCCTCCAGAGCTTGACAGTGAATCAGCGGGAACTTTGTGGCTAGCTGCATTCTCCCTTTTCTTTTCGCTGCAGCACCATGAACCCATAGCGAGCTATTGACGGATGATTCGATCTTAATTTCGAGCTCTTCGTAGGGCCGATATTAAGTTATTGCAAGCGTCCTTGCGCCAGGGCTGTTTCGCCAAATGGTGCCCGAAGCTAGGCCCGATCTAGAAGAGATAACCAGGTGGGCAAATGCTCGCATCAAACAGCCATCTAAACTCCAAAATGGTCACAGCACAGGCCGATTTTGATACAAAAGTTAAATGTCTATTATCAGCTACTTCACGCTAATAAGCTTGCCAAGATTTATATTTTTTGGCCTTTTTCCCGAAGTTTTGGTGTTCCTAAGTGGGCGTTTGAATCGAGATGCTTACTACGTAGTAGGATTTCTGCCCCATTATTCAGAAGATGAGGCACATCGACGTGGTGCGTGCTCTAGGTGGTCCTTGATGCTGCATTGAGGTTTGGTTAAAATGGCAGCGTGTCGCCTCAGGCCACAACAACTGAATCGCTCGAACTTTCAGGCTCCCATGCCACAATTAGAAGCGAAATACTACCCCTCACCACAACAAAATCAATACTTGAGAATAGAATTTGCACTTAAGCTTTTCACATTATTTGCAATCTATTCCTGTTATCATAAAGAGTGTAATTCCATTATGGTTTTCAGATTTACAAATGCACTTGGTGTAAGTATTCTATGATCAAAAAGTTAAGGGCATGTCAAAAAAATGGAGAATCGCAACCCGCGTGTTGCCTTCCGACTTTAGAACACCTGTCGGAGTCAAACTAGACTCAGTTCTGAGCAGCGCCAAACTGTATCGCTCGATCACTTTAGCACCTATGAACGTTCTAACATTTTCAAGTTCCCACATGCGATTAGTAAATATTGAGGTGCTGGTGCTATTCGGTTGGGGCGCCGATCGCCAAGTCGCTACCTAGGTAGGTATTCAGGGGGCTCGTTATAGGGGCTCGCTTAGAGGTTCAACACATCTGCGGACGCACTGAGTTCCATCTCAAGACCACTCCCGTGATTCAGACCACCTTCCTAGCCTTCTATCCCGTCACTATCCTCTGCAGTACCCGTGCCTAATTCCATACTGTACGGACGGGAGTAAAGGCGAAATAGGTGCTGAAGGGATGAAAGAAGCCGCTGAATGGAAGGACTAAATCGCGAGAGAAGGCCCAGAATTGCCGGGAGACAGCGAAGAGCTGTAAATGCGATCAGCAGTGTGTGATGAAAACGAATTGGCGGGCCTTACAGTGGAGAGACCCATCTGGAACTGACAATTGAAAAGGAGAGCCATCAGACCTATTGCTCCGTGTCGACCTACAACTTCATAACCATCATGAAGAAGCCCCGGATCCAGAACGCACCAATAGCAATCATGATTCCATATAGAACGGCTTTAGCAACATTTAGTGCCGGGCACAATCAGCTCTTACTCATTTCATCACATTCGATTCCGACATCATACCAATCTTTGGTTGCTTTGAGTTTCTGTTAGATGATTGTGACACATATTTGCTGCGCTCCCTCCACCCAATCACTTCGATAAACTGTAAAAGCACCAACTCTCTTAAAGCACTTCTTCGCATTTTCCCCAGTCGATGAATTTATGACCAACATCAAGCCTCCGTTTGGCCATAAGAACAGACAAGTCAAGGAAAGAATATTTTCTGCACCATGCTCTGTGTCAAAGTGACCTAGAGCACCAACAGCCTGAGGGTCTGATGAAACCTCTGCTTCTTCTCCGACGAGCAAATGATTATTTCCCAGCGGTGAGTGGGACGACATCCATTTGCTCCCATCAGAACTCGTGTATTCTCTTCGGAATTTATTGATACTTTTTGAAACGACAACCCTTCTGACTGGCGCCTTTATTCTGATGAACCCTCCTGATACTTGACCCATAGGATCATATGAAGGCCCAACAAGAGTGGTCTGGATATCCAAAACTTCCACAGGACAGAGGTTCAGTTCTTTCGCTTTTTCCCAACGCCTTTTATGATGTGAGGTGAAGCCGTACATTATCGAGCCATGCAACACGGCCCACGACCAAGATGGCGCACAATATATGGCTCTGGGCTTCAAATAGACACCCTTTCCTTGAGGTACGATATTTTTGCATTTCCAGAGCAGACCACGCACTATATCAACCTCCCAGAGTCCTGCGTAATAGCGCCCGCCCAGACTCATTTGGAACCGATGCGCAACCCCTGACAGGGCAGGTAGGATGTCGGACTCGTTCGTTATGGAACGGCCGCAGAAATCATGCTCAAGAATGCGGGACCAATTGACAATAACTCCGTCGCGTTCTTCGTCGTTCTTTGTCGAGGTAGGGAAGATTTGGGGACCGCGAACTTTGATCCCATTTCGCGGTAGTGGGATATCCCCTTTCCCGAGCCTTTCTGCCTGTCGGCCAGTTCTGCACACGAAAGATATTTCATTTTCTCCGTAGAGGAGGAGCCTTTGAGATAGAACACCTTCTTGGAAGGTCCATGCACGATCATCAAGCAAGTTCCTCTGGTATATGCTACTGTTAACAAGTGGGCGAGCAGAAACTATGCTAGAATCAGCATCGTCATTCAAAGCAATTTTGCAAGTGTACTTAGTCGCTGACCAGGAAAGGAAACAACCTTGGAATTTATCTGCTGCTCCAGTTGCAGCAATTGTCAGGAATGCATTGCCATAAATGTCGGCCATCTTCGAAGCTTGATCCTGCCAGTCTGCGATAGCCGGTTGGTCTCCGGCAGATCTGGCCTGTATGATACACAAGGCATCGATCCAAAGGTATTGGAAACCTAGCTCTCGAGTGACATAAACAGCGTGCTCCAGAGTTGCAGGCAGATTTGCGAGTGAAATCCCTTGCAAATTATCGTCTAATGTGTCAATCGTTGTGACAAGTGCTGGAGATCTCCCCCAACAATAACTTAGAGCCACATATGTCCCCATTTGGCCTTCTGTCACTTTTAAACGCACTGTCTGAGATCCAGGAAGTCCCACGTCAAGGATACGTTTAGGAAGAGGCCTACTAAGTAATTTTTCGCACTTCTGGTGATTAGAACAGACCTCAAGCCAGGCCTTGATGTCCACAAAATTGTCAGGTGACGACGGGTCGAGCGTGATCTCTCTCCCTCGGAAGTACTTGCCGAGAGAGCTCTCTGCAGCGAGTTAGCTTGCGTTCTGGATATGGGGAAGTAGCGAAGAAATCCCTACGTCTAGAAGTAAATAGCTCGACTCGCCCCCACATCCCCTCCGTCTCGGTAGTTGATTGTTCTTCTCCACAAATGATCCAGAGTTCGTCATAAGCCGAGTGCCTCCCTAGTTCTTCCATGATATTCATGTTCACCTCATTCGCCATGATTGTAATGCGCTGGTTATGTCGCTCTGAAACAGAAAGCATCACATCCTCACTTGTGTTGATCTCCAGACAGTGCCAAAATAGCCCGCAAAGATCACAACCGCTGACTGCCGAGCTCCGTAGTGCTTCAATTGACTGATGATGTAAGAATGTATTCCCTCCAACGAGGGAAGATATTGTGAAGGCAAGGCAAAGGTTACATCGTCCCTTTCGATCAATGTTGAGTAACAGCGCAGCCATCGCTGAGTACTTGACAAGAGTCAGATTGCAAAATTGCAAGTAGCCGCACCGGCAGTTTTGCAGCATAAATGGACAGCCAGATCATTCACAAAAATCCTGCCTCAAATTGAAGGAAAGAAGCGTGAATAGAATGCGACAACGCGAGGTGAGACATCTCATCCCAAAGCTAAATACAGCGGAATACTTCATGAGTTCTAAAGGCAAACGTTCAAAGCTAAGCAATTACTAACAGGGACTAGAATTGGGTCTTTTGATAGATGAAAAGACGCGGATTGATGTGACGAGGTGCGAGTCACTGGTCATCACGTGTTCACCTTACCTTGCTGGCATTGCTGATGGAAAGTCCCGTTTAATTTTCCGAAATAAAATCGATATTCTGATATTAGGTTTGACCTGTGAGAAGCAGACGTTGAATGGGAGTTGTTGCAAAGCCGTTCGACCATGAGACACTTCTTCTACCTTGTTGGTTACGCTTGGCCGAATTGGGAAGGAACCAGCCCCGCGATAAGTTATCGTTATCTTGGATCACCTTCACTCACCCACACCTCCCCCATCCCATCTTTGCTTCATATACCCTCAATTCCTAGAAACCACTGTCTTCATCAAATCCATCGTGTCTACTTCAGTCAACATGGGAGCAAATCAGTCCAAGTCGCCCTTGCCCAACGAGAAGCTCGTTATCGAGCGCCTGCGAGCTCTCGAAGTCAAGGATCAATCTGATAGCGAATATGTTCAAGTCGACGAGAAGGCCTTAGTAGGAACTTCTACCCAGTTTAAAGCTCCGTGGACGTCTCTGTCTACTTCTGAATTGGCACATTGGGAACACGAGTTACTGCAAGATCCAAAGAATAGGTCTGCCTATTTCGTCAACATCGTCGACTTCCTCGCTGACAGAATGATAGACTTGCTCTAAGCGCTCTTAGTGTTGCAGACCCGAAAACTGTTCTAACATCTCGTTCGACCACTATCAAAGACCAGCAGATCTTCAACATCAAGATTCCCTTTGAGGGTGCCCCGATCACGAACCAACGATCTTCGGGACGATGCTGGCTCTTCGCATCCACGAATGTCTTCCGCGTAGCTCTCATGAAGCGCCACAACCTCGACAAGTTCGAACTTTCGCAAGCCTATCTCTTCTTTTACGATAAGTTGGAGAAAGCCAACTTCTTCCTTGAACAGATTTTGGACACAGTGAGCGAGGACCTCGACAGTCGGTTGGTACAATCACTGCTGGGTAGCCCAGTTGGAGATGGCGGGCAATGGGATATGGTGTACAATTTGGTGGACAAATATGGCTTAGTGCCACAAGTTCTATATCCAGACTCTTTCAATGCTCAGTCATCAGGTGCGATCAATAGTTTGATTACGACCAAGCTACGAGAGGATGCTTTGGTGCTTCGAGCTATGGCTACATCTGGAGTGAAGTCATCCAAGGAAGTCAACGCCATCAAGGAAAAGATGATGAAGGAAATCCACCTGATCCTGACGCTCACCCTTGGCCCACCACCCACGCCAAATGGAGAGTTTACATGGAACTACCTGGATAAGAGTGGTGCTGCTCACGAGATGAAGACTACCCCGCTTTCTTTCGCTAAGGAACTTGATACTCCGAAAGCAGTCCGCATTACAGGCTCGAATGTCCATGATATGTTCTCCTTGGTCAATGACCCGAGGAACGAATACAACACCCTCTTGACTGTTAACCGCCTAGGCAACATTGTTGGTGGTCGTGGCATCACATATGTCAACGTTACGATGGATGTCCTCAAGAGTGCATGCATCAAGATGCTTCAAGCTGGTCTTCCCATCTTTTTCGGCTCCGATGTTGGAAAATACTCAAACTCTACCTCTGGTATTATGGATACTTCTCTTATTGACTACGAATTGGGCTTTAATGTTCGTCTCGGGATGTCTAAAGCTCAACGCCTGATGGTTGGTGAGAGTGCTATGACGCATGCAATGGTCTTGACTGCTGTTCATGTAGAGAATGGTAAGAGCGTGAGATGGAGAGTGCAGAATTCTTGGGGCGAGGCAGCTGGAAGTGATGGATGGTTCGTGATGAGTGACAAGTGGATGGACGAGTTCGTCTACCAGGCGGTCGTGGAACCTAAATTTGTGAGCAAGGAGGTTAGGGATGTACTGGATATGAAACCCAAGGTATTGCCGCTGTGGGATCCCATGGGAGCTCTTGCATAGAGGAATTAGGGGAATGGAGGGGTTCTGAAATGGGATTACGTTGGAATGGCATAATGATGGCTATGATTTTCATGACAAGGAGTTCAGGGAAGTTATTTCTTGCAATTGAAACAGCAATTCTTATTACATATTTCTATGCCATGCTTATCTCCTAAAAAGTGAATCTATCTTCGCGGCCAAGTATTTCCTCATCGCGATCTCTCGCTAAAATTAAGATCAGGCGAAAAGAATCTCGAAATAATCCAAAAAATAATTAAGAACCAAGGACAACAAAAATACTTGCACAGAATGGAATTACACCATCTCTATTCCCTCTCTACATGCGATTTCAAAAACTGGACGGTTCTCAACATTTGACGAAGGAGGCATCGCGGATATACTTAGGGGTTTTCGAGGTGTCGAAACGCTATTGCTCATTATTGACCATTATCATGGAGAAGATCGATTACATCTCTGCATGATTGATCATATTAATGACAATGAGACTTTGGAATATACGGAGATATTGACACCGAAGAGGAGTTTATGAACGGCGATGTAGACAACATTAAGATGCCTGACGAACAGTGTATTTCTTGGTCTATTCCGAGCATAACGAATTTAACGGTGTGGAGATAACGCGATGGATATTGGGCGCTTTCTAAAATGGAGAAAAGAACAATTGTTCCTCACAAAACTAAAATGTTGTTAGAGGAAATGGAGCATGAATGTGTGATTGCAGTAAAGAAATGGAAAGAGAATATGGAGTTTACAATGAAAGTGGATCATGAAGATTACGCAGACATATCATTGGAACTAAGCAATTGTAATGCCTGATGAGCTGTTATAGACCAGTGAGAGCAACCTGGTATATAGGTCTTTGTACATTGTTGATGCTGTATACAGAGCAAGAATTTCTGGCTCTTAGAAGTATCGGCAATGATCACTACTAGAATCTCTTCTTCATTTCTTCAGTTCGATTCTTTAAACAGTAAGGGCGACCCCACCTACCTAGGTAGGTAGGTAAAGAATGGAAGCAATCTCTTCCATGACATCACGTGCCGCGTTCAGGGGTAGACCTTACCTTGTCCGGTAAGGTCGCTCTTGACGCTTGAACGACGCGCTTTTGTGACATCGACTGATATTTTCCGTTTAGGATGACTGAAATGGCATTATTCATTGTAGTCAGCAACCGATCTGCCGTCTTCAGGCATTGCGTGCAATTTCCTATCATTTTCCTTGAACTCGATCTGCCCAAGGCATGCTGCACAGCTATCTCGGTTGACTCTTCGAATATCTGCAGCGACCAGAGTTACAATCACTTTCTCGGAGCTCGATCCTTCCCTTGTGATCTCGGTTCTCTTCCTGTCGGCTTGCCAGGATCCATGAGTGAGAATATCGCACCTGCGAACCTTCCGCATTGTCTAGCATGAGATCAGAGGAGATGTGGTCAAGCATTGACGTGCTCTCCGAGGCTGACAGAGACCACCGGTTACGATCTATGGAGCAGCCTTGCCTAGGATAGGGATCGAGTCAGTTCAGCAGAAGCCACTCTGGAAGACAATTCGCAAATGAGAATAGCAAAGCAACGCTATGGGACCTGCTTTGGATGGCGGCGTTGGGCTCAGCCCGTGCAAAATGTTCAAACCGAATATCTCTTCCAGAGTCATGACAATCTGCACGGCTTTATAAGGAATGCGTCAGGGTCCGAAGCGACAGGATAATAACTGTATCGGGACTCAGGTATGGAACTCCGAGTGAGTCAGACCGGGATTATGGACGAGCTTATTTGTGGGGTTTAGTATACGAAATCCCATCTCCTTGCATCCTACTCGCATGTGGGGAGCCTTACAACGTGGTCACAAAAGCTTATGCCAAAGCCCTTGACTGTCCTCTTCGGGTCGCCCAAATATATTTCGGACACTCTAGCTGCGGAATGACAATCTTCAGGGTCCTTCTCTCAATCCCGGTAGATCGAACCCGAAGTTTGATACTTTGTTTTGGGTCAAAATGGCGGGGTTGAATTGGAAATTCCGATGACGTTTAAAAAGCTCGAAGTACGAATGCAAGCACTTTTGCTTGATCCTGTCCGGATTATGATCTAGCTCCGACCGGACATACACTGCATGTTGAAGGATTTTTCCTGTCTCGAGGAGCCTACTTTCGTCATGCGCCCTCTTGTTTAGTATTATCACTTTAAAACATGTCTTCATTTGCTTTCATTGGCCCGGTCGACGTTGACAAGGTTCTCTCCACCTGGGATGATCATCTTTTCCGAACTGATGGTTCTCATGCACCTGGGTTTCCAGATTCAACACCCCCTGTGAGTATGCACGATCTAGAGCAGGAGAACCGGACGATAGTGATCGTGTTGTTATTTGGGTGATATCACGTCATGACTTCAAGATTATCATTGACGGCGGGGAATTCCATGTTTCTTTGGCATTTTCCAAGCATTTTTCACTCAGTTGTCAAAGTGAGGAAACGAGTGACTCTACAATGTTAGCAAATTTCAACGTGAGCATTATTCTTTATGAGGGTATTTTCTTTCTTGGTTTCTGGTTCCTGTCAAATTGCATTTCTAAAAAAAACAGAAGGCGAAATTCAGTGATCAGGTCAGAAGCCTTTCCTCTGCTCGCTTACTCGAAAGTGCCACGAAGTCCACGACTCCACGCGTAAGCGGCATAGTTGCGCAAGCCTCACTCGTACCTTGTGTAGGTAGAGGTTCCAATGGCTCTTTTACATCCTTTTCGATCCATAATAGAGTTCGTAACTTGCAGGATCATCACGTGCCCTACGCTTGGCTGACACCCATCAACCTCTTGGCTCGACTCATTGGCTCCAGCCTCATCACACCAGGCCGCGTCATCTCACAGCAGACGACGCAAACTATATCCTGAAACACGTCGCTGAGCCCAATGGGCTATAAGCCATGTTCAGTGAAGGATCCCTCACCGAAACTTATCTGAAGAATCCAATCGAGCTTCATCTTCTCTTCGGTGGCTTAGACGTGGAGACGCAATGTTGGAGTTGTGCTGACTTCCTTTAGGCTAAGTTTTCTACCTATGTGTGATATATAACCTTGAATGTTTCTTTTCATCATAACGTTCATATCTTGCATCACAATCACATCTGAGCAGACAAGACCGTCAAGATGAAGTTCCAAACAACCTTATTTCTCGCACTAGCCACCATTCTCCAGATCGTCCACTCTAATGGCATGCCGGGGATGAGCGGCTGGGAATGGGACTTTGCTCCATCATGCGCCGTAAGTTCTCGTCCTCAGATTTCCCGACCCCACTCTAACAACCCGGTAGCAATCATGCCTTTCATCCGCCTACCCCACCACCACTTCATGGTCGAATCCCTGCGTAACTGCCACCGCGCTCTCAAGCTGCGTCACCTCTGCTTGCACCCTGACGGCTACCTCGCAAAGCTCTGCAATCTCCTCACTCTCTAGCATCCAATCCTCTCTCTGTTCCGTCTACTCTTCCTGTTCTTCTGCCTCCTCTTCTTGCACGTGGGGCAGCGGTGGTCCATTCTCGCCCTGGGATCGTACCAATGGCTCAAGGCCCTCGGGATGGGCTGGTCCAGGACCCAATGGGTTCTATACCTTCAGTTGTACGGATGGACGAACTTCAGGATGGTCAACTGCACCCGTCACAATTACTAGTACGAGTACCGGGACGGCGGGCACGAGCGTCGTGACGACAGTGGTGAACGAGACGGCTACGCTCGTTGCTGCTGCTGTTACGAATTCGGGGGCCACTGCTACGGCCACCGGGAACAGTGCTGCGAGAATGCAGGACGTTGGAGTATGGGGCATGGGAATGGTTGCTGCGGCCGGGGTTGGAGCTGTAGTTTTGCTGTGATTTGCATGGTGTGCGAAGGTCGAGTCATTTTGAAGCTATGGGAGCTTTGGAGCATGTCTTTTGGGTGCATGAAGGAGAGATGAGTGGAGTTTGTACTTTGATGCATTTGCCGTGATCAACAGATCGAGAAGACTAGCGGTAATGTGGAGGACTTGAGCATTTTGGAATAATAGGGTAAAACATTCTTTACTGAGGTAGCTAGCAATGAAGCGAAGCTCTCCTGGAGCAATAAAGTGCATAAAGTAAATCAGAGTCCACCACGCTACTTCAAAGAGAATTTGATATTCGAGTCAATCGATGTTGCAACATGATATGGGCATGGAGTCGGGAGATTGTTGGTTGCCCATTATGTATCATTGTGTTGCAGAACAAAAGTGAAGTCCTCGAGTTGCTCGAAACTAATCAAGACATTCCCAAGCCAAACTCTATGCATATATTTCCCCAACAATTCAAGGTCCAGGTCAATCACTACCCGCAACCACTTGATTTCCCAATGTCTCAAGGACTGAAGCCCTGATACAGCTTCTCCTTGGCAGAAACGATATCAGGAGCATAGAACAAGAATATATCCCAATGTAAATATAAGGTATCGGCCTCAAATCAAGCCAAATATCAGGGATGAATCAGAGAATCTTAAAGCCAGAGTATAATGTGCAGAAACAAGACCAAGGGTTTCGCGAGCAGATTATTATAGCATATGGTGAGCGGTTTGATGTATACCCGACAAGACTGGTCTCGAAAATGTCAGCATCACCACCATCTTCATTGTGTATTTGTCGGCACCAATTTCCTGCCGAACAACAATCCTACTTCTCTCACAGCTTTCTTCCAAAAGCCTCGTTGTATCATGGCCCCATTTCGGAGCTTTTCTATGTTCCAGGGGCGATGTGACTCGCACCAGCACTCCAACTAGGTATTGTAGTGTTCAACCCCCTATTTTCCGATTGTCTTCTACGTCTTCTATCAAGCCCTATCGACTCTGGACCTCGGTAGATCAGCCCCCCGCCCTTCGCCCCCGCCCCCATGTTTTAAGTCATATCTCTCTCGGTAGTTTTCGTCCGTTCGGTATGAGGTTCAGCTATAGCCTTGAATTAGACGGTGAGACTGGAGGTGGAGTCGATTGCTATGTTTGCTTTCAATTTGAGCCTTGTTGCGCAGGATTAAGGACGTTCGGCCTTCGTTCATTTGCGCGATTAATGTGTGACATCTGCTGATATCAGCATGTAGTACAGGTAAGTGGGGTTTCGTGGTGGAAAGGATCATCGTGATGTTGAAGCGGTGAGAAAGTTTATGCGTTCAATGCGCGCATCGGCCGCTATCACGTGCCAGTGACCTACCTAGGTATATTAGATTGCTCACAATTCGGTGTTGCCTAAAAATTTTCAGCTCCAATGATGAGGATTCATGCTTGACGTTCTGAGCATGAAATCGTGCCCCGGGTGTCTGAGGTTAATGAGAACATCTTTAGTATCTCACTCACCGATATTGAGAACGAACCTCGACAGAGAATCAGCCTCCACTCTTGCTCAATGCTGGAGATTGGAATCACGAGAATTTCTGCACATTCACAGCTTCAATTCGAGACATCGAACTAAAATGGACAATTCCCTCCTGTGGAGACCGACCTCGACACTTACATTCAACGCCACACGCATCCTCGAGCCTCCCCGTCATCGAAGTGTCCACCGGACATCGCATCAAAAGTCAAGACACGGCAACAAGAAATGCTGTCTAAGATACTCCTCAGCAACCAAACATTTTCATCTAATTTTCTCTCAAGAATCGGATCTCTACCGCGCCTCATGCGCCAGGCATTACCGTACGTACACCAAACAATCTCCAAGGCTCAACCCAGAACCAAGAAGCAAGGAAAAGCCAGTGCCTAAGCCAAAACCTAAGGAAAATATGTTAGGAAATTGGTATCATAATGAGTGGTATCCTCCATTCCATGCCATGCCATTCCGAAATATCCAGCAGAGATAGGAAATAAACAACTAGCAAACACCAAACCAAATTTTCAATTTCAAAATCGACCAGCCAAGAATTCAAACCACCTTTCCCAAAAACAACGCAAGAAGCCCATCAGTTCGAAAGAAATAACGCAAAGAAATCCTCGCCGATGAACACATCTATTTCATCTCATTTCATCTCTATGTTGTTCTATCTCGGGAAGAAGATTTACGACAGGTTACTTGGCATAGAGTCGAGAGTGCGATCTCTGAGCAAGACGCGAAGATCGGGTTTCTCCCACAAGGTGTAACCTTTGGTGTCTCGTTCCCAGTCGATCTCGTCGCTGTTGAACCATACGAGATCGTACTGCCAGAACATTTTTGCGAGGACCATACGCATTTCTAGGTATGCCAAACTAGAATCCCAATCAGCATCAATCCTCTAACTCTTCCATAGTCAAGAGAGAGAGTGGCAAGAAAGGGAGAGGTAAATAGGAGAGTAAGCAAGAAGATGAAATAGAAAAACGCTCACTTCCTTCCAAGACAGCCTCTCGGTCCATATGAGAACGGAAGGCTGGTTTCAAGACGATCTCCACCTTGTCCTTCGGGTTCGTTCTTCATCCATCGTTCCGGGATGAAAGCACTAGGGTTCCAGAAGTTGAGAGGATCACGGAGGACGGACCATTGGTGGACTGACACTCTTGTCTACAGCTTCGTCAGTTCTTGTCCAATCTTCCAGACAAATGAAGGATAGACATACACCCTCAGGGATCCACTCTCCCTCAATCTCGCACCCTCCCTTCGGCACGATCCGACTCAAATGGCCCGCTCCTGCGGGAGGATAAATTCTCAACCCCTCCTCGACTACCGCATGCAAATACTCACAGTCCATCAATGCCTTACTGTTAATCTCAGACAAATTCGCAAACCTGCTCCGAACCTCGTGTTGTAAACGAGAGAGAGCGGCTTTATTGTGACCTAGGTAGTAGGTTACACCAGCGAGGAAAGTGGCGGTGGTCACGGCGCCAGCCATCATTATCACGTTGAAATGGGAGCCCATTTCGAGATTGGTGGGACGGGGGCCCTTGGAGGTCAGAATGTGGTGAACGAAATCTTTCCGCTCGGTGTTAATTTTTAAACGCCTGGGCAAACGTGTCAGCTCACATTTTCCATTAAGATTGCACCAGATTGGAAAAATAGAGGGAGAACTTACGCTTCTGTGTGCTCAGTAGCGTATTCAGCATGTCGATACAAGGTCTTCTTCATGTGGTCTGTTTTGTACCATTCCAGGAACGAGAACAGACCAGGAATCACGCACACAGCTCGCATCACATCGTTCATGTAGGTGGTGTTGACAATGACGTCTGCCCAATGATATCGATATTCTGTAATTTTGGTCAGTAAGCAAGTAGATGTGGAGATATGTCACGGGACGGTATTACACGGAAAAAGAAAGGGTAGAGGAGCTTACCAGGTTGCTCTTCCAGTCGCTTGTCAAAGGAGTCGCCGAATGACATCTCTCCTATAAAATGCCATTATCAGTCGCAATCTCATGAGAGAGCCCCTCAAAGGGTTGCAGGGGTGCCTTACCCATGATGTTAAAAGTCACGTAATTAAACTGCTGCACAATATTGAACCCTCGCTTCCCCTTGCTGTCAGCACCCACACCTTCCCTCCCCAACGTTCCCAGCGTCTTCACAAAGTCGTCCGTCCTTCGAACAAGCACGTCTTCATTCTCAAGCAAATTCGAATTACTAAACGCAAAACTCAACATCCTCCGCATACGCGAATGTTCCTCCCGGTCGGTCTCATTGATGATGTTCATCGAGTGATCGACTTCCGGGGTGAAAAAGATAGGGTCTTTGATCATGGAGGGCACGGTGCGGGTTCCGAAGCCATAGATGACCTTTTGCGCGGAGTGCGAGCTGAAGGAGAGGTGGTTGGGTCCGATCCGCACGACGGGACCTAGGGAGGACAGGGGTGTCAGCTGTGGTTGGTGTTTTGTCTGTGCGAGGGGAACCTGGAGGGTTTAGGGGCGGGCCGTCCCGTGATTAGGGCCCGGGGTTGTTTCTCAGGGATTGAGACAGGGGAGTTTCATTGCAAGTTATGCGGAGAGTATAGAATAGACGTACCCCATTTCTGATGCCAGCGGTGATTTCGCCATGGCCCGCGTCCGCTGAGGATCGTGTAGTACCAGAACCCCTTTTGTGATGTCAGTTTGAGATTTCAGCGTGGGTGGGAGGGTAAGACATGCGTTGGAGATCGGGGCCAGGAATGGACCGCGGAACCGTGCGAGCGGGTGGAAATATTTGAGGTAAACTATTTGTGCGAATGAGGCACAAAACAACTTGTTCCCGGTTAGTATGATTGCTCGTATTCTACTCAATTTCGATTAATTAGGCACTCACCAAGACCGCAACAACCAGAATTGGGTGGTTGATGATGGTCTCTGCTCCTGTCAACAGCCAATTTCTGATGGCGGTTGAGGCGGCGTGAAAGCCGTTCTGGAGAGATGATGCGAGCATTGTGAGAGCAGTTTGTGAGAAAAGAAGAAGTAAGCTGCAACGACCGACCGTCCTTCGATGGGTGGAGATGCCTCTTAAGTCTGCACTGCACTGCAATGGCACCACCGGGAATGGCTGAAGGGGAAGGGAAATACCTCTGCAACCGTCACGCCAGACTATTTCGGGGCAGCTTTCGCAGTTATTTCTTCCGTACTCTCTAGCAAGCAGAATTCTGTGGAGCAGGTTTAGTGCAATGTACCATGTCACTGCAGCTCGAGCGGGCTGCTTCCTTTTTCCGTCCCGGTGGTTTGGAACTCCCGTGCAATTGGTGCAGTAGCACGAACGTACCCCGAATTAGAATGGCGCGAAATAGTGGTCCTATAAGGAGCCACAACCTGCTCCTCGTTCTGCAGCTGTAGGCAGGATTTTAGACCTCGAGGCGCCCGGCATTCCCAACTTTGGGCGGGATGTGTACCGATTCTAGGTATCCGTAGGTATATCCAACGCCTTCTGAGCTCCCAATGCGACCCCAATACGACCTTATGAGAGTGATTGATCAGAGCAGATATTCCGACCCCACTTGGAGAGCGAAAACCAGCTTATCATGATGAAATATAGCAACGCGCGGGCATGCAATGTCTCCGGCCCGTTTGAAGCTTTGGAACTGTTTTCCGTCGCTATCTACCGCTTGGTAACAGCTGATGGCCAATGATGCCATCCCAAAATGCAGCATCTTGCTCTTGCATCCTAGTGTCTCTCCTCTTTCTCGACCCCTCTCGAAGTGAGAGCTGGTATCGGGCGCGCCGATGCGAGACCGCCTCGACATTTTGAACAGGACCTGCGGGACATCGGGGGAAGATCACTTAGGTATAATGCAGATAGGACAGTGATAAATCCTATGCCATCCAATAGGTAGGTTACACGAGGCAAAGCCTCACACGCCTCACCAACAAGGCTAGCTACAACAGTTTCGACGGCAGCAGCGGCAAGAGTGGGGTACAGTGCCTCTTTTCTCGGCCTTCCAGACTCCATGGTGCAGGTCGCAGATGAATTGATGGTGGTGAGTGGATGGAATGTATAAAGCGGACTGGCAAGTGCGACGTGTTCATGTCGACGTCTAGAATGAATTTCGCGATTGGAGTTCCAAGACAGGGTTCAAGTCAGCACCGCGCTAAAAGCAACTATTCTGGAAGTCATCCCGACTAAAAGTGGTGAAAGTGGCGCCGGAAAGAGATCAGCGAGTTCTGTTCTATTTCACTCTGCTGCAGGCCGTAATGTGACGGCCATCGTGCTCGAGCTATCGAGTATGAGTCTATTAACGGCGTAAGAGCCTGAGGGGAGTCGGGTAAGGGCTTTGTCCTCCCCTTAAAATAACCGAGCCCGGTATCGCCTCGGCTCGCAGGAAAGGGATTTGAAGACTGATGTTGACACCACAGATAATGCTTTGAAATCATATGACAAGCGACAATTTGTCGTTCGTTGACTTCGGGCCTGGGGACGATCTCAAGCAGAGAGATGTGAGAAGGTTTGTTGCCGCCGAATTCGACAGATGACTGCAGCATCTCAGCACGGAATCGGAATTCAAAGAGGATCCAACCCTTGACTCCGACCTGGATATGCGCAGAACCCGAATCCTTTCCATCGAACCTTGAATTATAATCAAGATCGTGAGGGAAACCTGCTTATATACGTCCCTCCGCACCTCCGCTTCTCTCTATAACAGGTCCCGTGCACGATCCCAATCGAGCAACAAGCCCCCCCCCCACCCCAAAACCACTCTCCATTCCCACAACCCTCACGCGGCTTCAAAATCTGACCTACATTAACTCTTTTCTGCCATCAAATCACTTCCTTTTGCCAATTCAAAGCAATTCATTTTGTTGCACGTCGTATCCGCGCGCGGCCGCACCCCGGTCGTCCGCACCTGCACATGCAGGCGGGACTTGGATATTTTGCCTGGTGCCTGTGCCAGCGCATCTCATCCAACCGAGACGAGTCATGGGATGGTGTAATGCGAAATAGGAGCGAAAGAGTAATTTGATTACTGGAAAGAGAAAGGGGAAAGGGGAAGATGCGTCAATCGCGGCAGGAACTTTATGCTGTTGGTTTTCAGGAAAAATGGTTATTGGTGAGAGAAGTGATAATGCTGGTTTTGAGCGACGCGTTGTTCTTGGTGCGGGGAGCGACATAAGCGAAGAAGCACACCCCTCCTTACCCCCGCCCCCTTTTTGGAACGAGCAATCTGCACTATGCCTCAAGGAACGGCCTCAAATTGAATTTTCAGAATCAATTTCCACATGCGGTAGTTCAGATATCTCATCTTTCTCTTATTCGAAGCCGTAGCTGAGTTGTATGAACTGCTTCGCATTGTTAAGAGCCACGTGATAGCACGCTAAGCCCGGATTTACCCCTTTATACTGCCAGCGCAAAGACTGTACAGCTTTGCCATTGGCCACAAGTTTCTATATATCCAATCGGTGCTTTACCTCTCCTGAAATCCGGCTTTTCAACACAGTGCATACCACCGAACGCAGCTGACCGCATAGAATTCTCACCTGACTACTTACCAATTTACCATTTCCAATGAAGTCTTTCTGTATCAAAAACTATGGGTTCTGTTGCATATCGCATGGCCACGAGACATGTCTTATATCTCCCCCCAAAACCGGCTCTACCCGGACCACTGCCGTGGTAAATCTCCGCAATCTTTGATAGGTCATTCACTTTAGTCACGGCTGACGTGAACTTGATTCGACATTTCATTTGTTGTAGGTCCTTAATTACGCTTGATATACATTCCGATGGAATGACTGTCGTTGCAGAATCCTTCATGTTATGAAGGGTCATGAATTTGCGAAGAAACTTCACGAAATCTTCAACTAAGCTTCAAGAATTTCAATGTTCGCTATCGAAGTCTTCATGATTGTTCAAACCCCAGCCACTAAAGCAGTGTCATTGAGATGAACCCATCAACTTAAGTTAGTTAACTCTTGAGTTGATTGAAATGAGTTGGCTTGAGTTTATTTTGAATCAAGTATTCAAATATATATATGATACCCAAAGTTTTAGCTTTTAAGTATATTTAAACCTTATGTTAGCATTGGTTCGTAAATTCTAAGTTCGAGCAAGTGATCAAAAAGGGCTTATACTCAACTTATTCCCCATACTGATCTAAGGACCTCTAAAATACTTTATTGTTTTTCGGTATTTTGTTTTCATTCCACAACATCGACGCGTCTTTATGTTTTGTTATTGCGAAATGTTGAGTTCTGCCACACCCATTAAAGTAGAGGAGGATCTGGTCACCTGCTTTACATTCCCTTCATGTCAAAGACACATTCAACCGTCAAATCAATTAGATGCCAAATTTACTCCGAGTGTTTAATATTGGGAAGCGGGGCATTCAAATCTATGATGCTACGAAGCTCCAAATTAGAGTCCTTTCAAGTGATAGTTATCGAAACATCTGATCGAAACAAAGTTAGTCTAGCGAGTGAACATGCTAGAAATCAGAAGCGCTGAAAGTAAACCTCAAAGTCTTCAACCCTTTCCTATAACTCAAACCAAATATTCAAACTTTCAACCATCGATCTGAAAACAAAACGAGCGGCACAAGCGGAGACTATAAATACCACCACGCACATTTAAAGTCCTATAAATTCCCAATGATGAGTTCCTACAGCAGTGAATGTGCTAAAGCCATTTTGTTCACTGGTAAAATTTGCGGTTTTGCAGTGTGTTATGCAGTTTTTGCTAAGTGGTGATAATGATGGATTATAGGTTGACAGGTGTCGATGTTAAAGTTTCAATGACGAATATGGAAGTTTGGGATAAAGAGAGGGTGGCGGGTTTGGTGGTTTTGGGGGGAGAAGGTGAGTGAGGCTGGAGGTTGAGGTTATGGGCTGATGCTGGGAGGTAATTCTAGGGTTTTTTTTTAGATTAAGGTTAAGATTGGAGGAGGAATGCGATTGTCTTAGGTAGATGGTACGTTTTCATGAATACAAGCACTTCGACACATGAGGAAGCGCGAAAAATAAAAAAAATAAAAATATTGGATACGGAAGCAAAACTCTCATGGCTGCCACGGTGCCTTTAAACCGCAGGGCCACAATACTAAACCTAGTTGAGTAGGTTTTTCGTATGCGTATTTTAAGGTGGGTTCCGCACCATTGGAGAAAGGGTAGACCGCTGCCGTAGCCTCTAGTTCTTGCCGTCTTTTGAAGGACGCTTAATACCCTAGGCGATTCTCCTAGTTGAGCTAAGGTACCCGAAGGTGCTAAACTTTTGCTTATTTAAATCTATAAGACGCTTTCGGGGCGGTGACTTTCCTCGCTTAGCGGCAGCGGCAGATTGACTTGCTCGTTTGTTTACTTAGGTATAGATAGGCTTCACGCTATGTTCACTGCGTTGAGGTATGATCACTGTCATATATTTACCTCGTGGGCTCACTCCGCTCAGCGTAAATAATGGAAGACAAACATCTTCCCAGATTCTTAACGCACTTTATAGATACTATGTCATAAGTCCTTCCCTCAATTCCTAAGCTGTGACTTCCGCTCCTCCCTTTCACAATCACAATCACAAAATCCAAAGTTTAAGACTCAACAGCAAGCACAACCCTATTCCAGATCTCAACTCGCGTACTGACTCTAACCAATGCACATCACGCCCTCCATCCTTTGCCTTGAGTCACATAAACATAACTTGCAAGCTGATATTCACGTTTGCATTCACATTCAACCACCATCCTCCCTCCACGCACCCTCCTTCCCTTCATCCATCTTTCCATCCTCTTAACCATGAATCTCCACAGCATCACAACCTCTCCATCCCTCCTCATTCAACTTATCACCACAAATACACGTCCACGCAACACCCTACTCAAGCCCAAACCCAAACTAAACCCAACTAACACCACAAACCCAACATCAACAAACCAAGATCTCACACCCACCACATCCGTCACAACCAATAATCTTAATCCTCCGAAAAGCTAAATGGCCTCCCCCCAACAACCACCCCACTCCAACGCCCCCGGCACCAAACCCTCAAAAGTCCATTTCAGCAACGGCGTGTCATCTCACTCTCAGACCCACACTCAACACGCTGGCTCACAACACACTCATACACAACCCCATTCCAATTCCCATACACAATCTCAAACTCATACACAACATCACTCCGGAGGCGGAGGAGGTGGTGGTAGAGGCGTAACTGGGAGTAGGAGTAGGAGTCCAGGAAGTAGGGCAAGAGCAACTAGTTCACAAAGGAGTCCGAATCCAAGCGGAGGTGGAAGTGGAAGTGGAGGTACTGGAAGTGGGAGTGTAGGTGGTAGTGAGAAGAAGAAGAAGAAAAGTAAAAAAGGAGGGTTGAAACCCTGGGAGTTAGCTGATAAGGGTGGTGAGTTGGGGTTTTTCTTTCTGCCTTTTGGCATTTTGGTTGCGTTGTGGTTTTGACTAAGTCTTTCTCAGCACCAGTATTCGAATTTGACTGTGGTTTGGGAAAGACACTTGGTTGAACACTTCCCAAATTCCTATTTCCAATCTTAGATTTCAGATTCTAACTAACATAACCCCTTAAACGCACAGGTAAAATCCACGGCCTCGCGCGCCGTAAAGGCGAAAAAAACCCCATGAAATGGGGTTTCTCAGTCCATGACTCGGTCCTCGGCCATCAAGCGCTCAAACACAGTACGGATCTACCGCCGAGGGATAAAGAGGATTATAAAGAATGGTTCGTGTCCTATTCCTTTTCCTTCTTGTTTCGAAAACTGTTTCTCTTGAGACTTGTGTAGCTGTTTTTTGAGGTGTGAGGTTGGGAATGAGGGATGCTGATAGGGAGATCTTGTGATAGGAAGAAGGAGCAGGATGAGAAGTGGAAGGAGATTAAGGCGAGGAGGGAACAGAGGGCGAGGGAGAAGAAGGAGGATGGAAGAGGGGGTGGAGGTGGGTTTTTTGGGAAGTTGTTTGGGAAGAAGAAGTGAGGTAAGTGAGGTTAAAAAAAAGGAATGAGATATAGATAAGAAGAGTAAGAGATACTGTAAGTGGTGAAGTTGTGAGAACTTGGAAAGATATGCATTGGATGAAATCTTGACGATATTGATCAGAGAATATATCTAAACCCCTTATTATCAATCTCCGTCTGATCCAACATCCCCATCTCAATAGCTTCGCGCTCCTCCTCTTCGCTGAGCTCGCCTCGAGCAGAGTGTTCCGCGTCGCGAGATTTGTTGATGCGGTACATGTAGATGTACAGTACGATTACCATGGAGAGCTTGACGCTATATCCGACTAGCATGGCGATGTATGCGCTGTGGTATCCAGCTATTTCTATTAGCTTCAAGTATCAAGATGGTAGTAGAAAGGAGGACTTACGAGCTTCACTCGCAATGAAAGTTTGAGGACCAATGATGTTTCCAACGCAGTATCCGGTAAAGAGAACCGCTCCTGTGAGCTGCTTCTTCGTGTATCCTGCCACATTACTACTTACCATCGTCAAGCTAAGACTGAATCCCAAACCCTGAAAGTAACATAACCACAAAGCCACCAAACGCCCCCATTTATTGTCCCTGGGTAGCCCAACTAGCAATCCTGCCCCGATGATGCAAACACAGTTCGCAAACACCATGGTGGCACATCGAGTATTATTCGGCCAACGAGTACAGACCCATCCCCCAAACAGCAACGCAAGAAACTGTACCGCTCCACCAGGTATCTGCAAATACTGCGTGCCCAGAGTCGAGAACCCAAACGAACCAACAATAATCGAAGTAAAGCTCGTCAACGCCGAGTTCGGAACCTGCGCTCCCACCGCCATAACAAACAGAATCCACGTCTTCGGATCCTTAATCGTTTGTATCGCCTGATATTTCTGAAAATGGTGATTCTTGACTCCCTGTTTATTCCTCGCTACTCGGTTCACTGCAATGGTTCTCTCTTCCGGAGATAAGAATTTTGCTGTGGAAGGGAGGTCGGGGAGGACGATGAGGGAGACGACTCCCCAGGCGATGCTGATGGAGCCGAAGATGATGAAGACGTACATCCATTTTTGAAGACCGGTTTTGATGTGTCCCACTGCGTAGCCGATGAGGCCGCCGAACATGGTTGCGAGGCCATTTGTTGAATAGTAGATTTCGAGACGGAGGGGTTGTTCTGCGGAGGTATACCAGATTGACATCAGCAAGACAAAACCTGGATTGACTGTAGCTTCTAAGGCTCCACTGCGAGAGAGTTAGCTGAGTCTTGTACATTGTGTTTTCGCAGATAATCAAGGAGACCGTTTTGCCATAAAGAAGTCGAGGGATACATACAGCAAGAAGCGATTCGTAGCAATGCCCGCAAAGCTGCTGCACGCTGGCGTAGTAATAAGGATAATCCCCCACGCAATCGTAGCATAAGACAAAAACTTTCCAATCGGTAACTTCTGAAGCAAATACCCGGAAGGAAACTGAAAGAATAGATATCCGAAGTAGAAGATCGAGCCTGCATTCCCTTTCATCAGCATTGCTATCTTCCTTCTTCAAAGTAGTTTTCGTACCTAGCCACGAATAATCCTGCCCGTGCAAATGCGTGCCTTTCTGCAATCCATACACACTGGAGAAATTGATGCTGTTCTTATCTAGATATTGCAACATATATGTCACGAATAGGATGGGGATGATCCTGTAATCAATCTTTCGTAACACGCGCTTTGCTTCTGCGGGGTCGTATTCAATGTCTTTGCCGTTTTTATACAGCTCGTAGTTATCATCTAGATGAGAAGCTGAAGCCGGTGAGATCTCATCTGCGCTCAAACTAGGAGATTGGGTTGGCAAAGGGCTAGGAGCCTTTTCTGGGTCGCTGGATGCCATTTTGATGCTGCTGGGGATAGTTGAGCTTCAAGTGAAGCTCGGTATGCAAGTTGGCAACGCAGCTTACGGGCTGATCTTCAGGGACTTGGGACTGAAAATAAACAGAGGAATGGATCAGGAGAGGAAAATTGAAGATGGCATCATAGCACCATAGCACCATAGCTACGATAGCACCATATAGGAACTATCCTTCCTACCTCTCAATATTTTTCGAGAAGGTGGTATCTGATCAAGATGCATGCCCCACCATACCCGTCAACAAGCTGCAATTCCAGCATGTCGGCCGCCAACCATGAGGTCGGATCTGGCAATTGACTTTATCCAGCGAGCTTAAGAAGACGTGTAGAAGCTGGAAATGGAGACTGTCTCCGCAAAAGAGGGTGAGCTTGGGAGAGCTTGGTGACGATGTGATGCGGCGGTTACTGCTTTAGTCGATGTCGTGATTTGAGGGGTAGGTGTCGTGATGCACGTGCTTGGGCTTGGATCTGATAGGGAGATGTTGAAGAGTAGAGAGTAAGATGGAGATAAGGAGAAAAGGCATAGATGAGATGATGAGTGATGCGATGTTGAGGCTTTGGTGATGGTCGTTGAAACTCAGTGACAGGGTGGAGATAGATGTGGAGAACATCACGTGGATGAGATTCCATGAATCGAAAATCAGGTACATCGAAACATTGGATTGGAGAAGATGGCTTAAAGGAGCAAGACTGTTCAAATTGAGTTCAAGAGTACTTGGATGAAGGACCACTAAGCCTTGCTTACGATTTCGTGCTCCTCTTCCCATCTTGTTCTGCTTGCATCTTCCCCTCGCTCATCATGGCTGTCCAGTGGCAAGCTGTCAAGGCATCATCTCCATTCATAACCCCAACCCCAACCTCACCCCTCCCATGTACTTTGCTCTCAAGGCCTTGTTTGTCAAGGATCATATCCCCTCAACTCAACTCATCTCATCTCAATAAACGTCGCGGGATCAGGAACCCCCTCCGATCTTCAGGGGAACATATCCACGTCTATCTGCATCTCCAGGGCAGGGCAGGGCCTCACGAGAAAAACTTTCCTTCCGTTCATCCCCAGCTCCGTTCTCCATCTTCCCTAGACCAGCCCCCCGAACAAACCAACGCTTGAGGGTCAGGTCCCCTCACCTCCAGATCCTAACTGAATCTGATCTGACAGAAGCAGATTTAAGATTCCAACCTACCATTCCGTCCCGCTCCATAGCTCATTCCAGATCTCAAAGCGGGACTCTGCATGTCCTCATCTCAACTCAGCTCTCGAAAGCTTCGTTTTTGCTCCTCTCTATTTCCTCACCCGTATCACATCTCCGTTACATGCATGCCTTCATCTCCTCTCTCTCTCTGCATTGCATCTCAACAAATTTTCTGCCTTCGCCGCTCCCGATTCAGCTTGGCTATGGGACTTGCTCCGGCACGTATTATTATGTAGTAGATAGTATTATACATTTGGACGCGTGAATATCGTCCAATGGCGGGGCTGGAGGATCGAGGTACATAGATGTGGCTCACATATTCGCGACAGAGCCCTATTTAGGCATGGAATCTCCGTTGTCCGGCTTGTTTGCCTTGCTGTCGGCAAATGGTTCTTGTCCTGTCCAGCTGTTCGGGATCAAAAGCAAAAACTCTCTGTTGAGTGACTATGAAGGGTGGATCTGGCAGTGCAGATACGGGATACGGGCTCAGCTGGATGAGGTAACTACAAGCAGGAAGGAACGGAGCTCGTAAGATCGTAACGTTATATCTGACGTCGAGGATTTATATTGTGGCTTTTTTCCCTTTGGTTGGAGGATGGGAGTTATGCATGTGCGGTGTGTGCCTGGTGGTGGGTGGTTGATTGTGAGATGCATGAGACTCCCTCTTGGGTTTTCGGCATTGCGTCGGCATCCTCTATGGAATCTCTGGCCTTCGCTCCTGCTTTTTCGAATCGTTGTTGTCATACACAAACGAAAGAAGGTGAGCGACGTTGTCTGCATGGCAGAGGCGCAGCACGTGCGGGCCGAAAGAGCGCACGAATTGCAAGCGAGAGAGTGGGAGTAAGGGAAAGTAATGTTTCAGCTTGAGGTTCTGGTGGCTGTCATGAAATGGAGGGTATAAATGGTTTGATATAGGGCTGTGTTAGGCTCTTATTGGGTGGTGGGTTGGATGGAGCTGTCATGTGCTTGGGGGTGCTGCTTTTGAGCATGAATAGGCGAATGGAAGGAGAGAGAAACGAGAGACAAACGAAATGTCTTGGATCACGGGCATGAGTGGTGATTGATCAGAAGAATTAGGAATTTACAAAAGGGCGGTGATGACATCGAGAGGCACGAAACCGGATGTCTCGGTCAAGCAGCAACACAAAGGGAGCTCTGCTTGAGATCTGTTGTGTTGGCAAAACGAGCGACGTGGCAGCAGAGTTTAGAGTAGATTTGCTTTTGATGTTGACGGATTGAGGATGGTCCCGTGCTGAGAGGAGAGATCTGGTGATGTTTTGTGGAGAATGAAACATATATTCGATCGCGAGAGTGATAATGATATTGAAAGTGGAGGTTCTAGATCCGATGCAGCCTCATCTTGAGGTGAGCAGTAGGCTCGGTATGCAGGTCGACCTGCATGAGAGTCATATCAGATGCGTTAAGCGAGGTCGGTCGGAAATATTTGTTTGACACGGCGCCGGGGGTGCAAACTCGAGATGGGGAGATCTCAAGGATGTGATACCAGAGTTTGTTGAAACTCGCCAGGACAATCTGGGCTTGGAAAGGACGTGCGAGACTGCGAGCGCACTGTCGATGATGAGGCTGTGCGCTTTGGGCAGCGCGGATGTTTTGTGAAACGGTGGAGGAGGACCACATCCGTCTGTATCTGCTGCGTATCTGCTGATCAGTCAGCGAACCGGGGCGCCGTCCAGAAGCAGCCCTTGTCAGCGCTAGCGGGAATAGGGAATTGTGTTTGATGAACTTTCTTCTCGGGGAATTAAGGAAATCATGTCAAGGCATAAGCCGTATGGATATGTTTGAGGACGTGATTGAGAAACACTTTGCCCCAATGCCCCAAGAATAACTCAACCGGGGCTCTAACTTCTAGGAAGGGAATGAAGTCACGCCAGGCGCTGAAAGGTCTAAACAATCGTCAAACGGCCAGCTATCTTTGGAGCTATTACTTGATCGCTTGCAGACTTTTGGCATCGATTAAAGGTCGTGGGGGAGATAGAAAGTGCCAAGGTGGAGATTCTCCGAAACGCAGTTCGCTGCGCCTCCATGTACTGATTAAGTTTAAGCTGGACAAATTTGAAAGCTCACGATCCCGATTCAACTTGCGGTACTTGCCGCGAATTAGATGCACCAAATATCAGAATTTTCGTGATTTCGCTGAGGTATTTCCGACGGGCTGAAAGAGAATTGACTCGTTTCGACCCGAAGTCCAATTTTGTACCCACGGATGGATGCATCCTACGGATTCCCGCGATTCAGGTACCGAGGTAATTGACGAAAACGGTCTCTCATCGTGTAATTTTGACCGTTCATCCGGCATGGCGCCGTTGATTATTCGCAATTGATGATGCTGCTGCTGAAGAAGCTCTGGCGCTGTATGTACTGGGATGAAGCTTGCTGCCAGGTACGGAGATGTCGCCTGCCTCTCGCGCGGATGAGGTTGATATTGCGTTTGCATGTGAGCAGGCATTGTTCGCGCGAAGCCAAGGAGTCAATAGCTGTCAGACAGGGAAGAGACGACGGGGCGTTCAACGGTGCTGTGCGGGTGAGACTAGCAAGAGACCACTGCAGTCAGGAAATCAAGGATGATGGCGTCCCTCTCATCTGGCCTGCAACCGTTTGCCTACCCTTGCCAGAGCCACCAGACCAGCATGGCACACACCTTCCACATCTCCACAACCAGGGCCTGCAGAAGTGAGAAACTTTTGCCGTTGAACATGAAGGTCTCGGGCAAAACTGGGAGATGCTTGCATCAGCTATTGGCTTTTGAGTTCATCGAATTTCATGCAGGAGAAACGTTACTGTCACTCGACATGTGCCACTGTCATGCATTGGTCTGAAGTGAACAGCTGAGAAAAGGCGCGGTTGCGGGGGTGGAATGCGTTCATGAAGTGATGGAGTGATGTCAAAGAGGGTGAGCTTCAACTGCAGAAACTCCCGTCCCTGGAGCTCTGGTAGGGGTGCTGCGAAGGGTCGAGATCGCCCGACCGGGCACCGCGGGCCACCCACTGTCAACGCTGACCCTCGAGGGAGACTTCATTAACAGCGGTTGAAATTCTCCGAGCTACAAGGCAAGGCTCGAAGCCTTGAGGGTTTGAGCAGCAACCAGCCTTACGAATGGTTCACGATGCCGGAATCTTCAGCCTGGCAGATACGATCTGCCGGTCATGGGTCAGCAGGAAACTAAACACATCGTGAAGCTTTGATACCTCCAACGTCATCTCTCGAAGCCTCGTACGGAGATGGCGATGAACGACTCCAAAGTGACTCGAGTCGGTTGGGCGCTGAAACGAATTCCGGAGGCTCGTCCTCCTGGCAGCGAAGGCCCTCATTCCGGGTAAAACGGTCGTTCGACTGGGTTAGTAATTGGCCCAGAGGGATGACTCGTAATAGAGAAGGAACATCCAAGAAAACGAACAAGTGGGAGAGCTCCAAGCACACAATTAGAATCGTGAAAGACACAGCTCCCGAGCATGACATATGCCTTACAGCCTAACGGCGAGACTGGTCCAAATGAATGGCCGAGCATCATTTGGCGTTGTGGCGGTGAGGCCGTTTTTCCTTCAACTCTCGGGATTTCATGACGATGTCCAATGAAGCTCCAACTCGTCAACTTGTTTAGCATCGGCAATCGAGGAGGGCGTGAGACTGAGCGTGATTGCAAATGAAGGAGACTGCAGTATCACAATCATAGCATCACCGGAAGACCAGTGGGCCGGCGCCACGGGCTCGACGTGAGACGGTGAGCATCGCATCGATTCATCGAACGTGCGGGAGAAGCTTTTGCATGAATTCTTCATCTGTGCGGAGGTAAGACGGTCTCGTAGAAGCACGCGAATAAAGTTAGAAACTTGGCACGGGCTTGGTAATCGACCACATCACGCTTCACTTCGGAGGAGGTGATGGGAAACATCGAATCTGTGGTGCTTCGATTTGGTGCAGAAAAAGATGATCGTCGACTGCCTCATTAGGAAGGTCATCTCCGGTGCTATTTTATGCAATTGCGCGTCCGTCTATTTCTGAGCTGAAGGATTGTATCTGGCGGCCTCAACTGTTTCGGGGGTGGCAAAGAAACACGACGTCCACTGGCATAAATCTGTGGTAATGCAATATGGATGCCCTCTTGTTATTCGTGCGATGATGAAGTAAGAGGATGAAGTGACTCAGAAAGTTGCCTTTATGAGTTTGGGAAGCTCTGGATGATGTGTGTCCATGCGGAGTGGATTGGGTATTGCTCGGGAGGTGGAAGGCGATGCCGAGCAGTGGACCGCACATGAAAAGGCATCCCATCCCGAAAGGGAGATACGGGATCGTAGATATGTAGGGAATAGGAGACACTGAAGACTGGAGCCGAGCAAGCAAGCGACGGCAGATATCAAGACTAAGGCGATATTTCGATATTTCTATAGTATGCTGTACGGGTTTGGAGCAGATCTGCTATTATTGGTTTGCTGGACCGGCACAGAATTGGCGCTGTCTGACATCGGGAGAGAGGGAGACAATGAAGGCTTGAGACTGAGATATCGGGCTCGTGGCTGACACGAGGAGGTTCAGTTCTGGTGCCGCCGTCAGGCTCTGGCTGCTCACAGGTGGACGAGCTGGTCGCAGGACCCGAAGACGCCCACCACTGGTACCGACCAGACCAGAATAATCATATCGATACTCGTATTTCTTTCTCAGCATCCGACGTCGTGGTCCTCTGACTCCCCGATGCAGTCCTCGCCATGCTCGCCATGGTCGCCATCTTCTCCTTCCTCGCCTTCACTGGCTGGCGCGCATCGATCGTCGACGGTGTAGTTTCAGAGGCCGACTATTGGATATATATATGAAGCAGACCCCGAACGGCTTTAGCTTCTGGTCGACAGCTGCCATTCGCCCACGGGGGCAAAACGCCTCTCAGCTCTTAAGATCCCTGCCTCCCCCTAAAAGACCGTTTCTTTACCTGCCTGCAGTCTCCTCTTTTCTTCACGTCCCTGCTGTCCTGTCTTGTGTGTTCAAATCCTCTGTCTCTGCGCCGCCTCCCTTGTCCCTGTCGCGTTTCTTCACCAGCCAGACCAGCCAGACCAGTTCACCACCACTGCTGCACCTCCCAGCAGGCCTCACCCAACACCCACCCACTCCTTGACGCTCCTGCCCTCGCCCTCGCAGGCTCGCCCCCTGACTCTCTAGCCACCTAGCTACGAGCAGTAGCCACGAGCAGCCACGGCCAGGTAAAACCCAGTTTCCAATCAAGCTTTCGGCAGCTTCTCTCTGCATTCTTTTCCCAGGATCTTTTCAACGGGCGCACCCCTTCCCCTGCTTCCCGCACGCAACGCACTGCACAGCACATGCCAGACCGCTGACCGTTGAAGCTACGTCGTTTTGGCAGCTGAAGCTATTCAAACCTTCGCAGAAAGCTCGCGATCCCGAGTGTCGACGCTCAATTGACGTGTCACCGCTGTCGCATTTGTCGACCACGACCTCTCGTCGCACAGAATCCGTATCACGACACGTACACGTGCGATCCTTTGCACCCGCCGACCAGTTTTCGACCTGCAGAAGCGTGCGCGCAGCGAGAATCACCAGTCTGATTTGTCCCAACTCCTGCATCTGAAGCTGCACAGACGCGACGACCATCTGCGCACCGAGTTCACGACGCTGGTGCCACTTCCACACGGCAGACGGCCTCGATCAGCACCCGATCGAGATTCTCAGAAAAGAGGTGAGATCCAATAATTTCCTATTCTCCTGCCGAGTCGAGGTGCGCTGGAGCGCGAGAGGTGATTCTTTTGAGTCATTGTTCAACGCCAACCGTTGGCCTTCGAGTCTGCTCGAGGGACGCGTCTCGGCGCCTTACGTCTTAGCGACCCTCGTGCTGGAACGGCCACCTCGCGAAACTTTTGCACGACCTATGTACAACTCAGCAACGTGGTTACCGTTGAGATACCGCCTACGCGATTCTGTTCTATCATCTGCGGGGCAGAAGAGGATCGCAAGACCGTTGCGACTTCAATGACGACATCTGCGGAGCCCAGGAGCCTCTGGTATCTTATGCGCGCCTCTGCCATTGACCAACCTCTGGATACACGATGCTGACTATTGTGCTACACAGATCCAAATATCGTCCCTCCCAGCTCCTGTCTCCATCCTAGCCTACATACCCGTTGACCGTCTCCCGGCAGCGGCTATTCTCTGCAGTCCCCAAGAAGACACTCCCACGGGTACGCTCCAGATATCGGCGAGGATCTCCACTCCGAGTCCTTGGTCCCCGGACTCGACCATCCACATATCGACTGGGCAGGAAGTTTTCGAGAAGGATCACAGACGACGAGATACGGCAGGTAGATTTCTGCATCAGTCCCAAAACAGGCACACACAACATCAATCTATCTGAGGCAACTCGATCTACCTCACACGAACTTCACCCAATCGCCACGGCACGAAGAAAAAAAACTTTCTTGCTTGGTCACGCTTAAGAAGAATTCACCCGCAGTTTCGGACCACTGGATTATCAAGCTACCTGCGGAGAAGTACTTCCCGCAACCCATTCGAGACGTCACCGTTTGGAAGCACGAAGGGAGATCTCAAGTGGTACAGAAACCATCACAATACAGATATTTGGCAGCCGCACGCGCCCATCCGTAAGGGCATCACCCTGGTTGCATGGATCGTTCGGCAGACTGATTGATACTTTTACTAGAGAACCGCCTTCTGCACGATTTCACGCACTTCCAGCAAGCCGTGAGATCCGATTTGGCGCCCCTCTCTGCTTTTGAGCAGGTCAAAGACGCGATAGACGCTACACCTCCAAGGTACGTTCTAGGCCAGAGTCCTTTCATCTGTGTGCCAGATTTCGTTTCTTGACCTGTCGCGCGATGGCGTTCCGTATCCTTGTTTTGCTCCCCACTGCACCCCTCACCCTCGATGTGCAAGCGAGTGTGCCATCCGCGATCATGGCCTGCTGCATGACCAGCTCTGCCCCCTGTAGTGGGTTGCAACCCCATCATCTCCTTAATTAATGTGCCGGAGCCTGTCCTGCTCGGCTTGGCTTTCTGAACCCTGCCTGGCTTGGGCTGCCGTGTTGTTTACCAACCACCCATGCCTGTATATTATATCTCAAAGCCCAGTGCCTCGAACTGACCTACCTGGTCTTCCACAGACAACGGTCTTCGTTGAGCCTTCGATTTTCAGCCTCGTCGAGATTATCGTTGCGTCATTCTTCAGCTGCTGCTGCTGCAACACATCGTACTGGACTGTGTTGAACCTTTCTGTATGCAACTTTCCATTCCTTGCATGAACTAGTCTGGTTCTGCTGCATCTTGTCTGCCTATCATCCACAGCTGTTGAGCACTGAACTGACACGAAAACTAGGAGCAGCCATCGCGCAACGCAACGACATTTACGTATCAGTTTCCCAGCTTCTGCCTCCATCGATCTTGCCAACGTAAGTCCGTCGCAATCTCATTCGGTCAGGTTATTCTATTTTATCTGTTTTGCCTTACTTGCTTGCTGCACGATGCCATCGGTTCCTGGATTATCATTCTCCAGTGCGAAGTTCTGGCTTAGCGGCCGGGCTCGCGAGAGGAAAACGTGGGTTCCCTTCACGGCGCACGCGAGTGACCCACCCCGTCAATGGTGGTGGAGTGAGCACCGTTGTTCAACGCTGTGCGCCACAACCTTGCACCTTACCTTGCCTGCCCAACACCACCATCAGCGTTGCCATCGATCGCTCTGGTCTGGTCTGGTGGCCTCGTGGGAGTGGGAAGGCACGCTTCGGTCTGCGCTCAGTAGTTCCGATCGTCCCATTTCCGTCCGACTTGCAGCGCTCGCTGACCGTTACCCCACCATCGTCCCTCTCCGTTCCGCTCCTTGTTCGAAGACATCACCCCAGCCTGCAATTCCGTCTGATACTCGGGAATCATACACCCGCATGGCGCTCGCAATGTCGACCTGATGGAAAGTTCTATCTCCAGACGCTTCTATTTTAAGACGCCTAGCTACCAGTGTTTCTCTGCACTCTGCATCGATCGCATTGCGATCCTCTTCTTCGAAATCCACCCCTATGTTTCCAGAGAATGATCGTCTCGGGGGTTTATTCCCCTGGATGCATCATCCATTCTATTTTTGTCGTACGAAGCGCCATCATGCGTTTCGGCGATCGCATTGCAGTCGCAGACAATTTTGCCGCGTTATGGCCAAGATGCTAACCTGGGTGATGAAGCAGATACGTTGGATCGAGAGCACGCAGTCACGGCAGGCGTTTCACACTGCATCATCATCACGTCCAATTACTACGTTGAAGGCGTCCTGCGGCATTTGACTGGTACCTGAAGAACATCCCGTGAGTTGAGACGACCCCGGCCCTCCCTGCAACCCGATTTGCAACGCACGGATGTTGCAAGCATGGCATGGCATGAGCATTCCCTGTTTGGTGCCTGGTCGCTGGAGGGTCTCAAACCTCAACGGTCGACCAGCCGGTGGCTTGTTTGCTCGTTCGCTCGTTCAGGCGTGGCTGAAGACTGAAGACTGAGGCTAACACGATCTCCAGAACCAGGTCGCGACTTCCATCTCCCGAGATGGCCCATCGACAGAGCGGAGGGTACAAGGAGGAACCTGGTGTTGCAGTCACGGGTGATCACGTAAGTACACAACGTCTTGCTTTGCGCGCCGCGATGTTGTTTTGACCGCATGCTGCTTGTTGCGCGCACCTGAGATGCGAAATTATCGCACTCGTGTACGCAGTGGCTACACAAGGTGCAATCTCCCCAATCTCCCCAATCTCCCCAATGTCCTCTTGCTTCACAAGCGCGTCCCAACTGGCAAGATGCTCCCGTTTGGTTTCGCGGCAGGGGCGAGCGTACGGGGTGGCGGACGGCGTGGCTTCGATGCCTTCTCGAAGATCATGACCCAGCCATGCTGGTGCCAGGGAAGAGAGGCGGCCAAGTGAGCCTAGTCTCAGCAAGGCCGAGCTGGACTCGACGTTGGTGGAGAGAGCGGATTTGGGGCGCGTTTCACTATTAGCTAGGGTGCATGCATCGAGGCCAGGGTATCACAATGCTGCCCAATCCCACGCGGGACGCTCAAATTGGGACAGCACAGACCTCGGTCTAGAGCGTTCGGGGTCTAGTGCCTCGGGTTCGCTTAACGGCTGAGGGTGTGCAGAAGCTGCGTGAGAAGTGAGCAGAAGTGAGCAGCAGTGAGCAGCGAGCAGTGAGAGGTCGGCTCGCGCGAGTCGGTTTGGCGAAGCGGCGACCCAGCGAGTGCCGTGGCCGTGGCCGAGTATCTGACGCTGCCTTTACTCTCGCTCTCTTCTCGCACCGCTCATTGTGCGATCGTGTGTTGCGCAACCTGCCGTGCGAAGGGTGCAAATGGAGACGGTGCAGGGCCATGGGCAGCTGAATGTGTTTTTGCATATTTGTTTTACTGCGACTGCGACTGCGACTGCGACTGCGACTGCGACTGCGAATTACTTGCGGCGCATCAACGCTGGGAGCATCAACATGGACGGCCCAAAGAGGCAGTTCCTCCTGGGTCGTTTGGAAGGAGCCGGCCCAGCCAGACCGCGCACCGATCAAACGAGATCAAGGGGTCTGCAGCTTATTTTGAGCACGGCCAGCAAGTGTTCGGTGGGGCAGGCCAGCATGTGATGTGCACGGCGCACGCTCGCATGTGGGTGCGCAGAGGGGAGAGAGCGAGATGGGAGGGGGAAGGTTGTGCCTTGTTGTGTGTGTGGCTTGCCAAGCGGGGCGCCGCAACAGCGGAGTCGCTGGGTCGGTGGTGGCATCTGTCTGTGCAGTCTGTCGTCTGTGGTCTGTCGTCTGTGAATCTTTTCATGGAAGTCATGGCAGTCATGGCAGTCAAGTCATCAGTCATGGCTGCTCCCACACCCACACCCTGGGCGCGCCCATGCAGGCCCCTGGCTCCTCTCCTCGCCCCTAGCAATTTGACACGACGCTAGGCACCGCGTCATCTTTCTCCCTCGAAACAGGCTCCGTCTCCTCGCGTCTCCTCTCGTCTCCTCACCGCCGCCCCGCCGACCAGTGACGGCAGAGCAGGATTGCGCCCCCTGCTAGGCCCGGGCCAATCCTGGGAGTGCAGGCCACCCACTGGGGCCGCGCCGGGGGCCGCGCTCTCATTGGCCAGCCCCCCGGTCGGGGCTACTCCTCTCCACCGCGTCGCAATGCGATATAAACCTTGTCACGTTTCTCCCATGCGCTGTCGCGGTCGTCGTCCCACCGCACAACCCGACAACCTTGACCGTCCACGCCCACGCCCAATTTCCAGCGTTACCTTACTCAGGCAACACCGCCTCAGGGCCCAGGGACTCATTTGGAGATAAACGGTACATCAGACCCGTTCCTCTTAAGACCCTGCGCCAGACCCTGTCTTCCCAAGATTCGACAATCCTTCCTCGTCCAAACTGCTCTAGTCGGACCTGCTCGTCTCTCGTCTACCACCGCCAGCGACACCACACCCAGCACACCCAGCACCCCCAGGCACCCTCTCTACAGTACCAAAGCAAGTCTCCCCCTCCACCCTCGACCGCCAATCCCCACGCTCGCAACCCTCCCTGGTCGCCCGCCATCCCAAGGGGAGAGAAAGGGAAGGACAGGGCAGTGCCCAGGCCGAGCAAGGCTCACCATTATCATCAAGCATCGCACCATCCACATCCACTTCCACTTCCACTTCCACTTCGACCTCCACTTTCAAGCATTTCATCCTGCCCGTGCCTGCTGCTGCGCGCATTTATCCTCGCTCCGATCATTGGAATCGTGCGCTTCTTGCTTGTCTGCTTTCGTTCCTATTCTCCGGCATATCTCAACCCCGTTGCGACTTCAAATCTCATAAGGTTCGCGCACCCTACCCGTCGACCCTCGTCACTCCACTATCTTAAAAAGTGAGGCCTTGCGAAAATCTCGCACTTCTCGGACATTGCGCCGTCGCTTGTACTCCTGGTCAGATCTCGAATGGGCAAGCAGTCGTCTGAACATTTCGTGTTGTAATAGAGCAAGGCATCTGTTATACTGAGGTACCCCCTCGAGCTTTTCCTTGTCTAGTTGTCAGCTTCAAGCTTCCCCCAGCGTTCCACCAGACTTTCTCTATTACTCCGTTATTGCTTGCGCGCCACGGGCCAGAAGCAGCAGATCGGACACGGGGGACCGCAGCCTGCAGCGCACCCTCGTCATCAGGGATTCACCACACGCTTTCTTACGTCTGAAGTATCAAAATAAACATCGCGTCGCGTCGGTCTTTCTTCAATGGTTATTATATTTTGCCATTGCATTTACCATCACGCCTGAGAACGTTCGCTGACAGTTGTTACCTATGCAGCATCATCCCCACCACACGCAGCAGGGTCCTCCGCCGCCGCACCATCTCCAACAACAACAGCAACCTCGACCCTCGAGCATTGTACACCATCAGCAGGTTGCTCCTCCGCCGCAACAGCAGCATTCCAACCCGTATCCGCCCGCACACGGCCTACCGCAGTACGCTCAGAGTGCGCCAGGACCAAGTGGACCGCATCCCCAGGAGCTTCCATACTACACCTCCCACCCGAGTCCATACAGTACACCCAGCGCATCTGGTACATATTCATCTGCAGGTGAGTAGCCGCAGTTCTCGACGCGCCGTTTACCTTCAAGAGACTGGTCACTAACTAACGCGCAGCTCCAGAAACACCAGACATCATGGCCGCCGCGCAAATGACGCGACCGTATCCTCCGATTTACCACACTCCGCAATCAAACTCTCCAGCATCGGTTGCATCGCCATCCGCACACGACCAGCACAGAATGTATGGCGCGCCAGCTTCGCAGTTGCAGCAAAACACCCAAATGTACTATGCAGGTCCCCAGCAGCAATATCCTCCGATGCCTCCTCAAGGAGCACCTTCATACGCGCCACAACCACATCAGCAGCAACAGCACCATCAATCGATGACTTCTCAACCAAATCTGCTCATGTCACACGCGCCTGGCCAACATCAGATGCAACAACAGCACCCAAGTCAACATGCGCAGCAAGGTATGACGGGTAGCCCAAGAACCAAGATGGAGCCGCACGTACCACAGATCTCGCGACCTGCACCTCCTCTCGGCGCCCCTCAGCAGCATCCTCAGAATGGGCCTCCAATGAATCAAAACAACGTTCCTGGCGGAAACAGTGGAGTCAACCCAAATGCAGCACCAGGTCCCATTCCCGCTACCACACCTCTTGTTGTCCGACAAGATAACAATGGCGTGCAATGGATCGCATTCGAGTACTCTCGCGATCGCGTAAAGATGGAGTATACCATTAGATGCGACGTGGAATCTGTGAATGTTGACACGCTCAGCCCCGAGTTCAAGACTGAGAACTGCGTCTACCCCAGAGCTTGTTGCAGCAAGGACCAGTACCGAGGCAATCGATTGGTATACGAAACTGAGTGCAATACTGTTGGCTGGGCTTTGGCAGAGTTGAATCCATGCCTGCGCGGAAAACGAGGTCTAATCCAGCGAGCAGTCGATAGTTGGCGCAACAGCAACCAAGACCCTCGATTGCGGAGCCGACGTGTCCGAAGAATGGCCAAGATCAACAATCGAAAGGCAGTTCAAGCGGCTACACACACTCCTCACATGGCTGGTCCCAGTGGTCCGACAGGGATGCCTCCATCGGGTAACATGGGTCCAGGCGGTGCGGGTAACATGGGGAAACCTAGCTTGAGTGGGATGGGTGGTCCACAACTCCATCACCATCACAATCACCCAGACGGCAGCACGCAAGGAGGAGATGAAGTCGGTATGTTTCACCAGATGTGATGCTCGCCGTGATACTCTTTATGTTACTATTACCTGTGTTATGATACCTTTTGCGAAATATACCTGTTGAGCGGGAGGGCACTATTATTCTGGGAGCAGAAATCATTCGTCTGTCGGGGGCTCACTAAAGAGAACAACAAATTCCTGTATAATACATCATTGCACTTTGCTGCTTTTGGCTACCTTGGCCTTAGAGCTTGAGCCTAGGCGAGACACACCCATACCCCAACATCATGTCTCTGTATCACTGTACTGTTGCCTTCCCCAACCTCATACACTTTGTGTTACGCTACCACCTCATCACTTACATCTTGCTTACTTTTTTTTCCTTGCGATTTCGCTTACCGGCTAAAACGTGAGGCTAATATGATCTTGTTTTCTTTGTACAGGTGACGACGAATATATCGATGAACAACACCATCACCACCACCAAACTGCTCCCGGTGCACCAAATAGCGCTCAAGAAGATGTCCGCCAGTCTCATGTCTTTCCCGGCTACTCTGGTTCTTATCCTCCCAATCCCTCCGTAGGTGGTGCATCTATGGCACCTCAACTTCATTCTTCTCATGGTGGCGCGCCCCATCCTTCACATCCCATTGCTGCACGATCACATTCTCATTCTCATTCTAAGGGTACGGAAGATATGGATGAAGACGAGAGAATTACTCTGTTTGGTGATATCCCGGAAGCAAAGAAGAGGAAGTTCATTCTAGTTGATGATCCGGGCAAGGGTACACGAGTCCGAGTTCGCGTCACACTTGATACGGTTGATATCAAAGAGATTCCTGATTCTTTCCGCAAGTCCAATAGTGTTTACCCTAGATCCTGGTTCCCACTGCAGATGCAGAGTCCGCCTCCATCAGCGCACGGGAGTCGTTTCTTTGAGGGCGATGATGTGGATGATAGTGTCGAGGTTGACGCAGCAGGGAGCTCGAGAGGTCGAGGAGCGAGGGGAAAGATGATGGTTAGTGTGCCGCTTGCAGATGGTGGGGAGGCCGAAGTGGGTGTGCCGAAGATGAGGAAGAGTGTTAGGAGTAAGGAGGTCAGACTCAATGATCTGGGATACCGCATGACATGGCACCAGAGTAGGGTATTTGCGGATAAGACGGTCTTCTTGCAAAAAGCTTGTGAGTTTTCCTTTTAGAGCCACGTTCCAAGCTAGAGAAGATGGTGCTGAAAGCAAGGAATAAGGATGCTGACGGTTGTGAATAGTGGATTGCTACCGCAACAAAGTCCGCTCAACGATGGAGAATACTGGCAAGGACGTCGCTACCACGGCTCCACATTTCGAGACAAGAGTCGGCAAGAGGCGCTGGAATGAGAGAAATAAGAGGGAGAGGAGAAGTGTGGAAGCTTAAGCGGTTCGACGAGATCCTAAAATCCTCCACTCTGAATTGCTTCGACTTTTCCTGCAGACGATTATACATACCTCTGACCTGCACTTCTCCGATTCCATTTCAGCGAGCATCACACATCAGCATGGGCGTCGATAATAGTCAGCAACAAACATATCATAGCGTACACCTATCTGCATCGTTCGGCATATCTTGGCTGCTGCTTCCTTCTTGCTGCGATTCAGCGCTGCCCTTTTTCCCATACATGCTTCTATTTCAACATAGGCATTTCGTCCTCGACCTTCTGTCGGAGGGGTTTACGTTACTATTTCTCTTTCCTTTCATTGAGGATAAGGATATGGATGGTGGTGATGGTGATATGATAGGTGGCTCTTTTGTGCTTTGTGCTTTCGTTCTAGCGGGATTTTTTTTTTTTTGCTTCTTTTGTTTTCGGACTTGCGTTCTTGGCGTTGTGTTGCGTTTTTGCGGTTCTTTTGTGGTTGCTGGGTGGGTCGTTTGTTCTGGAGCGTGGATTGGTGTGGATGGGGATGAATGTGGGGATGGGGATGAAAGGAAGAAGGAAAGAAATATGGAAAGGATGGAGATGAGAAGAGAAGCGGAAAGAATATAGCGCGTGGGGAAGAATAGGAATAGGAATCAGAATGAGATTAGATTAGAATGAGATGATGAATCCAAACAATGGAATTAGAAATGGAAATGGAAATGAAATGAAGAAAGTGGAAGAAAGGAGGAATTTGTGTATATTTGATCGATTGATTGCTTTGGTGTGGTGCGGTGCGGTGCTATTGCATGGATGGCTTGCTATTAGAAAGGAAGGGAGGGAAGGGGAGGGAAGGGAAAAGTCTAGGGGGTGGATGGAGGGAGGGAGGGATGGAGAGATGGAGATGGGTAGAAGGAAGGAAAGGAAAGTGTGGGATACTTGGGAACGGGAATGGGAATGAACGGGAATAGAATAGAATAGAATTGAATTGAATTGAGGGAGGTGTGGATGTGTGTTAGGTATGATATGATACGGAATGGGATGGGATGGGCTGGTTGGGATGGATGGGATGGGATGGGATAGATAGATAAGCTAGGATAGATATGAAGATAAAATACGTATAAGTTATAAGGTATATCATAGTGCTCTACTTTATTTCCATCTCTATCTCCATCCCCATCTCATCTCATCCCCATCCCTATCCTTTCCTCTCCTCTTCCCTCCCCCATCCACCAAAAAACCCATCATTCATCTCACTTACACTTCACCACGTATACTAAAGTCTAAAACTAAACATTATAGACATAAATATAAATATAAATATAAATATAGAGATACGAGTTAACGTGCTGTACGGACCGATTTTAGTAAGATAGTAAGATATAGGTACTCGATATAAAATGAGAGTTTTGGCTTTTGGGACAATGGGAAGTATATTTAATGAGTGGGTTAAGATTGTTGGTGTTGTAGATCAATAGAGATGGGGTGGGGTGAGTTGGGGTGGACTTGTGAATGGGAATGGGAGGAGGGGGGGTGAAGTTTTTTTGTTAGAGGTTTTGGTTTGGGCTGCGTGGGTTGGTGGGAGGGAGTTTTGAGGGTGGAAAGGGTGGGAAGGAAAGGAAAGTTGATTTTGGGTGTGGTTTGGGATAAGAGGAGGTGTTGTGTTTGCTTTTTTTTTTTTTTTTTTTTTTTGGATTTGGACTTGGATTTGTAAGTTTGGTATCAGAAGACACCGGCACCACGTGAACCTCTTCTAGCTTGTATTAAAGCTGTTCTGACATTATAAAACCTTAGGTTGTGCCATAGTAATTCTATAACCTCTTTCCCATAGTATTTTCTATATCCCTTCCAGCCTAGATCGTGCGTGAGTATAAGTGTCAAAAGTAAGTCTAATCAAATGCTTTGATTTGCTCGGATACGCAAAAGTAGCTGAAATTTGCCTTACATCGATCGGTAAGGCCCCTGAAAACTTGGTCGATCTGGACTGGATTGGAGGGGATAAGAATATGATTATACTTATTTGAATAAGATCTTGAAATGCTGAATTCGAGATATATAATGTAGTCAAGTATTGTATTTATTGTTTAAGACAAAAAGAATTTTTAGGTAAGATTTTTGTTTAAAGCTAAGTTATTTTAATTAATAGTAGATATGCAAGTAAATATAATAGCTTTTTAAGCTTTTATTCAATGGTAGGCTGGTAACTAGTATAGTTAAGTAAGTAGTAAGTTAGTGATGTTTGATTTGATATACTGCAATAGAGTGTTGGCATAGGTCAGCATAGACGGAAGTCACGTGGGTAGTTAAGCGAGCGGACTAGCCGTATTCGGATTAGTGTGGGCGAGCGCAAAGGAGTATATCCTCAAGCTCCTTTCCCCCCCTAGCTAGACTTGTTCCTTAGACATCAACAATAGAAGTAAACCACCCTTACTTCTGGTGTTTCGGGCCGTATTACATGTGATACGGTATCCTTGGTGTGGATACCAACAAGAGTATTCAAGTAAAGATAGAACTTAACGTATGTAGATTAGTAATCTACCTAAATCAACGAGTAGTCTTTGCAAATTCAACGAGTATTCTCTGTAAAATCAACATGTAATCTCTGCAAAATTAATGCAAAGCTATGCAATTCCTTTCCAAACTCCTCCCGTTAATCATTACTTCCCTGTTGCCTCCTGCGTTTCCTGCGTTTCCTGCGTTGCCTGTACTGCTAAAGACTTGGGTTCTTTGGTAATAGGATCGTATAACTCCGCACAATTTTCGGCCTTTTTATAATTAGTAACAAATATTTACTCAAAAGGAAAATTATCACCAGCTGCGAATAGAGTGCAAGGGAAAAACTTACTTCACACATAGCACACCAATTTCCATTCCATATTACCCATCTTTGGCAGGGGTGTTCTTGCATGCATTTACATGTTTCTATATGTGCAGCCTTTGCACATGGGCACAGGTACTTGTTGTAACCGCCTCCACCGCTCATATTGACTTTGAATATGGGGTGGGGTAGAACTTTGTTTTTCTGTAGTTGTGAAGATGAAGTTCGTGGTGAGGAGTTGTGTTTAAGAGTTGTATTTTTGAATGTGTAGTTGTGAATTTATGGTTTGGTAGATGATGGTTTAAAATAAATATTGCAAGAGAAATTCAAGCTTTTATAGACAAATTTTTTAGATGTGAATCATGTCCCATTTGTATATGATTCTGGAATATGATGTAGGAATGTTCTCTTAATAGTTTGTGATTGTGATTGTAGTTGTAAAGTAACTCGTGATTTTTCAAGATGGTTTATGCAAATGCAATACAAGTCCAATGATTCACAAGGCTATCATAGGCAGCATGTTATTAGAAATGCGGGTTTATTCACGATGACTCGCTGAAGCTTGATCTAATGGGTTGGCTTCTTCTGTGGAGCGAACTGTTTCTTAGGCGTTGTAAGGTGTTTAAAAATGTTTTGCAGGAAGTGCAAGGTCCAACTCTAGATCTTCGAAAGTTCAAACTCGAAGGTCCGATTGAGCTCTCTAACTCTTGAATCTAAATGAAAGCTTTAAGTAAGCTTTTGCGATATCGTTACTAAGTTAAGCATCATTGAGCATAATGTTTCATCAAAAGGATTGAAACCGATATTGAAGATGCAATGTTTCAACTCATATAGATTATGAGTCTATGTATAAACCAACGAGTCGACCAGAGTATATCTAGTCCAAAGCCACGCTCACGCCCCTCCATTTCCGTCACCCATCACTGATACCCGAACACTAACAGACTAAGACCCCATGCTGCATCACCCTTGACATCCTATCCATCAAATATTGTTGATCCTCTACTAGTCCCGGTTTCATTAATCATACCCATCAGCCTATAACATATTAGTTTAGGGCATTGACTGACCATTTAAGTGAAATAAATAAAGCAGAAAGATCTTACCATGCACATTGCACACGCAGCACCATTAACCCAAACTCTTCTCGTGCAACCGCGGGTGAAATAGTACTTGCAATTGTAATCTGGCCAGTAATTTGGACCGCTCATTTTGCTGTTGGATTCAAGGGTGTATTGACTTGGTAGATTTAGTCTGAGAGATCTTGGTCTTGTGATTTGGTGGATGCGAAGATATGATATTGGAGATGTGTTTGAAGTTCTCTTGAGAAGGTATGAAGGTGGAAAGAATGAGAAGAGCGGGAGAAGTGGAGGCTTTTATACCTGGGATCTTAAGACATGTATAGCCACTTTACACTTTACTCAGAGTATTTGCTGTTGATTCGAATGATTGTCAGATGATGCACTGCAGGTTCCGCGATAATCATCGACTGGCCATCAAGCTCGATTCAAGAATTTCGTGATTCAAAACGTATCTTTGATCTCTAAAGACTCTACAGCTACCATGATTTTTTGGCAATAGTGATTAAGTAATTAAATCTTTTGCTTATATACGTACTATACGAAATTCGAGTGAGAGCAAGAGTTATCGTTTTCAAGATTGCATCTGGTGCATGGGAAGTGGACATTTGATAAGCGAAAATAAGCGAGATATTCAGGGGTTCAATTAAAGGGGCTGCAAATTGTCTCTTCGGTCCTGGGATGCAACAATACGCTTTATTATCTTTGAATATTCGCGAATATTTCGAGATCTATTTGATCTCTTAGTTCTGGCTTCGTCGTGATGTGGCTAGTCGGCTTCCCTACGATCAGAGAGGCTGGAAAGGAAGATGAGTATAGAGTGCATCGAAATTTGCTATGCACTAGGAGCATGAATATGCAGCAATGTCCGAGATTGAATGAAATATTCCGTAATAATATCGCGTCAATAGAGCGAGCAGAGGTGGGAAACTGGAGTCTTGGGGCGACAGCTATGAAATAGTATCAGAGAACAGCAAGTAACAAACTATGAAGATCTTCGCACAAACCAATTCCAAATCTGATATTGCCACTTGATGTAATTTGTGGGCGACAAAAGGCTAACCTAGAACTTCATAGGGAAATCCTCAGGCGCAAGCCCAAAATACCCTGAAGCAGGAATCGGATACAACGACGCGTTCTGATTATAACTCAGAAAATCCACGCCCGCCGTACCCACTGTGTTACCCCACCAATTCAACGCCACGCTTGGACCAAAATCAAACGCGAACGTCTGAATGATCGCACTAATCGCAACTCCGACATCAAAACCCGCCTCAAGCAGATAATTGTACTTCTCCCACCACGGCCCATATCGGCGTTTGATGTAGTGCATGAAGATGAACGAGAGATAGATACCGTTTGTGGCGTATGAGAGATTGTTGCCTCCAGTCCAGTTCAAAGCTCCAGCCCAGAAGACAGCAGGGTCAAACCAAGCGAAGAGTTCCATGGGACGGAAAATCCACTTATCCCATGTGGCGAACTTGCCTTCTGACCAACGGCGACGACATGCAGCTTTGACATGTGGACCGAATTTCTGGACGACACCCCAAATGATACCTGTGAGGCCACCGACTAGGAAACACCAAGGCAGGAATGGGTAGAGGGTAAAGAAGTTCTTGACGCCAAAAGCGCCGTACTCAATCGCGGATGCGAATGTCAGAACAGCATCGGTGCAGACGAAATGCTGGGGATTATTCCATTCGCAGAGTGTGCCGTTGTCGAAATTGTCTACCATCCAGTTTAGCATTCCGATAAAGATGAAGCAGTTGATGAGCACGGAGATCATTTGTCCTCGGAACACGGCTCGAGGTGGAACCTTCGCGTAGTGAGCCATTTTTTGATCTGAAATATAGTTTTCCGCTTGAAAGTTAAAGTTCTGACCTAGAAGATCGGAGTCAGTATTTTCCTTCTTCAAAATGCCCGAAGCAAGCAGAGTGAATGAAACTTAGTTCGGCAGTTTCATGAATGCATGAAACGGGTAAGCATCACAAGAGGAGAGAATAAAAAACTTAAAGATGTCGGTTGTCCTTACCGTATGCTGTGACAATGATCAGGGCTTCGGGATTTCCGACGAACCAGTATCCAGCGAGAAGTTGGAAGAGGACATTGAAACCCATGCCGACATTTGCATTTGCCAACAACAGAGCCGAGGGAATCAAGAATATGGCACTGAGTCCAACGACTGCGAAAAGAGTCCACACAGGGGTATCGACTGGGTAAGCCTTCAGTGCCACGATGCCGAGGACGAGTGAGATCAGAAGGACAGCAATGAACCACCAGTCGGCAACCTCTGGATATACTCGCATCATGCGAGAATGAGGATCATCGTTATCGCCGAAAGCAGAATGTCTGTATCGAATGCCTTTATACATCTCGTAAAAGCCTCTCTTCAGCGCCTCCCAATGTTGAATGGATACGTAGAATAAAGTCATAGGATACCAGGCGAACCAAGCGCCTTGACCAAAGACATTGGCTCCGGAGAAGTAAGGAGGACCATACTTCTTATATTTCTCGATATCGACCCCATCGCCCTTATCATTCAGGATCTGAGTGACATCATAAACATAGCCATCGTTCGTAAACGACTCGTTGCTGTTGATGGGAGTATAAGCAGACCAATAGAAATTAGAGTAGTACATAGCAATGATGATGAGCCCGGACAGGACACGAGCACCATATTGTTGGATAGCGCTGAAGAATGGTGTGACGAGCATTTGAGTCCCAGCCACGTTCCAGTCGAAAGTGGCCCACGGATTGAATCCCATACCGCCATAGAAACCGGTGACCATGCCGAGGTTGAAATTATTGGGTGCAATCCAGGTCATCCAATTGAAGCCATGCAAGGCAGTAAATAGGAAGTTAGGGATCCAGAAGTACAGAAACATGGCCAAGAAAGAAAGCATGAAGAATCTAAAGACACTTTGTTAGCACCGAGACGGCTTTTCCACGCTATGGGACGAGAATAGCAACGGAAGGGAATATAGTCAAAAATCGCATGATGTACACTGGGTTATAGGCAGAAACCGTCTTACCTGTATCTTGATAAAGTCCACCCATTGGCCACTTCTCCTTTTTTCTCAGGCACAACAAGCGCACGATTCAAAGCCAAGGTAGGGAAGTTCTTGGGCCAAATAGCTGTCACAGGGTAGATGACGAAGCGACGAAGCAGACCTGCAAAACCTAGTCCAAAGAATTGAGTCGAAAGTGCAAGCATAATCTCGTAGCCGAATGTCACCCATTTCTGGTTTAGGTATTGAGGCAACTCTTGGACTAGATATACATAATCTGCAACAAATCATTTCAGCGATTGATGCAACTGAGTAAAGGAGCGTGGGTAGCAGCCGAAGTTAAACCCCTAGCTCGAGCAACTGAACGAACATTGGAAAAGTAGTGCTTACAAACTCCACCAACACTATTTGAGATGTTGAAAATGATGGTAGCGAACATTTGTTCCTTGTAGGACCACGGGCCGGGGTTGAGTGAGTGTCTCGTACCAAAGACTGTGAAACCCCAGTCGGGCAGAACGCGCGCACAAAAGATTCCACCTGTGCAAGAGAACTTCTAGTCAGTACATCTCTCTTCTGAATTTTGGGCCTAGTATGCTAGCCAGCGGGCACAAGGAGTTCTTGAAATGCCTGACTTACATGGAGCAATGAGCAATTGCAAGACAGAAGCTGTGATGGTGATGGCAGGTTGACGAGGACTGAAGAAAGTATTGAGAGCAGTCGTTCCAGCCATCCAGACGAGACCCAAGAAGTAAGAGCGGATGGTCTCGCATGGAGCTGAGGGGTCGTCAAATGGATCTGTTACAGAGCGCACTTCTGGGTATGGAGAGTGATAACGAATGATGGCCGCTTCGGCCTTCAGATCAAACTCATAATCCGTGTTTTCGATGCCATAAGCTTTTGGACCTTGGACGAGCAATTTAATCTTTTCCATCGTCGGGCCTGGAAAGTTCGGATCACCGCTGTGGTATTCGATAGCTTTGACAAGGATGTCAATGGCCTCTTGTTCTGTCATCAGAATGATCTTGTCGATGATGTAGACGACATCGGCGCTGGGGGCTAAGTGGTCCTCCTCAGCTTTTCGGCCGTAGAATGCAGCAATCTTGCTTCGCATTTCAGGTGTGATATCGCCTTGCTCTTTGACATTGTCGATTATATCCTGCACTTCTTCTACTGCAGGCGCAGCAGTAATCTCTTCCTCATTCTTACTGACCTCTCGGTCAGCGAATGGGACTGTCTTCTCAACTATATCGTCCATAGTATGCGTACTCAATAGCGGATCTGAATGGCAAATGGTCTGGGTGGGATGGTCCTTTTAAGATGTCGCGGTCCCTCATCGCTTGTAGGATAAGGGCCGTCGGAGCATCAATACGTCTTGTTACCGCCCATTCATAGGAGATCTGCATTTCCCAAGTACGGGAATAAATCCTGCAACACGGAGCACTGATATCGATAGGACTATGCGGGCCAATTGTTTCCCATGCCACGCGATTGATTCCGCTACCACACCGACAGATCCCGTAATGCCGCTTTGTAAAGCAAAGTTGAAGGTTCGATAGCCCAAGTATATCCTCGCACTTTTTACACTTTATTCTAACCAAACTCTAACACCTAACCCTTCTCATATTCCCACCTTGGGAGGCTCTCGCCGCCCCTCAAACCCCCGGACTAACCCTAACCACGTTAATTATTAAGTGCGTTGCGTTTTCATTATTGCAAATACTAAATTTGCATTTGAAAGTGATAGAAAGAAAGGAGAGTTGTGTTTTTCAAAGCGGCGTTGTAAATTTGTTATCGTGGCATGCAAATCAATAATTCAAAAATCGCGTGGCATGGGAAACAATCGGCCAACTATGCGATATCATCTTCACCTGCTTCTTTGGGACACATATGGGCCACTTCGTCTATGTTTTAAGCCCAAGGTAGACTAACCCCGGTGCGATCACGAGCCCAACATCCCCAGATAATCCCAGCAAACAAGACTCGATCGTCGCATCCTTCTCAAATTGAGTTCATGGCTTAAAGCTTGTTCGAATCAAGCGTATTCCCGGTGGCTTGTGAGCTAAAATCTAGAGGACTGACTTCCCGCGTGGGGTAAATCCTTGGCCTAAAACCACCGAAGCGACGCGCTTTATAGGCGTACCCCAGGATATCAGGATCCGTCTCAGAGCAAAGTTCAAGACGGGAGCACAAAACCGCCGCCAGTGTGCGGGGGAAGAAGGAATTTGGCACTTGCGTGGATGATACGGTGGTACTTCAGATAGGATCCACTTGACTCCGGAGTAACGTTGCGACGCAGTACTTCGAGAAATGACGAGCTTTGCGCCCAAGCAGAACATGTACCCCGCCGTCTGCTTTTGTCGCGTTCCTGCAGATAAGAGTCCCAACTCTATGAAATTCAGCAAACTAGTTTGACGAATGATGTCCTTTTTGCCTCTAGCAATGAACGTTAACTAGAAACAGAAATACCCGTGGGAAAGGTACTGTAGAACTATGGCCAAGATGCATTCTGCAGCACAATTCGGTATCCATCCGGATCTTCGAAAGTCGCACCCTTCATATCCCAATAAGGATTCTCGCTCTGGACCCTGGTTCCACTAGCATCGTTCACTTTCTGAACCGCAGCATCCCAGTCGTCTTTCGTGGGTAGATAGAAAACTAATAAATGCTCCTTGCTCGGGGCAGCCTCGACCGAAACACCGTGTTGATGCGTGAATTCCAGATGCCAGGTGCAGTCTGGTAACCCCAGCATCACACCGTCAAATCCAGCATGATCCTTGAACGACCCGATGACCTGTAATCCGAGGGCATTGGTGTAAAATCTGGTGAGCTTTTCGAGATCGTTCGTGGGACGCGCAATCCGAAGCGTAGGAGACGGCATTTGAAAAATTAAAATTTGTGAAACCACTAAGCTTGAGAACTGAGATCTTGAAAGCTTTGTCGGAATATAAAAGGAGATGTTGCTCAATAGTTAAATGCAAGCGAGCGGGGTAAAATTTCACCGGATGACTCTTCTTGAATGAGATCCACGTGATATGCACATGATGTTCCTATATCTCGTATCATTAACTAATCAAGAGTTGTCTATTCCGTTATGCCAATAGCTGTATTTATTTGACACAAAGCAAGCTGGTCCAAAATATCGAATTTCGGCTGAATACACAGCTGATCAACGCACCAAAGAGACAACCATTGAGAAGTTGACATAGAAACCAAAGGCTAGGAGAATAACATCCACTTGAACGCATGTTTACCAGAAATATCTTGTAAATCACATTAAGTGCACATATATCTATATGTGAAAAGAAAACAAGATTGAGGACGAACAACAATTGCCCCGTGTCTCAATAGAGAGCCTTCTTGACAGGTCGAGAGTAGTCTCGCAACATAAACAGGAAAAGGTAGCGCCGAGCGACATTTAATGAAGGAAAGACGGAATTTATGTGTGCATGGTTCAGTATGTCGTGACTCGCAACTAACTTATACCAACGTTCCATACGAGATGAAATCTCTCCGAATTCTAAACAAACTGGTGCAATTCAACCTTTTTCGTTCTAGGGATGTGTGTATAACGAAGGAGCGAAGAGGTCATGTAAATCATCGCTTGAGCAATGAATAAATTGTTATAACCTTCAACAACTTCTACCGTGATGCTTAACTTTAGTTCGTACTAGTGGGGAAATGGGAGAATCCGTACCTAGAAAGCGTAACTAGACTTCAGCCCAGATATTCAATGCCATCGACCAACCCTAGCACTTTCATAGGCTTCTTCGTTGCGGCTCCCCCACTCATACGCAATATCAGTGTCCGGTTCGGTGCCAATTGCCACCTTGACACCGGTGAACTCGCACGCGCCGAAAGCGCCACTACCAAAGTCACCTTCCAACGTTCGTCCTTTTGGTCCGAGAAATGTGATAGAATATAAGTCGTCGTCAGATCCCAACTCGATCTCACCTTCTCCTTGCTCCTCACCACGATACCGATATTGCCAGGTTGGATATTTCTGCGAAGGCTGAGAGATTTTCCCTAGATAGAAATCTCCCGGTGTTTCGCTTCGACTGTCCTCATCTTCATCTTCACCAACTTCCTCGTCACTATCCTTCTCTTGGTCAGAGTCTTCATCAGGATTCTTCCGAGATGGCTTGGAAGGAGGAGGGGCATCATCCTCATTGTGCCTCTCGAATCGAAAAACCCCAGTGATCGCACCAAAATCGAACTTTGCCCACATCTGCGAATCCCCGCGATATATTTCAAGTGTAAGATTCTCTGCATCCCAGCCCTTCTCAATGTGAGGGCAGCTAATCTTCCATGTCCCAGTTACGTCCCAATCTCTACTTTTGGATAGCGCGGCCTCAATTTCCTTTTGCCTCTTCCGCTTTAATTCGTTTTTTGCTTCTTGCCTCTCGCGTTTGATCCGCTGTGCCTGTCTGTCGAGGGATCGTATCTTCTCTGCCACTGCTGATTTGCTTTGCCCGACTACAACTATGTAGTTACCATTGTCCTCGTCTTCACTCGAATCCTCAATCGCCCGCTCCTAAAGTGGTGCGTTTGTGTATTCGCATTTGAGACTCTGCTCGATAGCAGCCATTTCCAATATACGTGGACAAACTGTCTTCCACACGACGATATCCTTGCTTTTCTTCCCCTTCTTGAATGTTTCCGCCAGGTATCTCTTTGGATCCTTCTCGGCCTTCTCAGCGTCGGAAAGTTTGTGGAGCCAATTATTCTCCAAAGCTTCGTCATTCTTGACTCGGTATTCTTCCTTGGCATTCCTCAAGAGCAGCAAGATATCGTCCGATACAGGATCCACCTCATGTCCTCTCAAAGCTTGCTGCAATTGTGGCACAGTACCCTTCGAATCCAATCCGCGAAAAATGCATTGTGCTTGCCACCACGTAGCCAGTTGTGTGCGTGGCTTCGGAGGTTGACGTTTCGCAATTAAACCGGCTTTCGTTTTCAGTGGTTCGAGAAGAGGAATGAAGTCTGCAACGCCCTTTGTGTAGGAGTGGCCGAAGCATTCGAACTTATCCCACGCGTTGTAAGTGAAGACACCGGCCGAAGTCTTGATCTCGATACTTCTCAGGACACGCTCCGATGTGTATTCAGAGCCCATTGCAGCGATTAAAATGAGCAGTTGGTTCGTATCTATATTGGGTGGGTGAGAGTTGTAGTTGTTTGCTTGTGACGTACCAACGTCGTGAACTTGAAACGCGCTCAGACGCGAGATCACGGGCCTCTTTCTAGCAAGCACAACTACCCACCTACCTACCTAGGTAACTTATCTACTTCCCTGACATCCCTTATATTCTATTCTTGTTCTACATACAGTTGAATTGATTACGAACCTTGTCCAATGCCTGTTTATTGATTAGCAAGTGTCCAAAAACAGGGCGATAGATGATTCTGGGTTACCTGCTGAAAGTTGAGATATCGTCGCTCTCGAGTAGTTCTTTCCACCCTGCAATCTTCTTGATCATTCGTGTCTATTCACATTGCATCTTCATTCCAGGCTGCCATTTTATTAAGAATCTTCATAACGCGAGATGTGTGTCAAGAACCTTACGCTGCACCAGTATCCTATGTGTTTTCTTCAATGCACCTAGCGTCACGCAAAGTCAAAATTTTCTCGCTTTTCAGCAAAGCTACGGCCTTTGATCGTCTTGAATATCTCTTCTCGCACATCTTTTGGAAGTCTTCCATTAATCTTGCACGTTTTCATCCCATATGCATCTGTATGTAGATATCAACGTTCTCTCGGCGCGTCACACTCTCGGCACCAACGGTCCACAACGATACAATTCGGTCTCTATGGCCTCCCTTCCGACAAAATGATCACAAAGTACTCTGAATTTACACTACGAGTCGACCTTTTTCTGTGGACTTCTAGCACTTTCATAAGATTAATATCCATTTCAAGAAGAAACGGTCTTCAAAAAGGAAAAAAAAAACCTTGGAGTGATCGATATGGACATCACACTTTGAGTAGACATACTTCACCGTTTTCACAGCTCCTAGTCTTACAGCAAGTATCAAGGAGTGCTTGTCGAGGCCAGGGTTTAGCGTTAAATCATAGTTGATGACCAAGCAGCCTCTTCTCACACAGAGTTTCGCCTGTTGCCTTGCTCGAAATTCGTATTACTATGTCAGCTATCCCACGTCCTCCAAATATACTTTCCCGTACTATTATATTGGGCTCTAGATATGAACAGCGCCTGTGGTAGACCTCCTAGCGCATCTCTCTACAAATTTCTGATCCCATATACACAAGAGACTCAAGACGAATGAAAACTTGACAGTACTACAAGACACTTTACGTCGTGTCCTCCCAAACAAGCCTAACCTTCTCTGGATGTACCATGTGAAGCGTAACATCTAGTATACTATTCGCGACGACGCTCTTTGCCCTGTTGAACGCCTGTTCTTGTTTCTCGCCTGCTTCTAATTTTGGCCTAACCTTTCCCTTCTGAAACAATTTCGCAATAACAGCTACAAACTCTACCTGCGAGAATTTCTTCCCTGGACAGACCCGAGGTCCAGCTGTCCAAGGATTGTACATTCCTGGTGGGGGTTGAATAAGTTCTCCGTTCTCATCTAGCCAGCGACCAGGTCGCCAGACGAGCGAGTCTGTGCCCCAATATGAAGGCAAGGTATGTAGACCAGCGGTATTGAGGAGAGTTTGAGTATGCGGCGGGAGGATATACTCTTTACCTTGGATAGTGAGGCGTTGAAAGGATTCTGCAGTGTATCTGGGAATGAAGAATACAGGACCATACAGCCGGAGAGTTTCGAGCTGTTCAGACACTTAGCATCTTTGAAACGATGAGACTGCGATATATAGTGGCGAGCAAGGACTTACCATGACTGCGAGACATCTCTTCAACTGAGGGAAAGCTTTCTCATAGTCCCACTTCTGCGCACTCTCTTCGCCGCCAAACTCGGAATTTATCTCTTCACGCAACCAATCTTGCAGGCCAGGGTCGGTCGCCAACAGAGTGACCGCATACGCCAGCGTATTAGCCGTGGTGTCATGTCCAGCAACATTATAAATAAAAAGGTTCCCGATAATCTCCTCATCGCTCAACCCACTTCTCCCCTTTCCCATAGCCTCGCTCTCCGAAGCTTTCAACAGCACACTCATAAGATTATCTCCCTCGATTCCCTTCTCACTCAATCCAGCTCTATCCCTTTCCATCATGGCAGAAATGTAATCCCCGACTTCCTTCAAAGCAAGTTTCATCTCCAGGATTTTCTTTGGCATTGCCCACGAAGGAAGACCCATCAACATACTAGTCATAATCGCTCTATACAAATTGCACAACACAATCCTCAACGCATCCCGATACGAACTCATTGGATCTCCATCTTTCTTTCCTTGAGCACCTCCTTCATAATCATACCTCTTCCCAAAACCGGCAGCCATTAGTACATTCAGTGCAAGCGCCATGGTATCATTTGGGGTGTTTTCAACACCTCCAAGCGACCCTTTCCCATTAGAAACCCATAATTTCAACATCGCGTCTGCCTGCACTAAACTCTCTCTCCACACCAGCATACTGTTCCTCTCATTGAACGGCGGGGTCGTGAGACGCCGATGTCTTGCCCACGAATCCCCATTCAGAGTCACGACATTAGGACCCAAGATCTCCAGCGGTTTATACATCGCCGGATTCTTTAAAAAGTCTTTTCTCCGCGTTTGGACTTCGTCTGCGGTTGCAGCGTCCGCGATGATGAGTTGCACCGCCCCTGGAGATACGATGAAGAATGCGGGGCCATAGCGCGAATGGAGCGTGTATCGCGAGAAGAAAAACCAGCTGTTGGTGCTATAGTGAATGAAGTTGAAGACAGCGAAAGGACCTCCCAGAGTCGACAACCAAGTGAACAGGGGCGTGAGGTAGGGTTGGGTGATTATCCAGAGGGGATTCAGACGACCGAATGGGGAAAAGAGGATCGGAAGACCAACGTGACGCACCCGCAAGTAATTTTGCGTGAGTGTTGCGAGCGGCCACAGCACGATGGCGATGGCCAAGGAAACGACGACTTTTAGCAAGGTTAATGCCATTGTGGTACAGTTGACGTGTTCGCGAACCACGCTCTTGGGACGAAAACCCTGGCTTTTGAAGCGTTTATCCAAACGGTGAAGGGGTGGCATGTTACGTCCTTTATCATCGATGCTGGATTCGCCATTGGTGGAGCCTTTCCGAACTGATTGGCGCACATCCTTTATGCGGCCCGGCCCTTATTCCGAATCTGTTAGGTAGCACGGAGCGGAACATCATCGCCCTTTCTGAGGACCAGTCAAGCCATCGTGCATGCCGCGAGAGGTGGGCTCTCTTCTATCGCAAAGATAGATATACTTATTGTGATTCTAGGTCTCGTATGCTGTAGGATCCTCGACCTGGTGCGGAGAAAACCAGCGATTTCCTGCGCCGCAATCGTCGCAAAAGTGGGAGAGAGAAAAGTCAAGTCATGTTCCTTGATTCTCATCCAACCAACTTTAAAGAAGCGCTACAATGTGCGGAAGCTAGGGACCTCGCCTCGGAGATTTATTATGTTGTCAGTTGTGATATCCATCGTTATCAACAGCATCCATGGCCACGAGAGCAAAACGGAGACGAACTCCCAGGAAAAGCTGAAATCAGAGCCTAACCACGAAAGTTTCTTTGACTTGCCGGTCAGAAACGTTCATGGGGTAGGTTGTCGACGGTAGCGATTGGGCCGGGGAACGAAAACGGCAGCTGCTTCTGCAGAAGGAACCGGGTGTTCTCCGCGGCTACAGCGTGGAAACGAATGCCAGGGCGTCACGCCATCCGTGCTGCAGCTAACCTCACGAAGGACGTCGGAGAACTTCCATTCGGTAGGATTTGGCGAATTCTCGTTTCCATTGCGCTGGGAACGACGGCAAAGTCCATATTAGGTCGAGGAAAAATCCCCTTTTTGACTTTTTTTGGGAATTTTTTATCACGCTGTTGTTGCCAAGATATCTGCGAAAGCGAGGATTCGGAATTCTGAAGTGTATTTTCTGAGGAGTCGTCATGAGTGCAAGTCCTGAAGCAGGTCCTTCTGCTCCTGTTGAAGGTGCTCACGTGCCTGATCCAGCCTTGGCTGCGGGTGATCCAAACGTGATAACAGAGGCTGAGGTGAGCAGATCCCACTTCCAAATTTTGACAATTTAGCTAATACCACTGTTAAACAAGGCCGATGACTGGAATGATAACGATTCAGCACTTGGGGTAGGCTGTCAATGTATTTTTAAAAATTATCATTATTAATTCTCATCTAGGATGACCGCGCAGTCTCGACAGCCTCGCTTGGCTCTAGCGTCTTGAATTACCGGAAGGAAAATGGAAGAAGATACCATGCCTACAAAGACGGGAGTACAATAGACTTGCTACCTTGAGTTTAGCGACATACTAACGCAAGTTAGAATATCCAATTCCAAACGACGAGGTAAGTTGCCGCACAAGACAAATGAAAGTTTTACTGATCAAAGACATAGGAAGAGAGTGATCGTCTAGGTATGCAAGAAACACCTCTGACTAGAGATTATATATGATTGCTAAGAGAACCAGATCTCCAACATCACCTATTTCTTTTGACATTCGGCGGCAAATTGTTCACGACTCCAATCCCTAAAGGCAAGGCTCTAAATCGGGTACTAGACGTGGGTACCGGAACTGGTATTTGGGCTATTGATTTCGGTAAGCATCTCACATCGACCTTGAGAGTTACTTACTGACATTGTCCAGCGGACGAACACCCGGAATCGCAAGTGCGTTCACTTTTCTTTGAATGAAAACCAACACTTACCCGTCACGCAGGTCATCGGCATCGATCTAAGCCCTATACAACCATCATTGTAAGTAAATTCCTCCCCAAATATCTCCAATACTTACAAACCACAGCATCCCACCTAACCTAGTATTCGAAGTAGACGATTTAGAAGAACCGTGGACCTTTGCCTCGAAATTCGATTTCATCCACTGCCGTTTCATGACAGGTTCTTTCGCCAGCTGGCCTCGCTTCTTCGAGCAAAGTTTCGAGTACGTCCATCCCCATCCCTCCTCCCTTTCTCCACCCCTCACACACACCCCTAGAAACCTCTCACCAGGCGGCATAATCGAAGTAACCGACATCCTCTTCCCGGCGCGCTCCGACGACTCCACCCTCGCCCCGGACTCAGCCCAGAAACAAATGGGCGAGCTCGGCATCAAAGCCTCGCATGCGCTCGGTCGACCCATCGATAGCGCTGCCCTGTATAAGGAGCAGATGCTCGCGGCGGGCTTTGAGAATGTGACGCAGACGCTGTATAAATGGCCGACGAATCAGTGGCCGAAGGATCCCCGGATGAAGGAGATTGGTGCGTTGATTTTATCTATCTATCTATCTATCTATCCATCCATCATCCTCTTTTTTTTTTCTTTTCCCTTTTTGGTTTTTTTTTTCTTCTTCTTCCTCTTCCCCTTCTTTCTTTTCTTTCCCTTCTTTATTTTTATTTTTCTTTATTTTTTATTTTTCTTTATTTTTTATTTTTCTTTATTTTTTATTTTTCTTTATTTTTTATTTTTCTTTATTTCCCTTTTTTCTCTCTTTTTCTTCTTCTTCTTCCCTTTTTTTTTGGTTTTTGTTTTTAGAGGATTTAAACCAGCTAACACCCATCATTTTTCTCTCCAGGAATGTGGGCCCACGAAGCCATCGCAGGGAGTCTCTCCGGCCTAACCCTAGGTTTCTTCACCAGGGGATTAGGTTGGACGGCGGAGGAAGTGGAGGTTTTTCTTGTGGGGGTTAGAAAGGATATGAGGAATACGAAGGTTCATGCTTGGATGCCTGTGTATGCTCCCCCTCCCCTCCACCAACTCTTTTAGCTATTACTAACTAGTGTGTTTTAGATATGTGTTTTCTGGGCAGAAACCGGTTTGAAGGGGGGGGAGGGAGGGGGGGAGGGAGGGATGGATGGTGGTTTCTTTGTAGTGTTCAACGCTCATCATATTCATGATTTAATGTGATGGGTGGGTGGGTTAACGAAGGTGGGAAGTAAAAAAAAGTTAAGGGTGTTGATTGATTGATTGATTGATTGATTGATTGATTGATAGATAGATGATAAACTCGCCATACCAATGCTATTTATTTACCAACCTACCTACCTTCAATTCAGAAAAAAGAAAAGAAGAAAATAGAAAGGGGCCCGGGCCGCCGTCCATCATTTTCCATCCCGAGTCTAAGTAAGTATTCGTTCAAGGCGAAAACGAAATGCTGTAACTCGTTTAAGCTTTCGTGAACCATTGGCTGAGTCGATACTTGGTTTCTCCATCATACACCGATAACCTCTGTTCCGCCTCCTCTCCTTCCCGGTTAATCGTCGCTCGAATCTCTGGTGATCGTGGGATGATTTGACATTTGAATGGTTCCGGTCTCATATTCAACCCATTCCTATCCCACTGTTAGCATGCCATCCCATCCCATCCAATCCAATCCCATCCAATCACACAGGGCCACTCACGTATAAGCAAAAATATCCACCGGAACTTCCCTCCCATCCACCCCCCTCGCCTTCCTAATATTAAATCCCCAAAGCAGCCTCGCAATCGTGATAAACGTCCCCTGTTCCGCCAACCCCTGACCGCTACACACGCGCCGGCCCCAGCCAAACGTCATGTATCCGCGTTCGTTGGGGAATGGCCGGTTCTGTGGATCGTCTTTTAGGTAGCGTGCTGGGTGGAAGCGGTCTGGGTCTGGGAATTCGGTTTCGCTGTGGTGGATGGCCCATACGTTGCCTTGGACCCAGGTTCCTTTGGGGATTAACCAACCCTGGAATTTTGTTAGTTATGTGTTTTTGGGATGGGGATGGGGATGTTGAGTGTTGGATGTTGAGGGACTTACTTTGTATGTGTCGTCTTGGATCGGGGCGTGTGGTTGGCCGCCAATGATGGCGACGGATCGCCAGCGGAATACTTCCTTGACGAAGGCTTTGATGTAGGGGAGGTTTGGTTCGTCGTCCATGGTAGGACTTCGGTTTGGTCCAACGACGCGATCTAACTCCTCCCATGCCCGGGGTAATACTTCGGGGAAGGCACAGCAAGCGAGAACGAATGTCACGAGAGTTGAGCTGGATGTGTCGCTCCCGGCTCCAAAGAGGTTCCCTGTCAGAGCAGCGATCTCTTCTGGTCGGAGTTCGTACTTGGGTGCTTCTTCGAAGATCTTCTTTACGTAGCATTGCGGTTGCTCTGGGTTGTCTCGAGCTTCTTCCGCGAGGGAGTAGTAGAAGCTGCCTCCACGTGAGTTCTTGCCTCCGAGACCTTGCTTCCATGGTGCAATTGCGTTCGGGAATTTGGCCAAGACTAATTGTTTGTTAGTTATGCTTGGAATTTAGAGGATTGCACTTACTTGGGAATGTCTCCATAAGCATGGGGAATGACTTTCCAGGTACGTTCAACTCAGCAGCACGTTGCATCACAGCAAGCACCTCACTGATGATCGGATCTGTGATATCCGAAATCCTCCTCCCAAAACCAATGATGGAAACAACACTCGCGGCATACCGCTCAAAATGCTTCTCGTACAGTTCTGGCGTCCGAAGAATGTTGTATGCTACGAGCATACTCTCATCGTTCTGGAAGCCTCTGTAGTTGCGAACTTGCTGAAGTCCAACTCCCATGTGAGTCAACTTTCTGTGGACTCTCCATCGATCACCATAATACATCGATACTAGATTCGTCTGACCCGGACCAAGCTCGCCAAAGACCACCATTCGAGGTCTCGAGGCATAGATCCCAGCTCTTTTATCCAAGAGCTCCGAAGCAGCCCACGCATCACAGATCCAAACAGTCGGATTACGACCAATCCAGAAAGTGATAATGGGAGTTTTGTACTGCTTCGCTAGAGTCTCAAAATAGATCCATGGTTTATTGTCGGGCAGGAGCCAAGTATTCCCAATAATTGGCCAGGGCAGTGGTCCAGGAGGCTATCACCACTTCAACAACATGATTCGAGGATAATCGTCAAGACAGAACTCACCATCTTGTAATGGAGGTATAGCATGTGCGCATAGTCAGCCGCCAGAGCCACGACACCCAGTGTCACGATGGCCAACACAACATTGGTCATGCCGGGCTTGGTGAGCGCAGCCTGGACCTGCATCCATGCGGCGGTCGAGGAGAACGAATCCGTGATCATCGTGGCGTCGTCAATTATCAATTATCAATTTTCACCTTGAAACTCTCTCTTCCCTCTCTTCCACAAAGCGAGAACCTCGACAATAGACTCTCGATTGGTGCTATTATAGCACAGCTCACCGATCGCAGCGCCCTCGATGCCGGGCTCCGAAATCCCACTCTGCGACCTCTTTGACCGCGCCTCACGTGTTGCTCGACGATACACAAGCATGTGGGGCCACTCTGCTTGCAAATGCAGAGTGTGGGGTTTTTCCTTCTTGATTTCTGGCCTTGGGCGTGCTGCCGCTGCCGCTGCGAAATGGAAGCTGTGGCAGTGGACGGGGTGGTTGGGTGGCGTCTACCCCGCTCCCTGAATCGCAACCAAGCGAATCCCAATTCTCCCCCGCAGGCGAACCTCCACAGGGGGCCCCAGACCAGCCCGCTCGGATCTTGTAGCGAGATTAGGTGCTGAATCGGGACGCGGTGCGGTGTGGGACAAGGGGTGAGAATTAAGCGTGGGTGTTCCTGAGGTGAAGTCTGCATGTGGTCAAGCCTCATGGAGAAATCCTGAGCGATGAGGGTATACGTACCGCCGTATTTCCACGCACTTATTCCCGAAAATGTATAGGGTTCGACTCAGAATCTGAATCTGAGTCTGAGATTGTCTTTTTCGTCTTGTTGGAAAATATGGCTGATCATATGAATTCACATATTGTGATTCCCGATTCGTCCTTGTGGGCGAATCGAAAATGTCTGCTGCTTTGTTGTCTGGTTGCAATGGCGAATATGCAGTATGGGTTCGACTCGGCAGCGGTCGGAGCCCTGCAAGCCATGCCTGGTTTCTTGAAAGTGTTTGGATATCCAGACCCAACGAGTGCTTTGGGATATGGAATTGATGTAAGTGACCAATTCGAGGATGTTCCAAGAAATGATCAGAATCTGACGAGATGTTAGAGTACTGTCCAACAACTGATCACCTCGCTTCTGACGCTGGGATCGTTCATCTCGTCTCTGATTGCAGGCTTCTTCAGCTCGTATCTGGGACGAAAACAGGCGTTATGGCTTGCTTGTGCCTTCAATGCTGTCGCGGTGGCTATTCAGATGGCTACGACGAGTAAGGGAGTGCTGTATTTTGGACGTCTTCTGCTTGGACTTGCCAATGGATTCTTCGTCACGTTCTCCAATGTCTATACAGCGGAAGCTTCGCCAGCACATCTTCGTGGTATTATGGTCGCTTTGTTTGCATACTGTGAGTTCGCTTGATATTCTGAGACTGAATGTCCAAATGCAAAGGCTGACTCGCTTACTCAGGGGTGAACATTGGATCTATCCTCGGCGCTGTAGTAGACAACTTCACCAGAGTCCGCCTGGATAAAGCATCATACCAGATCCCTCTCGGCTGTCTATACATTGTTCCAACTGTACTTGCAGTTGTCCTCTTTTTCGTCCCCGAGAGTCCAAGATGGCTGCTTCACAAAGGCAGAGACCAGCAAGCACGAAAGGCACTTGAGACACTCAGAGGAGATTCAGTCGATAGCAAGTACATTGAGCTCGAATGGGCAGAAATGGTTCGTGGAGTTGAAGAAGAGAGGAATCTAGCAAAGAGCATTGGCTTCCTCGACATGTACAGAGGTAAACCTCCCACTCCCAAACAGACACCAAATCAGAAAACTAATGTTCTCAGGTGCTGATCTTCGCCGCACACTCCTCTGCTACGGAATGATAGCATGCCAAACCGCTTCCGGAGTGTGGTTCCTAATCGGCTACCAGACCTACTTCTTCGGCATCGCAGGCATAACCAAAAGCTTCCAATTCTCCATCATGAACACCTGTCTCGGCTTCATCGGCGTCAACTTCGGCATGTACGCCATCCGCCACATCTTCGGCCGTCGCTCCATCCTCATCCTCGGAGCCACCGTGTGCGGGCTGTCTCAACTCGCCAGCGCAATCGCCTACACCATCAAACCCACCACCACGACCACCGGCCAAGTCCTCGTCGCATTCACCGCCATCTTCTACTTTTTCTACAACGGCTGCGTCGGCGCAGCCAGCTACCCCGTCGCCACGGAATTGGTGAGTTCCCGTCTGCGAGCCTGGACCGTCGGGACTGCGACTTCGTTGGGATATATCCTCGCGTGGCTCGTCGGCTTCTGCAGTCCCTATTTCATCAACCCCCAAGACCTGAACTGGGTACGTTCGTTCCTCCCTAATCCCTAAATCCACAAACAACACATCACTAACGGATGAACGTAGGGTCCGAAATACGGATATATCTGGGCAGTATCCAACGCGCTCTGCGTGCTATTCTTCTTCTTCTTCATGCCTGAAATGAAAGGTCGTTCGCTCGAGGAACTAGATGAGATCTTCAACGCGCGGACCCCGACGTGGAAGTTCAAATCGTTCCAGACGACGATTCGGGATGAGGCTGCGTTTGATATGCAGGAGCGGACGGGCGTGCGGATTGAGAAGGAGGGTGGTGTGGTTAGTAACCAGGTTGAGGATGTGGATGGGGATGGGGATGCGGTGTAGATATCACTCTTGTTTGCATGAGGCTGGCTGCATGGCGGGCAGGCATCGTGCGTGCGTGTGTGAAAACCACGTTTTTTTTTATCCCAGGGGATGATTTGATGCATGCATGGTATTTATTAGAGTTGGGTGTACAGGATTGCGTGCGGAAGGGTCGCGGTTACGGCTCAGCTGCATTAGAATTAGATTATAGAGGATCGAATGAATAAACTTCTGATGATGCACGATAACCTCATAACTTTATTTTCACGAGAAATTATTCACATGACACACACACACTCTCTCTCTTTCTCTCTCTCTTTATTTCTCTCTCCTTTTTTCTCTCCTCCGCTCAATACTCTCTCCCAAGATCTCTCAAGGCCTAGATCCAAGCCATCTGACCTCGTGGCCAGCCAGACACCGAGCCCTCCCAAGAACGGGGTTCTGGGACCACCCACCTACCTAAGAATGGCCGTGCGCTTGGTGGGACGGCAGCCAGCCAGCTGGGCAATCTATCTATCTATCCATCTGCCTCCAGACCGAGCGAGTCAAGAACAGATGACCAACTCCTGCATCACGATTCAACTACCTATTCAGCTTCACGATGCAGTCCCGTGGATCAGCTTAGCCAATGATTATCGCGTGTGGGGCAAGGGGCTACAGTACTATTAGCTTATTAGCGACTCCATCTCCAGCTCAACCCCTCATCCCTCCCCTATCCCGCATCTCGCCAAAACTTAACCCGACACGTGGACCGGGGAGAAAGTTGGAAAAAGCCACCTCCCCAGACAGACCCAGCTCAACACCCCAACCCTAGCCACACATAGCAATATCCGAACAAGAACACAAGTTTCCTCCCCCTACCTAGTACTCCTAGCTGCAGACAGACAGACAGACATCCATCCGTCGCCTTTCTCGATCGGCCCGTGTCATAACACCAACCCAGTCCTACCAATAGCAAGTCATGATTCCGGGGTATGGAGGACATGCAGATATGCAGAGACTGGGGCCCCACCTTCTGGAATACGGTAGCCGTGCTGGCTGGCTTGGCTTGGCTTGGCTTGCCGGAGACGATGAACGACTAGTAGGTAGGGTAGGGTAGGGTTTGGTAGGACCGGCACCAGGAAATGGACATATGGAAGCTGATCTGCTTGCATTGACGTCTTGATTTCTTCTCTTCTTTATTTCAACGTCGTGTTCGACTGTACTTGTATCTTGTATCGCCTTTTGTAAAGATGGCGGAACCTAATATCGAGCTGCCCCGCGTCAGGCATTTGGTGCATAGGTATGTTGGGGTGAGGAGTGAGGGGGGTGGCGATCCGCTGCTGATTGAAATCGCAGTCATGCGCACGAAGAAGATATTCCAGGCACGGTGAACTTGAAGGCTCTTGGTACGTCTCTCACCTCGCATTATGAATGAAAAAAAAAACTCTTTCTGATGTTTTTGGTGGATAGAGGGAGATGATACGGCGTATGGACAAGCGCTCTTCCCCGTCCCGGCAGATGACCCGAATGATCCTCTCCAAGTATGTCTGCTTCCGATGATGGATGGACGGGTACTGATTCTGATTGTTGATAGTGGCCGGAATGGAAGAAGACGATGATTCTTGTCATCTGTTCGCTTTATTCGTTCTTGGGGAATTCGGCACTGCTTGGTCCGGCAGTCTATATCTCTATCTGGGCGGAGGAATTCGATGTCACTCCTTCTGTTGCTTCGGGTTTGGTCTCATATGCCAATCTTGCTTTTGGTTTCGGTGAGTGCCATTCTTTTTTCGGTTGGATGGACGTCAAACTCACATGTCTAGGTTCACTTCTCCTCGTGCCCCTATATCTTAAGATTGGTAGACGACCCGTTATGCTGCTGTCCATGCTTTGTGTAAGTCAATTAAATTCGAACGCGATAACTGTAGCTAATTCAGTATAGTTCGTAGCAGGTCTAGCAGGTGCTTCCCGAGCTACCAGTTTCAATGGCTTGATGGTCGCTCGTGTTTTTCACGGTCTCGGATCCGGAGTTTGTGAGGCTCTCCCCGTACAACTCGTCAACGACATCTTCTTCCTCCACGAGCGTGGTAACAGACTCGGCTATTATACTGTCTGTCTCTGCCTCGGAGCCACCGGACCTCTATATGCCGGATACATGCTCGCTGGAGGATACTCGTGGCGTCTTTTCTTCTACGTCGAGATTGCCTTTGCTGGTGCTCTCACAGTCATGGCATTCTTCTTCGTCGAAGAAACGACTTACCATCGTGTATCACCGGTTTCGTCAGCTCAAAGTATCGATGAGACCTCAGAAGAAAAGGGAGATGCGGGCACTGTTGAACAGCGGGAAAGCACCGCCGCCTACGTCCCACCCCGAAAGTCATTCGTCTCAACTCTCAAGCCATGGGGCAAGATTGATCACGATGCTGAGTTCTTCATGACCATGATTCGACCATTCTCATACTTTTTCGTTCCTGCCGTCTTTTGGGTCATCGCCACTTATGGTACAACATTCCCCACCATCCTCAATCAGATCGCTAACTTTACCAGGAATCTACATCGGCCTCGGCGCCCTCGCATTCAACTACACCTTCCCCATCAAAATCGTCGCCCCTCCCTACAACTGGTCCCAAACCAGCAGCGGCCTCATCGCCGTCGGCAACGCCATCGGCTACATCCTCGCCATCCCGCTAACCTTCACCTCGGACCGACTCGCCGCCTACCTCACGCGCAAAAACAACGGCATCCGCGAAGCCGAGATGCGCCTCTGGGTGCTCTTCGTCCCCCTCCTCGTCGCCCCAGCAGGCCTCCTCCTCTACGCCCTGACCGCGCAACGCAACCTCCACTGGATGGGCTACTTCGCCGGCGTCGCCATGGTGAACTGGAGCGCGTATTTCTACTTCAGCTTCACGCTCGCCTACGCCGTCGACTCCTACAATGCCAACACGTCGGAAATGCTCATCGCGATGAATCTGGGGAAACAGGCGATTAGCTTTGGTATGGGCCTGTATCTGCTGGATTGGATCCTCCAGAGGGGATATGCGGTTGTTATCGGGGGGATTTTTGTGGCGGTGCTGCTGGCGAATAATTTGGCGGTTTTCGTTTTTGTGTTTGCGGGGAAGAGGATTAGGGTTGTTACTAGTCGGACTTGGTTGGGGAGGAAGCATAAGAAGACTGCTGGTGCGGTTATGGCGGCGTAGCGAGCAGGTGTGCGAGTGAGCGTGCTTGCGAATGAATGAATAGGCTCTGCTTACAGTCTTAGCTGGATGCTAATAAGTGGATGGATGGGATGTGTTTACAGTCTTAGCTCGATGTTAATAAGTGGATGGATGGGATGTGCTTCCAATATCAAAAAAATTGTCATAATTATGATCACAAACTTTTTTTATTCTTAACCGCTACTTATCTCCTATCTCCTATCCATTGCTTACTCCGGATTCTTATAAAAGGTTTAAGTCTAAGTTTGAGAATTTCTTAAGAGGATTTTAGGTTTTGGGTTTGGGGGGGTTTTTTTTTGAAAGTGAGTGAATGAACTAAGTGAGTGGGTGGTAGATGAATTAGACATGATGTATTAAACTATCAACATACACAAAAATTATCTTTTTTAAATACAAATAACGGAAATATATATGCATGCATGCTAGGGCTGTTTATTTTTCTTTATAGATTCTTTTTGAGATAAATGGATTTTTGATGATGATTATTGGATTTGCAATTAGTAAGGTTTTTATTTAGGTACTTGAAGAGGCTGGATGGATGGATGATTACCTATGCTAGGTTGGAGTGGAGTGGAGTGGAGTGAGAGTGGGGGAGATTTGATTAATTGGCTGATTGATATTGGGTAAATGGGTAGGTAAATATGAAATGGTGAAATTCTAGCTCACCTCTCATTCTCACTTAGTTGAAATAGGTATTTATCTTTTATTGAAATGCTGGAGATGGGTCTTAAATGCTGAATTTCTATCTCTATGGTATTTATCCATCTCACAGTTTTGATTCTACTGGATTCGGCGTGGATGTGGATGTGTTCCAGTATTGTTTGAAATCGTGACATATCGCATACATCGCCTACAACACCCCAGTCAATCAGCCTCATTCAAACAATAGTACCCCAATCATTCATCGTCGTCGGTGTCAGAAAAAGATCAAAAAAAAGGGGGAGGGGGAACGAAAAAGTAAATAGAAGAACAAACCTGATCCAACTCATCCCTAACCTTCTGATCCCTCCCCGCAACCTCCACCATCTTCAAAAACTCATCCTTCTCCGTCGCCGTCTCGGGATCCGTCGCACTCACCCTCAAAAAATTACTACTACTCACCGGATTAATCACCTCCTCCCACATCCCCCTCCGAACCCCATCATACCTATCCAAAATCTCCTCTCCCGCAACCCCTTTCTGCATGCCCTCCAAACACTCCGCCAAGCCCCCAACATCCACCAGTCCCCCAGTCAGTCCCAATCCTCCGAACGGATTACAAAGATGCGCAGCATCAGCCGCCAGGAGGATACGTCCGATGCGGAAACTGGGCGCGCAGCGCTGGTGGATGCGGTAGGGGCCGACGTTTAGGAGCTTGTAGTCGGATGGTTTGGGGTGGCCCGGGAGCATGCGCTCGTATTTGGCGGGTTGGTGGGCGAGGACTTCGGCGGGGGTGAGGGAGGTGGATTCGCCGTAGGAGACGCGCCAGAGGCCGTCGGTGGTGATTTTGGCGGCCATGTAGTAGTCTTCGGGGTGGATGATGAAGTTGATGTCGTCGTAGCCGAATTTTTCGAAGGGGTAGTAGACCTGTGGGTGTTTGAGCATTGGGTTGTGTTCGTCCCTGTTTTTTTCTTCTTTCTGTTTGTTTTTTGTGTTTTGGGAGAGGGGGGTGGAATGGGGAAGGAAGGGGGTGAAGAGAACGTTCTTTTCTTTCCATGTCTCTTTCTCTTAGAGGAAAGGAAATGGGATAGAAAAGGGGAAAATGACATGAAAAGAAATACTCACATTCGTAGCCACAATCTGCGCATCCCACGTCTTGCCCGGAAAATCATTCCCAAACAACGTCCTCCTCACCTGACTATTCGCCCCATCACATCCACAAACATAATCACACTCATACCTCTCCTCCCTCGTCTCTCCCTCCTTTCCCACCTCCGCCAGTACCCACGCCTTCTCCGCATCACTCCCCACACTCGTAACCTTACAATCCCACCTCACCTCAATCCTCTTATCTTTCTCACAATGCTCCAACAACACCTTCCCAAGCATGCTTAGCGGGAGGACGGTTAATGCGTCCGGAGACCACGGTTGAGAGACGTCTTTGATCCCGGTTATTTTCTCGCCTCGGATGTTGCGCCATGTCATGTCTTTAGGGATGAAGCCGTCGCGACGGATGTCGGAGAGGACGCCGGCTCGGGAAAGTACTTGGATGGCGGAGGGAGCGTAGTGAGCGGCGCGAGGGCGGTCGTCGATTGTTGATGCGGAGTCGAGGAGGGTGGTGCGGATGTTGGCTTTGGCGAGGAGGAGGGCGAGGACGAGGCCTGAGGGGCCGGCGCCGACGACGATTACCTGGGATATTTGTCAGTTTGGATTTCTTGTAATGGAGCTTAGAGTGAAAGAGCTAGGGATTGAAATTAGAATTGAGAATGAAGTGAGAGTGACATACATGCATATTCGCTCTTGTGTTCCTCTATGGAAGCTTCAGTAAAAGAGATGTGTGAATAGAAACTAGAAAATGAAGACAAAGAGCTCTCAGTAGAAAATAAAAATAAAAATAAAAGAGAAGCAAAATAGCATGATCGACCCAGACCCAAAGTTCAAAGCTCCCACCTAGCTAACGAGGTAACCCTGCCCTGCCACCACCCTGCATACATTAGCAGCAGCAGCAGCATGATCACCACCCGCCCCTCGCCCCTCGATCACCACCCCTCAACCATCTCCTCCCCATCTCCCCCATTCCTCCCCTCCCTCCCCATCCCCATATCACACCCCTCCATCACACCCACACCCCTGCTCTTTCGCCCCGCCAATACCTCCGACCCCAGTCCTACCTCACCATACCCTTCCTTCCAGAAAGTAATCCCCCTTCCTCCCCGACAGCAGTCTACTGTCTCGAAGGTCCCACATCAGATCTCGACCCCACATACGATCTCTCGCATTACGTCGCTGTACGAAGAGCGGGGAGTGGAGACGCTAGGTCCCGATCGAGAGCTACCCCGCAATTCCTTTTCGGGGTCCTCCCCGGGTTTCCCCCGCTAGGGAGTGAGATGGAATGGAGGGGTGGGTGGGATGGATTGGCACGTGTGAAAAGGAGGAAGGGAAGGTTGGCCGAGGGGCTGGTGGGCGGCTTCTAATGTTTTAGGTGGGATGAGATGAGTGGAGTGGAGAGGAGCTGAATGTGGAATTGTGATTAGTTACTCATTGCGAGTCATGGGAACGAATAAGGTTATGTGGAGGGGAGGGGAGTGGACCTCGGGAGATATTGAAGTGAAGTGAAGTGAAGACGGAACAAGGGCCGTGATTTCTCTTCTCTGGACGGAATCTTCCTTCGCTTGAAGATTTGCCGAAGAAAAATACAACATTGTAAACAAACCTGCAATGAGACTTTGACAAGAAATAGAAGAGAAGAAGAGAGGAAAGGAGCGAAAAATGGCACACATAACATTCAACCCCGATCTCCTCACTACCTTGAAAGATAAAGTTGTCGTCCTAACTGGAGGTGCAACGGGTATTGGTCGAGAGGCAGTTAAGCAGTTCCATCGTAAGCACTTAAAATCTCCCTCTCACTAACGCATCCCAAATCCTATCACCAATACCCAAACTCAAGCTCAAATCCGAGCCCAATTCGGAAACCCAAACTCAGTTCTTCAAATCCAATCCAGGGAATTAGATCCAAACTAATAAGGTTACTCCTTTTAGAAGCAGGCGCCAAAATCATCTTCGGCGACATCGCCGACGCCCTAGGTCTCGAACTCGAAAAGGCTTTAGATTCACCGAATGTTAGGTTCCAACACTGTGATACGAGTTCGTATCAAGAGCAATTGGCGCTGTTCAAAAAGGCGGATGAGTTGTGGGGGAGGATAGATGTTGTGGTTGCGAATGCGGGGGTTTCGGTGCCGAGTATGTTTGTATTTTTTCATGTCTTTGCGAGTTATCTGAAGAAGTTGCTGTGTCGATTATTGCTTTTGTTCTTGGATCTCATTTTTATACAAGATTTTTATTCTCGTTTTTTCTCTGTCGGTTTGATTTTTGATTTTTGATTTCGGTTTAAATTGTTATTTTCATCTCATCCTCACTCATATTCTCAGCTCTATTTCTAGAATTTCATTCTTATTCTTATTCTCATCTCCATTTTCATTCCCATTCCTCTTTCTTTATCCCGTTACGACTTGCAAATATCCCATATATACATCCCAAGAGACCTACAACCCAAACTAACCTCTCTTCCCACGCAGAGGATCCATTCGACCCCGACTCCTACACCGACATATCAATCCCCTTCTCCACAAAAGAAATCGACATAAACCTCACCGGCGCCCTCTACACCTCTCGCATTGGTCTCCATTACCTCCGAAAGAATGGTAAAGAAGGAGGAGACCTCATCCTAGTATCCAGCATAGCAGGATTCAAAGAAAGTACCGGCCTCACGGTGTACACGGCTAGTAAACATGGCGTTCTTGGGATCTTGAGGGGATTGAGGGTTCAGGCGAGTAGGGAGGGAGTTAGGGTTAATGCAGTTTGTCCATGGATGACCAGTTCGTCTCTCCCTATTCCACATTTTCACTACCACATCCAATTTATCCCTCCCTCCACCATCCCTTTCTCCGTTCCAGATTGTTGAAGATTCAAAACTCCTTTTATCTTCTTCTTTAAAATGAGAGAGAGAGAGAGAGAGAGAGAGAGAGAGAGACAGGATGTCTGTCAAGAAGTTCGGGAGTGAGGATTATGCCTTAACCTCCACCACCAAGCGAACCATCCCATCCACACTACCCATTCAACACACACACACACACGAACTAACCCCCTCCCCCCCCCTTCTAGAAACAAACATGGTCGCCGGAATCGAAACAGGCTGGCGGCTTCTCTCCCTCCCAGAAAACCTCCCCAGCGACGTCGCACACTCCATCCTCCTCTGCTCCACCGCCTCTCGGTCGCGCGCCAAATACTCCACCCACACCCTCTCCTCTGTTCCGCGCCTCACGCACCCAGGCGCAAAGATGCCGTTTTGGGGAAAGGTGGTTTATGTGGCGGGAGGACGGAGTTATGAGATTGAGGATAAGCTTTGGGAGTTGGAGGGAGATTGGCTTGGGAGGGAGAATAGTGAGGTGTTGAAAAAAGGGCAGGAGTTTTTGATGGGTGGGGGGGTTAGTTGGGATACGGAGAAGAGGGTGGGGGTGGGGATGGGAAGTAAGCTTTGAGGTTTGAAGGGGAAAGAAAGATTTGAGGGCAGAAGGGGAGAAGGGGGATGGATGGTGGTGGTTAGGTTCCTTTTCCTTACTTACCTTACTTAATTGATTGATTGATTGATTGATTGATTGATTGATATGATTTGATATCCATCCTACAATGAGAAAATATACTCGCGCCCACCTAAACACCTCTCATCTATCCATCCTACCCAAACCCAAACCCACACCATCACAACCTCGCCCTCCCCCCTCGAATCTCACCCCAAGCCTGGCTATCCAACTTCCTAAACGTTTGTTTATCTAGCCAGTATAAATGATCCCCATCCCCATCCCCCCCATTTCCAGTCCCATTTTCATTTTTAGGGATGTTTTTACTTTTCGGGATGTTTAGAGCTAGACTCGGATTCCAAGAGAGAGATCTGAGAGCGGAGTGGGAGTGTTTGAATGTTGCGCCTGATTCGATCCTTTGTTTATGTGAGTGGGAGGTGAGATGTGAGATGTGGGAAAAATAAAATGGGAAAGATAAAATAAGATGAAAGAGGAGAGAGGAGAAAGGGGAGGGGGAGAGGAGAAGGGGAAAGGGAGGGAGGGAGGTATACTTTTTAGTAAAGCGGATTAAACGCGGGATAGCGTATTCAGGGAGACCGCGCGAACGGAGATGAGGGTAGAGGGCTGCGAGGTAGGTTGTTTCTGCGTCTGGGAGGGGGGATTGGAGGATGATTGTTGCGGTTCCGAGTTGACCGTCGTAGCTGTGAATGGTGATATGATGTTAGGAAAGAAAGGAAGTAAGGAGTGGATGGAAAGGGGGAGAAAGTGAGAGAGGGAGAGAGAGAGAGGGAGAGGAAGAGGAAGAGGAAGAGAGGGAGAGAGAGAGAGAGAGCGCATTAAAAGAAGTTCAACCCAAACATACCCATCAATCCTCATCCCACAAACCACAATATCAAACACCCCCTCCACCTCCACCATAAACCGCTTCACCTCCCCCGCACTAACATTCTCCCCCTTCCACCTCCACGTCTCCCCCACCCGCTCCAAAAACCTAACCCACCCACTCCCCTCCCTAACCAAAAGATCACCACTCCTCTGAAACAAATCGCCTTTACAAAAAACATCCCTAACAAGCTTCCCCTCCGTAGCCTCCCTATCCCCAAAATACGCCGGATACCCCACCACCAAACTCCCAACCCTCGCCACCGCCTCTCCCGGCTCCCCATCCCCGGCTTCAACACAAAACCCCGTCCTGGAATCACGCCATAAATCCCCCGTCTCAGGATCGACACGCAGGAGAAAAGTGTCGTTTTCCAAACCCCTCCCAATCCAGCCCTGAAACCCCACATTACCAGCAGCCGCTTTACCACCGTACAGATTATCGAATTTATACAAGCCTTCCGAGGAGCGATAGACTTCGCGGATCTCAGGGATGAGGAAACGGGTCTGGAAGCGTTCCCAGACGTCTTTTTGGAGCCCGTTTCCGAGGGCGACGATGCAGGTGTGGTTTTTGTCGGAGGGGGAAGGGGGAGCGGCGAGGAGGTAGCGACAGATTTCTCCGACGTACATCATGCGGGTTGCGCGGCTGAGGCAGAGTTCTCGGGAGAATTTGGAGGCGGAGAAGTGCCGGGAGATGCAGTAGCAGGAGGAGGTTCCCATGGCGGACACGAAGCCGAGGAGCGCGGTGGCGTGGAAGAGTGGCAGGCAGGAGTAGGTGCGGATTGGGAGGTATTTGGAGGGGTTGCGGAGGTCGAGGGAGGAGTGGGTGGCGAGGATGGGGAGGTAGAGTTTTGGGATGGAAACGGCTTTGGGGGGACCGGTGGTGCCGGAGGTGAAGAGGAGGAGGTAGATGGATGAGGTGGTGGTGTTGGGAGGTTCTTGGGCTTGGGGTGGTGGTGTTGGGAGGGAGGAGAGGGAGGTGGGTGTGAGGTCTGAGGGCGAGATGACGGTGTATGGAGTCTCTTGGTCTTGGGTTTGAGTGGATGGGCTGATGAAGCTGAGATTGATGGAGAATATTTCCAGAGCATTTGAGCCGATTGCTGATGGGACATTGTTGACGAGGTCTGGAGTGGCAATCACAACTTTGGTGTTTGCAACTTTGATACAGTGTGAGAGCGTTTCACCTACAGAACTTCAGTGCTCATTCGTGATCATAGACATGATGGATACTTTTGAGAGCTGTGTTGAGCATTGCTGAGACACCTCCTATTTTTGAGATGGCGAACATTGAGATCGCCAACTCAGGAGAATTTGTGGCCAGGATGCCGACCACTTGACCAAATTGAATGCCATGATGAACCAGATACTGAGCGAGTGCATCAACAACTGAATACTGTCAGTCTCCAGGAAACTTTTCTTGGGTCTCAGTTTGTTCGTACTTGCTTTGAGCTCTCTGTATATCAAAGTTTTGCCTTCATACCAGATGGCATCGGCTCTAGAAACCGATACAGTGAGAGGTCGTCCCCCAGCTCTCGGGACCGCTCGAGCATTCGGGCTCGGAACCCCTTTTGATTTCTCAAGACTCTCAAATCGTAGCTAATGCCGAGCTTGGCATTGAGATATGCTCCAGCGGTGAGCAAACCTGCTGCTGCAGCCACGGTGGTTGGGGCCGACGGGAGACGAGGCATCATCAATGCGATGGGAAGGATCCGAACATCCCGACTGGCACTGTTCCTCTTTGGATCAATAGAGGCCGTAAGAGCAATGGAAAGTCTGGGGGTGGAGATGAGCTCTTTCGTTTTCGTCCTCGCCCTCGTCGTCGTCGTCGCCAACACGGGGTCGAGTTCTGCCGTAACCGTACCTCGCTAGAACTACTTCGCTGAGCAGCTCGCTATTGTTGCTCTTAGCACCAGAAAGCGCCGAAACCAACCTTAATCAGTTACTGTAAGTTAATGCTGACTCGCGCCAACGTTTGCAATCACGGCCCAATGACTGGCTCGCGGCGGTGATAATAAACTTGGAGCCACCCGCACGCAGCCGCATGAACAGTTTGCTGGCTGATCCCGGGACGCTCTGCACGCACTCTATCCTGCGTCTGCTCGCTGGGAAGAGGCGTGGGCCACGCGGAGGATTATTTTGCAGGCGTCGGCAGGCCTTCATATTTCTTCATATCTCCAGCCGAGCCAAGACGACCGATCGGTGCAGGGACTCGGATAGTGTCTTGATGGAGAGGCTTGGTGGGTTGGTGGAGGCCACTCCTCGAGTCCCTCCATACTGAGGATGTCCAGCAGCATGGATGCATATCATGCCTCGTCTGCACGCCTGCACGCCTGGACAGACTAGACATGCATGCCCCAGACGGGGCGTCGAGGCGTTCGGTTCAGGTATAGTGTTTCACTTCGGCAAGTAATTGGGTGGCTGTCATTATCCGCTGCTGGCCTCTGCTGGCCTCTACTGGCCTCTGCTGGCCTGCTGCTCAGCAAGTCAGTTACTCCCTCATCGGCCCTTACGCAGTTACGAGAGCGAGTGACTTGCAGACTTGCAGACTTGCAGACTTGCACTGGAAAGAATCGCCGTCCGCTCCCTCCCCTGGCCCCTCGAGCTAGGTTACCCTATGGATGGGATGGGATGGGATATCGGCCTGGGATATCTGGATATCTGTCTGTCCTTCTTCGGTGGCCATTCTGCTGCCATCATCTGCCTCCTGCCCTCCGTCATCCCCATCCCATCCCATCCCATCCCAACCTTTGCCTCATCCTCTCCGTCCCATCCCATCCTATCCTATCCCATCGTCTCTCTCATCCCATCCCATCCCATCCTATCCCTCCCTCCTCCCTCCCTCCTCCCTCCTCGTTACCCCTCCTTTCGCTTCTCCGCTTGTGGTATGGGGAAAGGCGCGTGCAACTCTGCCAAGTGGGTCGCTTCGCACGGCTGAAGAACCAGACCCCAAGCCATAGGACCCCAAGCCCAGCTGCAAACTCCATCCGCCGGCTCATCCTTCGTCCTAGTCCTCCTGTCATCTGCAAGATCCTATCCTCTCTCTCGCACCTCGCACCGGCCAATTCTGCTCTCATTGCTCTGCTCTGCTCGTTGATCCGAATCTCAGTCCTGCGCCCATGTTCGCCGTGCCATGGGCACAACCGTAGCAGCGTCGAAACAGTGGGAAGAGGCATCCGCCGGCGAGTGCGAGTACGAGTGAGAACGTTGACGTTGCGTTGGCCCCACACGAGAGGCACCGTGTTCTTCACAATAGGCTATGCCGACCAGTCCAGGGCACGAGCGGCGACCAGAGCCCCGGGGTTTGCTACCTAAGAAATGTCGATATTGTGAAAGGAGGTTTTCCAAAGCAGAGCATCTGAAGCGCCATCAGAGATCCCGTATGTTGTGTTCCGTTCCCAATTGAAGCTTTGGTTGTTGGAAGAGTGGTTGGCTGCGCCGCGGTGGTACATGGTGTTGACTTGAAAAATATAGACACTGGCGAGCGACCCTATACCTGCCCACGCTGTAACAAGAGCTTCTCAAGAAGGTGCGCAATTCCTACCCTATGCCGAGCATCAATCCTTCCAGTCAGACGGAATAGTAGCTTATTTATCCAAGTGATGTCTTGATCCGACATTTGAAGAATCATCCGCAGATCGTGGGAGAGGAAGTGGAAAAGAGTTCCTCAGAGGGAGACTTCATTGAAGTAAACGGCGCGCCTGGGCATGAATCGAACATTCCACCGAACCTCCCTCCTATACATGAAACACAAGATGTGCATCAGAGACAGGAGTACATCCCATCGCCATCAGTCATTGATCCTGCACTCGAAGGACCTCTCGAAGACCATGTTGAACGACGCTCCTCGCATTCAGTGCCGTCCGGACTAGACCACCTCGCACAGCTGGCTTCGCAACAGAAATGGGGGAACGGCCCAATGGATACAGTCATGGGAGACTCTGCAAATGCTGCGCTGCCAGAAATGAGCGCAGCTCCCAGCTGGAATCTCGAAATGTCAAACGGTGCTCATCCAACGCATAGCGAGGTCAACTTCGACGCGCGGCCAGTGCAGCCAGATCCAGGATTTCAAAACCTGGGACCATCCCCTAATACAGCTTCGAGATTCAGCTTCGAACATGATATATATGCTGGACGACTCAATGGAATGCACGATCAAATGACGCCTGATATGGGTGGGATTGCTCCTGATGTAGCGATTATGCCCCAGGACCTTCAAACTTGGTTCGACCAGTTCGATTTAGAATCCCATCTACAGCCTGGAAATATGCACGAGTATAGCCATCAGAGTGGCGCGCCGCCTTCTTCGATTGGGAGAAGAGGATCATCAATGACGTCCGAAGGACAGCATTCAGTGCGGAATCCAAGCAGTCCTTCGACCTTGATTCCAAACGAAAGATTCGCAAAGGTCGAGCGATGTTGGCCAACGCGTCACAGCAATCCGCTGCGTCTGATGCCGACATTATGGTGGGATGCGGTGATGAAGGCTGAAGATAATCTGTTTTCGAATAGCAATCTCTCACCAGAAGCAATGGAGCAGAATCGGCAATGCGGATCGCGTTGGGGACTGGATGAGGACTGCAGAGAACGTCTACAGAAGATGTTTGTTACCATCAATCATTCAGCGCGTGATTCTGGCCCTGCAGCATTCGGTTCACCTGAAAATTACTCGTCGCCATCAGATACTAGGTCGATTGGTCAAGCACCCTCGGTAATGGGCGATGGATTGATCACGACGAATTTTCCTCCTGCAGAGATATTCGATATTGGGTTGGATCTCTATTTCCGCCAATTCCATCCTTTGATGCCATTTATACATACTCCTACTTTCTGTCCGAAGACCGCGCCGACCTCGATTCTGTTCATCATGTGCCTTATTGGTTTGACAATACTTCAGACGAAAGGCGCAACAGCATTTGTACGACAAACATTTTCGGTAAGTTGGTCCTCATCAAAGCTACATGACAAGAATACTCACATTTGATCACAGAAAGCATTAGAGCAAGTATCTGCTGAGCTCATTCCAGCATCAGGCGTAGAAGGAAGTCGAATAGATCAGATGTCAAGTTTAGCAAGCGCTCTTCTCATCTTAAATTTGACGGAAATGACAGGAGTATGATGACGCAGTTTTCATGATACCTTGAACGTTTGCTGACGAACCTAGCAAAAGTCGCATCAAGCTCAATGCCAAATGCTTTATACCAATGTTATAATGGTACGTCCTTTCCCTGCTCATACGATTCATTCTAATAATAGACAGACTGCTCAAAAGAACGGATTGTTCAATGCCAATGATGGCCAACCATTAACAGATGCTTTCTTCAGCCAGATCACAGATCTTGAAGCGAGATGGAAAGCATGGAGTAGAATCGAGTGTGCGAAACGGTAAGGAGGCGTCCAACCATCAGAAGCACATCACTAACTATATCAGGCTCATCTTATCTCTCACTATGGTCGACACCTGGTATTCCGCAATGCTTCACACCTCTCCAATCCTCCGCACCGATGATGTTCAAATCATCCTCCCCTGTGACACTGCCCTCTTCCAAGCTCCCACTGCTCAACGCTGGGCTCACCTCGCCTCCACTAATCACCAACTAACCATGCCAACCATCTCCCTCTGTCAAGACATTTTCACCTTACCCGAGGTCTCCTCTTCGATCGAACCCCTCGGCATGCACGGCGCCCTATCCTTGATCCGTCTCCGCATCTCCCAAGACTTCCACCGCCTCTTATCCGGCACCTCCCGCCGCGCAATCGACCAATCTTTCGTCCCATGCTTGGTATACGAAACCGATCCCGTAGCACGACGAACCAAGAATCTAGTAGTCCAAATCATGAAAGCGTACCAACAACCGCTCTCAACCATGAATCCCAACTGTCTAGTATTATGGCACAACATGTGCATCATGCTCACCGCCGATATCCGCCTATTCGAAACGGGAGCCGGCTGTGCAGGAGCACCAGCCGCGAGACAAGCATTAGACGATATTGCGCGGTGGACGCAGACGTCAAGTGCGAGGAGAGCGTGTTTACATGCTGCGCAAACATTTAAGTTGATGAGTAACCGGAGAGCCAGTGACGGGGATCCATTCCATGCTTCTTCCGGGCTCTTCTTATCAGCCCTAATCTTAGGACTCTACGTATTTATGGTCCCCCCCGAGAGCGAAGGGAACGGAGCCGTCAACCCGGGATTCGATCTCATCGATGAAGTGGACTGGGCAGTCGTCGGAGATGAAGGCCTTAGTTCCACTCCCACATCTAACCCAGGAAACGAAAACGATGCAGCGACGAATTTCATCCGGAATGGTGGAGGGATCTGTTTTGATGGCGTGATGCATTCCCCTGGTTATGAGGCGGCGAGGAGGATCTTGTTGGATTATGCGAGGTTGTTGGAGGATATTGGGAGGTGGCGGGTGAGGATTAGTCAGTTCTCGAGAGTGCTGAGGATCATGAGTGATGCGCTGGTTGACGTTGAGATGTCGGGTCAATAATCTTTTTTGTTGCTGTGATGTTGAGAGTGCGTGAATGAAGGGAATGGAGGGGAATGGAAATGTCATGGATCTGGACGGATCTGGAGCAAGGAGTTTTTCCTTCGATGGTTGGTTGGTCTCATGGTCTTCTCTCTGGGCAAGGAGGGGGTTTTAAGCATGGGGTAAAAATTCATCATTTTATCATCGTCATCGTCATCATTGGCACATTTGCGTTGCGTTGCGTTGTGTTTGTAATAAATGAGGTGTGGGTGATGAATACAATTCAATTCAGTTCAGTTCAGTTTAGTTCAGTGAGATGAGATGAGGTATGTTTGAATGAGGTGAGGTGAGGTGAGGTGAAGTACATTGCTGTAAAGTGCACGTGAAACAAAATGCCCCCTCTCATATGTGTGTGTGCACCAATCGATGAATCACTCAATCTACTTCTCTTCCCAAAATCCCCACAATCCCCATAATCTCCACAAACCTCAAAAAAAAAAAAAAAAAACAGCCAAGCCCCCTCTTCGAGTCAAGAATCAATAAGCGAACAGAATAGAAGAGAAGGGAATCATAAATGTGAATATGAATATGAATATGAATATGAATATGAATGTGAACGTGAATATGAATGTCAAAACAGAAAAACTCCTTCCTTCCTTCAAGCCAGCCAGCCAGCCAGCCACTTCCACTTCCACTTCAACTTCCACTCCCAAGTTTCTTCCATCGCATCGCATCTCATCTCAAAATACTTTCCCCCACCCCACTCCCCAATCCCCAACCCCCCACCCCAACCCCCAAAAACCAAAACTTAAAAAAGCTAGCTAGCCAGCTAAGAAGTAAAGCGCCCAATAGCAGGATCATGATAATACTCCAAGCGCTCCCGCGTAGCTTTCTTGTCGTCTTTTACGCGTTGGAGAAGCTCTTTTATGCCGGGGTAGGTGGAGAATTTATCCTGTTGGGGGTTAGTTTGGTTTTTAAAAAGAAAAAAAAAAGGGGTTTGTGAATGAAGGAAAGGGAAAGGAAAGGGAAAGGAAAGGGAAGGGAAGGAGAGGAGAGGAGAGGGAGCGTACGGGAAGTTTATCCCACGCCTTGGGATCGGTGCCTTGCGAGTGGAGGGTTCCGCAGCCGGTGCGGGCGTACTCGGTGAAGAGGAATGTTCGGGAGGATTCGATCATGATTGTCATTTGATCTGGGTTTGGTTGTTAGATTCTTTGTTTTGGGGTGAGGGAGAGGTGGGATGAGGGAGATGAGGGGGAGGAAGGGAGAGGTGGGGATGTGTGAAATGCCATATCATATCAATCCGTCTTATCTCATCTCATCTCATCTCGTCTAATCCCATTTGTAGGAAAGAGAAGTGAGAGATGAGAAGGGAGGAAAAAAGACCGAGAGAAAAACACGGAAAGGGAAAGGAAAAGAAACCCACTCTCAAGTATCCTCCTCGGCTGATTCGTCTGAATCCGCATCTCATTCACATACCCATCACTAAACCCACCATGCGGCGTATGCCCACCCTCAAAACTTCCACCACCCGGCTGGAAATCATCACTCCTTCCCAACCCATTTCCATACAAACTCGCCAAGAACTCAGACGCGGAGTTGCGATGGAAATACGGGAGACGGAAGGTGTTGGAAGCGACGTCCCAGCGGGGTCCGAACCAGAGGAAATCGGCCAAGGGGGTGTTGGGATCACGGGATCGAGCGGTCAGAACGGTGTTGATGGAGGGGTCGGTATGGTCGATGCTGGTGCTATTTTGGGAGGAGAATTTCGTGAGGTCGTACTATTTTCTCTCGTTAGTCTCTTGTTCCCATTCTCATTTTCCTATCCATTTTCTCTCTCATCTTCATCCTATCTTTCCCTGCTTCCCCACACACTCGCTTAACCTCCCCTCTTCAAAAAGGGGTAAAACACCACACCTTAAAGAAAGCGAAAAACACATACCTTGTAAGGAACGACATTCCCATGCCAAGCCACCAAATCAAACGGACTATGATCCTGCTGAATCGCCACCAACTTCCCATTAATCTTACAAACCACCTCCCAATCGCCCTCTAGCACATCATCAATATGCGCCACAGGAAACAGGAAATCCCTCGGGTTAGCCAGCCCATGGCCACCAAGCGGTCCCAGATCAGGTAACTCCCACGCGCTCCCCCACACCTCCGTAATATACCCCCTCGCCTCCGTCACGCCCTCGGCAAGATTGATCGCAAATCGGACACCTCGTTGCACCACGAAGATTTCCCCAGGTTGGAGGAAGATCATGCCGAATTCGGTTTGGATGTTGAGGTTTCCGAGTTGCGAGCACAGGAGGAAGTCGCCGTCGTTGTTGCAGAAGGCTTTGGACGGCATGGAGGAATTGATCATGTAGACGTACAGGGCGATACCTTCGCGGATGTTGGGGTCGCCGGATCCGCAGAGGGTGTGCAGGCCGTTGATGAAATTTGTGGGGGTCTCTTTTGGGGGGAGGGGGAAGGGGGTCCATTCTGCTTGTTCGGGGAGAGTGTCGATTTTGGGGTTCAGGGAGAGGAAACAGTTTTCGATGGTCGAGGTGGTGGTTATGGGCTTGTATCCGTCTGGGGTGTGTTAGTGTTGTGTTCTGGAAGAAAGGGAAGGGTGCAGGTGGAGAACGGGAATGGGGAGGTGGAATTAAAAAGGAAAGGTCTTACTGTGAGCTGCGGCTGGTCGGACTCGATACATGTACGTGCTCATGTTCGCATGTCTGGGTGCTGCGAATGCAGAGTACGTGATTCCTTCCGTGTAGAGTCCAAACCGCACTTCTTGAGGATTATTCTGTCCAGCAGGTAATGTCCCGGGAATAACCTCAGATTGATGTCTGTTGCCCCATCCTTGAAGGTACTCGTAAGGATCATTCTCTCGAGTCGGCTTCGAGCGCTGGAGGTCCGTGTAATGGAATACTTTCTGGGGGTCAGATGCAGGATGGCGAGGGAGGATCACATAACCATTTTCTTCGGTTGTGGAAGCCATCGTGAATTCTACCCTCTCTGTTTTCAGAGAAACTTTAAGAAAGAGATATTTTCCAAGCCAGATGTTGAATGCTGCTTGCAAGTTCGAGCTGGATAATTGTAGCTATGGTCACCAGCTCGCTGTTAGTTGTTATTGCAAGCTGTGCGCTAGCATTCATATAGGGTGGTGGGGCAAGCGGAAGCTCTGATTGTGGGGTATGAAGGGGAGGGGATTCTGGTTCGATTTTCAAGCCCCACGGCACCATTGTCTGGCGGGAACGTAACGTACAACCGGGAAGTAGGAACGGGTATGCTTTTCCCCCAAGAATTAGGGCTTGTGAGTGGTGGGGAGCTGAAAATCAGCTTATGTGGATGTTTGAAAGCTCGGTGTCATGGACGCGTGCCTGTTGCGATTGGTGGCGTTCACGACCTCGAAGATTAGTTTTCCTGAGGATCGAGATGTTCTAGATGCTATGGGACGGCTGTGTGCTTTGGGTATTGAGTGTTCTAATCTTGGAAGTTATGGAATGTTCTATAGGCTGTGAGTGTTCATCTGCCGAGTAGCCTATTCATAGAGTTCAGACGAAAGACCCAGGAAGCTGGCAGAGGCGGGAAAGATATCTTCCAATTGACAAGTTTCTTTTATTAGTTCTTAATAGCCAAAACGTCCTCGACCATCTGTTGTGAAGCTCCCAGATAATTGAAAGGATCACAAAGTTCTTTCAATTCCTCCTCACCCAGCGATGATGTGACCTCTTTCTTCGTCATCAAACAATCAAACAAAGTGGAGTCTCCTTCGATTGACTCTTTGCATGCCTCGTAGACCACATCATGAGCTATCCCTCTGCCAAGGTGCGGGGCCAATCCCATCATCACCGCCTCTCCAACGATAAGTCCCTGTGTGGAACGCAAATTCTTGCCCATCTGCTCGGTGTTTACCACCAAGCCAGACAGAGCAAAGTCCGCTTGATGCAGAGCACCAACTGCAATCACAAAGCTTTCCGGGATTGCTACCCACTCCAGATGCCAAGGACCAGATGCTCTTTCGAAATCCGAGACCATGCCATCCAGGACCAAACCAGCATTTGATCTGAGAATCTTAGAAGCAGCGAGAATCACCTCGCTAGAAATAGGATTCCTCTTCTGGGGCATGGTCGAAGAAGCTCCTCGATGAGGAACGAATGGTTCTGACACTTCTCCAAGCTCGTTCGAGGACATGATGATGAGGTCCAGGGCAAGTTTGCCGAGTGAGCCGCCGAGTAGCGCGAGGAAGTTCACAATCTCTGCGACTCCATCGCGTGCAACATGCCATGTGATCGACGGGTTGACCAAATCCAGCTCGTTCGCCAACTCTTTTCGCACCCTCAATCCATCATCACCACTCCCCAGCGACGCAAGCGTCCCTGCAGCTCCACCATACTGCACCAACAACGCTCTCGGTTTCAATTGTTGCAATCTCTCCTTATGTCTCTGCAAACTCGAAAGCCAGACAGCACATTTATACCCAAATGTAATTGGCAACGCATGCTGCAAATGCGTCCTACCCGCCATTGGCGTGTCCTTATACTTGCTGGCCAATCTCTCCAAACTCTTGCTTACATCTCCCAACAATCTCTCTACAATATCCAGTCCCTTTTTCATTTGCAACACACTTGCGATATCCATGATATCTTGTGTTGTAGCTCCCCAGTGCACATATTTTCCCGATTCTTCATCGCACATTGAAACCAGCTGTCTGCAGAGGGGCAATATTGGGTATCCAACGATTTCAGTCTCATTTCGGAGTCTGTCGAAGTCGATTTTGGAACCGACCGCTGACGAGGTGATCAAGGCGCCGACATGAGAGGGGATCACACCGCATTTTGATTGTGCTCGTGCAAGAGCAGTTTCGGCATCGATGCAGCGATTTACATACGCTGTATCGTCGAAGACCTGGAATTTCGAGAAATCAGTAAAAATTCGGTGGGGATTTGGCGGGGAATGGATTTTTATCCCACCTTTCTGATTTCTTCTGTGCCGAAAAGGCTGCGAAAGATGCTCGAGTCGATGGCACTGACTGATCCCATATTTCTACGACAGACTCGAGATATAATTGTTTTCTTGGGGAGGAAAGCAGACGCTCGAAATGCTGCACGAGACAGAATCATGGTGTCTCTCCGAAGTCGGGCTTGTAGGAAGAAATGAAAGCGGGGTTGCGAGAGATAAGTCCTCAGAGGATTACCAAAATACTACATGCACTGAGAGCATACAGAATCCATGGATTGTCGAGAATTTTTAGGCCAATTGGCAGAATTCACAAGAAGTCGTGACTTGCGTTGCATCGCGTCGATGGAAGCAGATTTCCTGAAGGCGGAAGCTGAGGATGTGGGAGAGCCCAGGCTGTGTGGGGCTTGTTGTGAGATCAGCGCGGGGTTGAAGCTACCCCTGAACCAAGCGTGGCGAGGTACCTGAAGCTCCATTTTTTTTTTGGCTACAGCGCATCGAGGGGGCAAGATTGTCTTTGAAGTCCAGTATGAACGATACAGTCACTGTTCACTTCGATAGGACGCTTTCACAAAATGCATGAAGAGAGGGATTCTGACTGAGAGTGGAAATTTTATTCTCGAACAAATAGTGATGCTACGCCAAGTCCAGTGCTGTGATGTAATGTTAGCATGCTTTCCAAGGGAAGTTTCACGTACATACCTCGCACACATGCTGATGATTCCAACCTCCTTGTCTGATCTCTGTAACTCGTTGAACAACGTCGCCGTCTGCCTTGCTCCAGTTGCGCCTGTTGGATGTCCAATTGCAATTGCACCGCCGTTCGGATTGACCTTCGCAGGGTCCATACCGAGTTTTTGAATACAGTATATACTTTGGCTTGCAAAAGCTTCGTTCAGCTCAATCACATCGACGTCTTTCAGATCCACGCCTGTATATTTGAGCAGTTCGGGAATGGCAAAAATAGGTGAGATGCCCATCTCATCTGGTGCGCAACCAGCAACCTTTGTTCCGACAAACCTTCCGATTGGCTTCAAGCCACGCTCTTCAGCCCATGACCGACGAGCGAGAATCGTTGAAGATGCTCCATCTGACATCTGAGACCTGATCAAGATCAGTCATGTTTCACAACGCTCGCATAGCTACACTCACGAATTTCCAGCAGTGCTTCCTCCTTCTGGCTTGAAGACGGGTTTCAGCGCAGCCAGTTTCTCCAACGTCAAACCAGCTCGAATCCCATCATCACGCTTCACCTCACTTACCGTCTCCTCTCCTGTGTCAGGATTCACACCTCTGACAGTTATCGGCACCACCTCTTTGTCAAAGTGCCCACTCTCCCTCGCCTCCAACGCTCTCCGGTGACTCTCCAGCGCAAACTCATCTTGTTCTTTTCTCCCAATCCCATATCTCTCCGCCACATTCTCGCTTGTAAAGCCCATCGGCATCAGACAATCCCTAGCATCTTTGTTCTCACTATTCTTCAAATGCGGACTCACATCCTGCGGAATACCTCTTGAGCCGTAGTTCCGGGACATACTTTCAACGCCACCTGCTAAGGCGACATCGATTTGGCCGACCATGATGGCATGGGAGAGATGTGTGATGGCTTGGAGGGAAGAAGAGCATTGTCGATTTACGGTGTGGAAAGTTGTGCTGTTTGGGAAACCATAATGGTTTAAGGCCATACGACCAGTTTTTGCAAAGCCGAGTTCTGAGAGGACGTTGCCGATCAGGACATCATTTACGTCCGAAGGTTGGATCTGGGCTCTTCGGACAGCTTCGACCATTACCTGACATTGTCAGTGGAATTTCAAGCGTAAAAAGGGGCGGTGAGTTTACAGGGCCGAGAATATCTTCTGGATACGCATCTTTGAATCCACCTTTGAAGGCCCTGGTCACTGGACTTCGGACAGCTGATAGGATCACAACATCATTTGGCGACTTTTGGGAAAGCTTTCGAGCTGCTGCGCGAATACTGGCCATTTTGACAATAACATCAACCTCTCGCCCCGAGAACAAAAAACAGAAGTTCTACGCCGACTTATCCCCAGACCAGCAGAGACTGAAGTGGAATGAAGGTCTCATTCTTAGCCAATCATCGTAAATCGGAGGCGTTGCTGCATGAGCTTCCATGCAGTGGAGGTCACGTGTGTGGGGCTCGGGTTTACCCCACTATGAAGCTTATGACATGGAGATATTTTCAGCCTCGGAAGCTATACAGCTGCAATCCAAGCAACTTTTCGAGCTTTCTGCAATCAAATCAAGATCAATATGTCATTACCAGCAGGAGGTCAAGTAGACAGCTCATTGGCAGGATGCTACACAGCATCGCCGGTCAGGTTCATGATCTATGGTCAAGGTATGCACACGAGCCTTGAAATGGGAGCTTCAAGCTAAAGATTGGCGTCAGGAACTGCCAAAAAGTTGAATGAAGTTGTCGAGAAACTTGGTGCCTCCAAAGCATATATCATCACGGGACAATCTCTGAGCACAAGAACACCAGTCATAAAAGATGCCGAAGCTTGTTTGGGAAGTATGCATGTTGGGACCTTCAACAAGATTGGACAGCATGCGTAAGCACTCTTCTCATCCGTATCATTCACTTATTGACGTTGCCTCAGACCAATTGGAGCTATTCGAGAAGCCACCGAACTTGTCAAATCTTCTGGAGCTGATGTTCTGATCTCTATTGGCGGCGGTTCTCCAATCGACAGCGCCAAAGCAGTTGCATACCAGATCCATGAAGCTACTGGAAAATGGATACCGAGTATTGCTGTTCCAACCACATTGAGCGTTGCAGAAACGACGCAAAATGCTGGTTTCACAACTGAAGAGAAGAAAAAAATCGCAGTTAGCCATCCTGAGTTGGTGCCAAAAGGTATATCCTCCCTCATTTTCACATATCCAGAAGCTGACGCATGCTTGTAGCTGTCGTATACGATGGAGACATTGCACTCTACACCCCAACGAATTTATGGACAAGCACAGGTGTAAGCTCGCCTCCTTTAAATTCGGATTCAAGCTCATAGAATCAGATTCGCTCCCTCGACCACGCAGTCGAACTCCTCTATCACCCCCTCGCATCCGAAATCCCCACAAAACGCCTTGCTCTTGAAGCAATCCGTGACCTCTTCGCTTACCTCCCACTTTCAAAATCAAATCCCGAAGACGGCGCTGTCCGTCAAAAGCTCTTCCTCGCATGTTACGCATCTCTCTTCCCCTTCCTTTACACCGGCGGAGTAGGACTAAGTCATAGCATCGGCCATGCTTTGGGAGCAACGTATTCCATTCCCCACGGTATCACCAGTTGTTTGACACTAGCCCCAGTTGTGGATTTCAAGGCGGGAACGCAGCCGGAGGAGGCTAGAATGATTGCAAGGGTTGTGCCGTACATTGGGAAGCAGAGTACGGGGAGTAACGAAGGAGATGCGAGGTTGGTGAGTAAGTCTATTGCAGAATTGGTGGAGGGGTTGGGACACAAATCGACTTTGAAAATGGTGAGTTCGAAGGAGAAAATAATTCCGTTTGGATCTGGCGTGAATGCTGACTTGTGAATAGTATAATGTCCCGCCTGGAGAGGAAGAGTCGATTGCTTTACACGCATTGGTTGGTGGGAAGGCACATCCTGATTTTGAAAACTGTAAGTCGCTTTCCAGGCTTATCATCCATCATCAAGTGGTGCTAACGTCTCATAGTGCTCAAAATTGTGCATAACTTGTATTGAGAATGTCAGTAGCTGAAGGGATTCGTCGTGTAGGCATTTCAGGGGTTAAAACCATGTATTCTCCCACATGAAAAATAAAAATGTTTGAGATGTTCCTCTTCACGTGCGAACCAGGGCATATTGTTGGATGAGAAGCGAAGGTGGCATGCATAATATTTCTTGATTTGTCGACCGCGTCCTAAGGATCCGGTTGCAAAATAGGCTTTTATATCACATTTCCAACCCAACTGCCATCCCACATCACATTTTCAAATCGTTTGAACAGATTGCAGCTCCTCTTGAGAATATTTTATTTACTCAGTCCCAGATTCACCGTCACTTTCTAATTAGTTGATATGCAACAGGATGCAAGGTATTCAATTCTCGGCATCGTCGCTTCCCTCTGTTTTCTAGTTGCCGCTCAAGAGTATGATGGCCCGATAAGGCCATGTCCTTTTAAAAGCTGTGGCAAATGTCCAACAGCTGCTGATGCCAGATCTCCTGGAATCGGGTTTGCACTAGAAATGGGCTACGGGTACGTTGCACCACCCTCCTTCCTAGCAGCCTGACCATAAAATCCAGTGCTGATATACATCATTAAAGAACCGTCGCCATCAGACACAACAACGGGTCCTACGAAACAGTATCTAAAATCTCAGGCTCCGAACCATATGTGTCTCTCATGCAAGAGCTCATTCAGCCCGCAAACTTCACGCCAGATGGCAAGCGAATCCCAGACGGCATGTCATGGCAGGATTGGATCTTATGGCGAGCTAAACGCCGCATGAACAAGACGCTGGGTCGACCAGCAGCACCACAAGTAGCCGGTCTTTCAATTATGGTTTCACAACTTCTTGAAGCCGCTCAAGCCAAACTTGGGGAAAAAGTCAAAGCCGCGGTCCTCAGTCAACCTGACGCTTTAACACTCACAGACGAAGAAGTTGACGATATATTTGACCACCTCGGTATCAAGAACTTGATGTCTGATAAGCGAGATCCTCTCTTCAGTCAGCTCTTCGCTACTTCAGTAGCGTACGCTGGGTACGGGAAAGGTTTGTGTGGAAACTACACCGATGTGTATGGCTGCGAAACAGAAGAGTATTTCTTTCCTTCGAAATGGACTCTTTTTCTTGACTACAGCCAAGAGAGCTTGAGCGGAGGCTTTGGTCATGTACAAGACGCACGTATGTTTCGCGTACAGCTCAAGTTCGTTGAGCCATCTCTTGGTTGCAGGCACCTTTCAGATTATACAGATGAAGATATGTATTGGACAAAAGTAACAAGTCGAATTCGAGAATTCGTCATGTCTACTAGAAGGGAGGTCCAAGAGCTGGTGTTGACTGGTGAGTCTGTGTCTGATCAGCGCTTCCACACAGCGTTGCGCAATGCCCTGGCAGAATTCTCGTCGGGACGAGGTTCTGTTGTCTTCTTAGGGCGGGAGATGCTGGAAATGTTAGAGGAAATTGAGCAGCTAGATTTTCTCTTTGCTACTGCGAAGGGCGCAGCGGAGTTTGCGAAGCGAAGATTGGAAGGTATGGCTCGGTGCTTATTGCCAGAGAGATGCAGAGGGAGCAAGCAGTCAGACAACGAGACTTCAAGATCGAAGGAGCTGTGAAATATAATTGATCGAAGATTCGTGTTTCCTAGATATACACAAACTCCGTGTTCTGGACATTAGCCCCTCGGGATCTCTAGTGATCTCTTCGTTGGTACTACAAAAGTATCTAAAAGACTTGTCAGAGGCATCTGCGGAGAAGGCAGACGCTTTGATGCACAGTGGACTATTTAGAAGAGGCACGGGAAGACCAGAAGACAAAGCTACGTCTTTGACATTCAAGTATTAACTGTTTTACTTTTTGGACTCTATATGAATCGTATCTTTGCTCCGGTTTTTATAACATCTTCTTCAAGTCATCAGCAACCTTGAACGGAGCTTCAGTCTTTGACTTCACTTCATCAACAGTGACGCCGTCTGCTACCTCGATCAATGTCAACCCATCCAGATGATCGACGTCGAACACGGCAAGTTCTGTGATGATGCGGGAGACACACTTCTGACCAGTGAGAGGGAATGTGCATTCTGCAGCAAGATCAGCTTTTGACTTCCAGATGAGAGAATTTGAGATGGGACTTACGTTTCAGAATCTTGGGGTTGCCTTTCTTGTCTGTGTGGTCCATCGTCACCACAACCTTCGTTTTCTCAGGATTGGCTACGAGATCCATCGCTCCACCAATACCCTTGACCTTTCCAGGCAGCATGAAATTCGCCAAATCTATGTTACTCACAGTCAGTCGTCTAGCTCATAAGCAAGCAGATCTTGTACTCACCTCCGAACATTCCAACTTGCAGCGCACCCAACATGGTAAGATCCACCCTGCCGGCTCTAATCATGCCAAAACTTTCATGACTGCCAAACAATGAAGCTCCGGGAGCAAGTGTAACAGTCTCCTTGCCTGGGTTAATCAAATCTGGATCTTCCTCGCCAGGAACCGGATAACCACCCATGCCCAAAATTCCGTTCTCAGACTGTAACACAACCTCAATCCCCGGCTCCAAGAACGCGGGCGTGATAAGAGGCATCCCGATTCCCAAATTAACCACCATCCCATCAGTAAACTCCTTGGCTGCTCTCCTGATAATCCTCTCTCTGGAACTTTCCGCTGCTCCAACCGCGCTCTTCAACTCCTCCTTTCCCTTTTTGAACGTCAACTTCTCAATCTTCTTCTCCTCCGTACTCAGGATAACTTTATTGACATACACGCCCTGCAAATGAACGTTCTCGCTAGGAATGTCGCCAACCTCAACAATCTCATCTGCTTCGACTAACGTGATCTTGGCATTCTTGCCCATGGCTTCGTTGAAGTTGTTTTGTGCCTTGCGGAAAATGCAGTTTCCCATTCTGTCCGCTTTGTGCACTTTCACAAAAGCGTAGTCGGCGAAGATCGATTCTTCCATTACGTAGGGTTTGCCGTTGAATTCGCGGGTTTCTTTTGGTTTGGACATCAGCGCGACAGTGCCGTCGGGGTTGAATCGGACGGGGAGTTCGCCGGTTTGAACTATTTTCCCATGTCAACAAATTTTCTTGAACAACGAATCTCATAAACTGAGATTGAAAAATAGAGGAAGACATACCAATTGTTCCATAAGCAGCGGGTGTGTAGAATGCTGGAATGCCTGCTGCTCCTGCAGCACACTTTTCCGCCATCGTTCCTTGAGGCGTCAATTCCAACGCCAGCTCTCCTGTGATGTACATCTTCTCAAAGACCTTGTTCTCGCCAATGAAACTGGCAATCATTTTACTGATTTGTTTCGTTTCTAGAAGTTGTCCAAGTCCAACACCAGGCATTCCAGCATTGTTGGACACGACGGTGAAATCTTTGAGGTCTGATCGGTCACGGAGAGCGTTGATGAGGGAATTGGGCACTCCAGAGAAGCCGAATCCACCTACCAGGAGTGTCTTACCGCTCTCCATGTCGGCAATAGCTTCAGATGCTGAGGGACATATTTTGTTGATAGCTCTCCTAGTCGTCGTTTGAGAGAATGCTCGTCGAGAGCTGGGTACACCTAGAAGCAACCATCGGGAGGTCCTCGTCTTGCCCGCCATCTTGAGAATTGCCTGGAGAATCTGTTGCAAGATCTCAATGGGAACGCTTTCTCCCAACAAGAGGTCTCACATAGCTGCAAAGTCACGGGCTGCAGCTGGAAATGCACGACAACAAATCCCACAAGCCCCACGCTGAAGCTTGACAATTCAGCGGTGTACAATGGCAGTAAGCTCCGACTGCGGGGCAAGAATACAGGGGCTTCAGTCGCTATCCGTCACTACCGAGAGCGGGGTACTGCACTGCAAACTAATCGGTGGGGCTGCCACCATTGGCCACTGTGAACGATGTGCATGTACTACGAGGTTCCGATGTAGCTGATGCGAGGACAGCGAGGACGAGCAAAAAAGCGTGCTGAACATGAAGGAAGCTATTCAGGAGCTGGAGCTGTGAAACTTGACATATGGTCGCCATGGCTCTTAACCATGAGATCCTGGGCCGCATGCGGGGTAAACAATCCCAGGATGGTCGCACAATTCAATATCGGGGTATCAAGTACGCTGAGATACCCGGACGATGGCAGGAGCCCGTGATGTTTAGCCAAAACCTCTCCTCGTCACGCTCAGACTTCGATGCGACAAAACATGGACCTTCATGTCCTCAGCATCCAGGCTCTTTCGCGTTCGATCTGAGTTTGGTCGGAAACGTGACTTTGGCGCAAGAATCAGCAGAGCAATCTGAGTTTGAATGTCTAAATTTGACTGTGACAGTCCCAGCTGGGACGAGACTTGGGGATAAACTCCCCGTTTTTGTTTGGTATGTCTTAAGTATTGAAACTGAGATCTGAGGCTGATGGTGGGGTAGGGTTCACGGGTTCGTTGCGCCTATATTTGAGAGTTTATCAATTCTGATGTAGTACAGAGGCGGCTTTACTGTTGGTAGCAGTTCATGGCCTCATTACGGTAGGAAGCGACATAAATAGAAAGCTCGTTCTTTTCTGACAAGGATTACAGATCTCGCGCCTTTCGTTAGCACTTCAGTTCTAATCGGACAGCCGGTGATCGGTGTTTCTATCAAGTATTACTTCCAAATCTACTGTAGTCTGTTCAATGCTGACTTCTCAGTTATCGCCTCGGGATCTTTGGTTTCCTAGCTTCGGACGAGCTGAAAGTATCTGGAAATTTTGGCTTGAAAGACATTGCGTGTGCCTTCAAATGGGTATCTCCTCCATTCCTCATCATAACTTCTTTTCTGACTTTACCTGTAGATCAAAAAGAATATTGCAGGATTCGGAGGTGATCCTACGCGAGTCACTGCTGCAGGCGAGTCAGCAGGGTCTAGTAGGTATTCATCCTAACCTCAAGATCCAGTTCTGACAAAGAGAAGTACTCATCTCTACGCTGCTCGTCTCATCTGAAAGGGATCTCTTTGAACAAGCAATCACGATGTCGGGTGACGCAACTCTTCGGCGACCTCGAAGAATGCACTGGCAGAATTCTCATTACTACACTAATGCTAATCTTTTAGGACTGGAAAATGCATCGTCAGAGGAGAGGAAAAAAGCCTTCTATGAAATGAAAGCTGAAGAAATTGTCGATAAGCTACCGATGTTTCAACATTGGAGTCCCACTTTTGATGGAAGTTATATCAGGAATGACGTGACTTTGGGTATGCTGTCTAACCCTGCAAATCCTGTTGGGAAGCCTACTTGGTGCAAACAAATCGTGATCGGCGATACTGCTCACGATGTAAGTCGTTCTAGTCTACTATATGATCATGTTGTTGACCTAAGCAGGGAAGTATTTTAAAAGGCCGTATTATGGACCACCCAAATATCATGGTGAAATTGAAAAATTCATTGAGAGAGACCATGACTCCAGCAGAAAGCAAAAAACTGCTAGAAGCATACTCGCTTTCCGGCGGTATCAGTTCGAAACAGCAATATGAGAGCTTGCTGTATCTATCCTCTGATCTCAGATTTTACTTTCCGGTCTTGCAAGTGAGAAAGGGGTGGAAAGGCAAAGCCAATAGAAAATCCTTCAGATATCATTTTCACCAAGTGAGCTTCTCCTTCTCTAAAGCGTAACCGACGAAGAGCTGATAATTGTCTGAAAGCAAAACCCAGTCGAAGGTTCTTATAAAAACTATGCATCTCACGAGCTCGATGTTGCACATTTGCTCCAGAATATCCCTAGAGCATTTCCTAAAGAACATCAAAGGTTAGGGAGAGAAATGGCAGAAGCATGGATTAGGTTTACGTATGGTGAAGGGTGGGGGAGCAAGGATGGGAAGGACGTTATGGTCATTGGACCACGTGAGGAGATTACATTTGCCAGTGAAGAGGAATATGATGTGAGATATAGGAACGGAAGAGGAAAGGTATTGGAGGAGATTGGATGGGAGAAGTGCTATAAATTAGCCGAGCTCCTGCAGGGGGTTTACGAGGAGAGAATTCGGGCACGTCTTTGAGAGCGAAAAGGATATATAATCTGATTGAAGTTCCTCTATTGTGTGAAATAAGTTGAAACTGAACACGGCAATTGCAAGAGCCACTCTTCGAGACAGCTTCACAACATAGTGGCCCCACCTGAATTTTATATAGCCAATCGTAGAATTACTTTCAGCATTACAGTAACACAGAAAGAGAGCGGTGCAAAGAGAACAATTGAAAAATTCTTCTTTGCAAAGCATAAGCAACACCTTGACCCCATCCAGAGCAATTCCAGAATTACATAGTCACGTGGACCTTCCTGTGGGAGAGACATTCCCAGCCCCACATTGCCACGATTTCGGCAGCTGCTCAACGTCTCGGCGCAAGCCAGCTCCAATAGATCGGGTCTCACAAATAATATAGATTCTTCTCTTTCAAAGTCCACCTACTCACATACATGGCCTGTCTGTCTGAAAGCTAGAGTCATTATGCTGCAAAGCACCTCGTTCTCCCGTCTCGCGAAGAGTCTCGGTACGGTATCGAGACAGCATGCGAGGAAGTTCTCTGCCAAAGGCGCGGTGAACGAACCGCGATTGCCATTGTCTGGAACGAGAATTTTGGATTTGACGAGAGTGTTGGCAGGGGTATGTTTCCTTGCACAATTTAGAGCGACCATCACGAGCGGAAGCTGATCACGTGCATATAGCCATATTGTACACAAATCCTTGGAGACCTTGGGTAGGGCAGCATTCACTAATTTCTTACATGCGAAAGACTGATTTCGGTGTGTTGTACAGAGCGGAAGTCCTCAAGATAGAACACCCTACCCGTGGCGATGACACAAGACAATGGGGTCCTCCCTATGCACCACATCTGGATGGTAGACCAGGCCCTGGTGAAAGCGCATATTATCTCTCAGTAAGTCCTATATCTCGCTCCTATTCTTATTCTTGATATGTTTCTTGAAGAGTTCACTGACAGATGCATAGGTAAACCGCAACAAAAAGTCCATTGGCGTGTCCTTCAAAGACCAAAAAGGTGCAGACCTAATCCGCCAATTAGCCCTCCAAGCAGATGTCTTTGTAGAGAATTATTTACCAGGGACTTTGAAGAAGTATGGCTTGGATTTCAAGACGCTGAGTAAGGCGAATCCGAAGCTCATTTATGCGAGTGTAACGGGGTATGGTCAGTTTGGACCGTACAGTAATAGAGCAGGGTACGATGTTATGGTTGAAGCGTGAGTACATAATCCTGTCTGAATGAGTGTAGAGATGGAGAGCGAGAGCCCGAATGCTGACGAGATGAATAGGGAGATGGGACTCATGCACATCACAGGAACACGTGATGGGCCTCCTGTGAAAGTCGGCTGTGCTGTGACGGATCTGACGACAGGTTTATATACTGCGAATAGTATCATGGCAGCATTACTTGGGCGAGCGAAAACTGGTGAAGGACAACATCTCGATGTCTGCTTGAGTGATTGTCAAGTTGCGACGCTGTCGAATATGGCAGAGTCGGTCTTAATTTCTGGGAAACGAGATACCGGGCGTTGGGGAACGTCACATCGTAAGTCTAGTTCCGTGCTACTTGATGGTATTGTCACTGACAGGTCTAGCATCTGTTGTTCCATATCGATCATTTAAGACATCGGATGGCGATATCTTGTTCGGTGGTGGGACTGATCGTCTCTTTGGAATCCTGTGTGAAGGACTGGGAAAACCAGAATGGATCAAGGACGAAAGATTCGCTGTCAACTCGGGTCGTGTAGAGAATCGAAATCTGCTCGAGCCATGGATAGAAGAAATCACGATGTCGAAGACAACCCAGGAGTGGTTGGAGATCTTTGATGGGACTGGGTTGCCTTATGCCAAGGTCAACGATTTGATGGATACGCTGACGCATGATCATGGTGAGTGTCGATTGAGTAAGGATGTAAACGAAAGTGATTCGCTGACACTGGATAGTACTTGCTCGAGGAATGGTGAAAGAGATAGATCATCCGTCTTGTGGTCCGATGAAGTTGATAAACACACCCGTCAAGTACTCATACTCAACTCCTGGAATCAGGACACCTCCACCTACGCTGGGTCAGCATACTGATGAGGTTTTGAAAGAGGTTTTGAGTATTAGTGAGGAAGAAATTAAGAATCTTAGGATGGATGGCGTTGTTGGATAGAATAGAATTCTGATTAAGTTAATTGACGATGTGAAGTTCAATTTTTCCGGCATGCAGTCAGTGAACTCTCGCATTGGAATTCAAGACTTGACCGCGAAATTTCAATGCATCACAAAAATTTCATGCATGCAATCATGTTCTGGAGACAAGTTTTCCCGACTCGCTTCCGCCTGATCCCATTTATTCTTAAGATCTGTTCCCAACTCCACAAGGTCGTAAACAAAGCATTCCCCTACAAACTCGACATGAGCTATGGCAATTTCGTTTCTACTGCAACAATTCAGTTGTCCACGAACTTCTCCGTCGATTGTTTGACGCTCCTCTGGGTTTGTACTCCGGCGACGCAGAACATATGGAGTGGTGATGTCTTCCATGAAACAGCATACGAAATCGCCCGGAAGAGTAGTTTCAGGAACCCAAAGCATTTTCCCGTCCTCAAGAGTTGCAAGCTTTCGCCCAAAGTGAATTAGTGGAGCTTCCTCGCCCATCATCGCAGAGATGAAGAGATGTACGATCACGCCTCCAGTGTGCCACCAATATCGACTGTGCATTAGGCGAGACTCATGATAATTTGCTGTGTTACTCGCGAAGTCGCACTGCAATAGAATGTTGGCCCAGAAAGTTGTCCACTGTGGGCTATCATTGGTGCCATCGTTGAATTTCGTACAAAGCTCTGAAGGCAAAGGTTCAGATGTCGATCGAGTTTTTGTTCCAGAAAACATTGGGCCAAGTATATTATTCCATTGGCCGTAAGATTGACGGTATGCACGGAATCTATCAGACACAAAGTCGATACCAGGCTCAAAAGTCCAAGTAGCAATCTCAGAAGGGATAGTTTTCGACACTTTCCCTATTGTACCAAGACAAAAGCCTACGCAACACAACAAAGAGGAACTTGCCCAGCAAATATACGGCCTGTCGTCAACGATACGAACTAATGATGGTAATTTACGCCTCCACTCTGCGATCCACGACGAATAAAACATTGTGTTGTGCAAACGGCAGTAGGGCTCGGGGAATTCTTTCACCCTCCAGTTCGGGGCCCAAGAAGGTAAATTAATACTTCGATATCTTTCGTCCCATGAATGATCAACATAGGAAAGAATTTTGATAGGTTCTGTACTGAATGACGATGTCGTGATAAAGTACTTTCCAATATCCCTATACACTTCTGTCCAAGTCTTCCCATATTCCACAGCCAGTAGATGGTCTTGATAACCATCCGGAAGCCCAATCCTTAGGCATGGTCGATGTGCGAAAAGCATATCGCGTGGGTCCGATACGCCAAAGCCACGCCGCGCTTCCAGTGTATTCAGTAAGGCATTGTCAAAAGCACTGACCATGGAAAATTCATCTGAGCCGCTTTGGTCAGGCAATCCAACGCAATATAAGAGAGATTTCCAAGCATTTTTAGTGACCCTCTTTCGTTCTTCACCCATATGCACAGCCGAGCTCACAAAGCCGTCGAGATGTGCAGCACTCTTGAGGGCCATAGCTGCCTGGAGCAACCATGCCATCGGACGGATTTTCTTCCACACTGAACCCACGGATCGCGCGAAAGCATGAGTTCTTGAAAAACCCAAACTCGTGTGAACCAAGATCGACTGAACACACTCGCCCAAGGCAAGCTTGCACTATATTCGTCAAGTGAACGTTTCCCTCGAAGTGCTTCCATGACGAGATGGCTGTCCGGCGTTGACTCGCCAAGAAAGATAATTGTGTGACGCGCATCCTGGTAAATCTTCCCCATCTGTGTAACTTGCTGATTTTTTTCTGTAACGTCCGACTGGTTGATACATATCGCATCTGCCCAGACGAAGCGCTTCCTCTTAGCATCTCGCATATTGCGTAAGGCTGTGTCTAGGTTGGTGGTGATACTAAATGCATTGCCCTCGACTAGAATCTTCTTTTCGACATTGGCATCGCCCCAGACGTATGACAGAGCAGTATAGTGCTCAACAAGGTCCTCGTCACATGCGCTCAATGTTGTGCTGATCAATGAACATTCAACTTGAGCGTCGAGGTCGCGAGAAGGCTGGAGCTCCAAGAGACGGATGGCATCGCTTTCGACGAGCGGCTGGTATTCGTATGAGACCACTGAATCCATTATGGCAACAGAATAATCTCATCAGAGTGAGATCCGCTACAAATCTCAGAAGATTAACGTTGACCTCTAGCCTTGCTCGAGAGTCTCGTGTTCCGCTCATTCACAACCAAAAAGTTGTAGACAAATAGACAAAAGCAAACAAGGGACGAGGATTCTATCCGCTTGAGCTATCCTCAGCGTATGGATGACGATCAGGGCAGTAGTTCATCAATATATCATAATTGACTAGAAGTTGGAGATGTCGGAGACGTTGCAAGTTTCAGGCAGCCATTCGAGGCTAGTGGCGATCTTTGGCGAGGGTGCAGACCACTGCTTTGATGCCATTCCAACCTCCCTAAATAACCAATCCGTCACGATCTCAACTCAAACCGGGCTCAAAAGATGGCACTCCGTTTCGCGAATGCAAAGGAAGCGCTGTGTTCTTTTCTTGATGAGTCGAAAAAGGGTGGACACCACGCAGACCAGCAGCATATTCCACTCTCCTCGCTCCCAAGTCCTGAGACGCCCATCAATATACCATCATTTCCTATCGAGATACGCAGCGAAACATCTGTCTTCAGACCGAAAAACATTGCCAATCTATGGGCTCAGCTTCTTTCTATTCAGATACAGAACGGAAACTTTTGGAAGCACGAGAATGCCCTCGCTTTGCATAAGGAAAACACTCCAGCTCCGACACCATCACGTGATGAGGTTAAGGCAGCAGAACTCTTAAGGATGGAAAAAGCAGGTCAGCAATAACTGAGAGTCCAATTCAGGATATAGAGCTGATGACATTAGTTCTATATCTTCGCCACAAAATGCAAAAGGGTCTGCTGATGAGTGATCGTCCAATTATCGAAGCCGAGCTGCCAGAGATGTCGAGGCTCCTTTCAAAGCTCGAGAGCTTTGGCGATCTGGATTTCACCATTATCCGTGCCACCAAGATTCACAAAGTCTGTAAAGCGGTTTTGAGACTGGACAACGTCCCCGGTGACGATATGTATCAGTTCAAAGCACGTTTTGCGGCCCTGTATGAGAGATATAGCAAAATTCAGGAGCAGTTTGAGTCATCAGACACGGCACGAAGCGCATTACCCGTCAATCCCAACCAGTCTACACCACAACCAAAGCCCATATCTGAAACCCTGACTGAGAAAGAGGAGCTGAAGGAGCTACCAGCCATCTGCTTGACCCAACTTACTCCAGATCAATGCACCCACATCGAAGAAGCAGCCAAGTCCTGCGATCCTCCTCTGGATCGCGGGGTCGTGGAGTTGATGTGTATGCTTCCTCAGTTCGCCTCCAAGTATGGAATTTGTGATATCCAAATTATGCCCCAAGGCAAGTTGATACAGCCTTTGGATGGTTTCCCAGAACTTGACCGGGGAATATACTATGGTGGGCCTAGGCTTCCTCCACATATGGTACAATTGACTTGGTGGACGTCTCCAGGCTACGGTATTGCATTGTTCGTGGATACCAGGACGGGCGAGGGGCTTCAATTGAGGGATTTTGGCCTAGATGATAAAGGTGTTGTGTGTACAGAACTTGAGGGACCGAGGAGACCAATTGAAGAGCTGTTGCAAGAGTGGATAGATTTGTTCCTGGAGATGAGGCTAGTTCCAAGCGGCGCCGAGGATGTCATGTCTGACGAATTTCGGTCAATGGTGAGCATTTTATTGTTTACGAAAGCATTCGCATGCTGATATGATAATATAGGACTACCTCAAGCAAAAATTCCTCCTGCAAGAGTACGGCTGGCCAACGTCATTTCCACTATCGCAATCTGACTACGGGTCCCTGATACGGAGACAAGCCAATCTTAACAAAGAAAGATCAGATCGTTGGAAAACTCAGAGTCTTGCCCAAAAGTGGAATGAGTTGACAAATCAATGGCACAAGATTAATAGGACCATTTTCAGTGACCCTACGCAGACCCAGGAAGTCGAGCGATTCAAAGCCCTTGATGGAGGCATAGAAAGGGCTTTGCGATACCACGCCGACAAAATTTTGGATCGCGAATATGCTCTTGCAGCAGATGTCCCTCTCGATAAACACTTCGTAAATCCATTGACCCTATCTCCATCTAGCCATATTGGTTCGGATTGGAGAGTTGATGTCACACCTGATATGATCATTGAGCGGTTCAACGAAGTAGTTGCCATCGAAGATGCAGACACCGAGAAGATGAAAATTATCCTGGACGGGGCGTATGAGAGATGGAAATTGGGCGAGCAAGGTATACACCTGCCAGACTATGTAGATGAAGAGGATGATGATTCTACTTCGGACTACAAGCCGTCTGAAGAAGAATGTTCCGAGGAAGAGGAATTCGAGAGTGATGAGGAAGACGAAGATTTGGACTTCGATATAGTGATGCTTGAGGAGGATGTCACAACAGATATCGAAAGTCTCAGAAGGGACCTAGAAGGATATCAAATTAGCGACGCCTGAGTGCTTATGGGAGAGCATTGTCTGGGCTATATGCGACTGCTGTCTGAGAGAAGAGGCGTCATGGGAAGCATCGCGTTTTGTTACAGGTACTGGTTTATGTCTTTAAAATAGAATTATTTTGATGCTATAGATGAACTGTGATGGAAGTACTTTTTCCACCCACATTTCCCCTTTCTAGAACACTTGGAAATCTACTCCGTAAAGAGAAGCGCATCAGTGTACTTTTTTATAGCTAGACGTTTTGTTGCACGTCGCAACTTAAGGCGACGTGTTCGGAACGTTCTGGGAACGTTCCGAGAAGCGACGTTGCCGTAACCTCGTAACGTCCCCCCATCGTTGTCAACCCGGGATTTATTGCACAAAATTTTGTCTAACGACCACTAGAACAACAGGTCATGTCTGAACGAATTATACTCATTTCTCCTAATATAGGATTGCGTAGATCCTCAGTTGTGTAATGAGGTGGAAGTGAAAGATATTCTGTCGAGCTACCTAAGCAAGATTTTGACGAAATTCTTCAGCGAAGGAGGAGAGAAAGTCTTAGGCTGACATGCTGAGATTTAGTGAGGCTAAGCCTGAAAATTTAGCGCGTGGCACCCTAAAATCGTGTCGGCTTTCTCGGAATCAGTGATCAAAGCTTGTAGAAACACGCTAATAGTCGTCGCGTGATCACGCGTCCGCATGAGGCACGACGGCCTAGGTCCTACGGATAACATTCCACCGCATCATTACAACAACAGCATCGAACCTTTCATAGGACACGCAATCATCCATGCCGAGTTTCCGCAGACCGTTGACAGTTGACAGCTGGGAAGAAATCGAGCGTACAAATTCATCTATAAACCCGACAGCTTAGACATCAAGCACAACAGCGGAGGCGTTGTTTTGTTCGACAGCCGGTGTTCATTTCCATTCGAAGGCCATACTTTGTCGGAAGGATCTTGAATCACCCCTCTGCGATATATTGAAGACGAAGGCAGACAGGCGGCAGTGATAAATTCGGATACAGTCGCGTATCCTACATATTGTACGTCCTGTGGAATAACATGGGCTGGGACGTCAGGGGATTTGCAGAATAGGATTAGGGGCCATGAAAGTGGTCTAACGGTGAATAAGCTTCAAGTAACTCAGACAGTCTGCCTAGAAAGGGTTCACGTCTCGATTCGGCCAAGGAACGAGGAGCGAAAAAGAATAGCTGGCTAAACGAGTGGGCTGATGAAAAGAAGAGGATAGACCTAGAGAGGGTCTTGAAGGGAAAACCAAGGCAGAGAAGAGCAGAGACGACATGGTGTCGTAGAGATCAACAAAGAAAGAATACTCGAAGCAGTCAAGAAACTGGAGTTCTTGATCTCGACGACGAAGGATCCCATTGAAAGGCAGAAGTTTTCCTTCTAAAACAGCACACGCGCGAATCTAACTGGACAGCATAAAGGCGGGAGCTATATGAAAAGACTCAAACTGTGCTATTCATGCATTACAATTGGAAAATGGAAGCGAAGGAAAGATACAAAAGGGTTGTCTTGGAACCATACATAACGCAGGACCTTACGAGAATCTGGGAAATCGGATGCCTTTACATCGACGTGAATCCAGAAAGCAGCATGAGAAAGCGACTTGGCAGCCACTACGAGGATGTTACACTTCGGATCTTCGTTCAAGACAATGGCAAAGGTCCATAGATGTTTGCAAAATTCGGCATCTTTGGGGGTCTCTTCCGCTTTGAGGGACAGAAGGATGAAAATTAAAGACAGGAAGAATGCCAGGGAAGGATGCCTTTGGTACCTGAAGACATCATCGAAGTGTTGTCGCGAAACCAAACTACTTTAAGTCGGCGTCTGAGCCTTTGAAACAACATTTCAAGTGGATTGAAAACTGCGAGAAGACCAGAAGGCAAAGTGGAATTTTTTCTAGATTTTCCTTGGTCTCGCGCATCTCCATGGCAAGATGTCAAAGACAGCCAAAATTTTGCCAAGTACGTAACATTTTATTTGCGATCAAGTGCATCTGCAAGATCCCAGTCCGTGGTATAGGCGTACTATCTAAGTTTGATTAGCAGAAAACTCCGGTACTGGCATCTGGTTTGGGGTTCTCCTACCTCAGATATGATATGTCCGCAGGCCTCGTGGGCGAGTTTCCCCAAGAAACATCAGCAATTGAGAGCTGCAATACATCATCATTTCTTCGTTTCTAAATTTCTAATATTCCACTATCTGTTCTAGTAACACATGTTATTGATTGGTACTCTTGCCTAGTGTTTTGCTCACGACTTGATAAGTGTTGATTCCTGTGGGCTCATTATGCATTAAGAATTATCTTTGCTTTCGTACTTCTAAAATGCCGGCTGACTCTTGTCTAGAAGAACATCATATGATCATAGTTGAAGTTCGGACAAGAAGTCGTGCCAGCAGCTAGCCATCATGCGCTTCGTGTTTAGTCGCAATTATTGTCTGATGTACAGACATCTTGATGCGCTGTTACCTTTCGCTGTAATATTCGGATTCATCTGTTGTATCGGGCGGCAAGAACAATCATTGGCCGGATCAACCTTGGGCTGAACTGGTCGCTGCGCTGTCCAGCTCTTACCTCGCCGCCACGACCACCACAAAAACAATATGTCTCTCAAGAAGCATGCAGTATTGGCAGGCAATTCTCGAGCAGGTTTCATGTGCTGCCTGCGGGAAGTCTTGATTAGGGGCGAGATGTCTTTATCTATATTTCTATATTACATCCACGCTCGCTCTCCCTGGACCTCGAAATGTGCACCTTCACGAAATCTTGCAAGTCGATATTTCGGTGTGCGACGATCAATAATATGCTGCTGCTGCTGAACTGGGCTCTCGACCAAATAATTCGAATGTTCTTCCATTGCAATTGGTGGTCAGCAAAGAAAAAACACGATGGCATTGTGGTGACTGAGAAAAGCCTCAGAGCGCACTCACACCACGGATCATTGGACGATTATGTTTCCGATCACAAAATTTTAGTCACTACTTTCGCAAACACGCATCAGACATATTTCCATTCTTTTTCGAAGCTGCCGACAGAGCTTCGTCTCCACATCTGGGAGATGAGCTTGCCTGAGCGACGAGGACGAGAGCTCGGACCAATGTCGTGGTCACGATTATCGACTTCTGGCCAAACTTTCAACAATGCCTGCCCTCTCCCGAGCCTCCTCTGGGTCAATCGTGAAGCTCGATTCGTTGCTATGAGGCTTCAGAACTACACGGTCAGAGACGAAGCTCTTAGGCAACTGCTTCCATGCCAAGCCAAGGGGTTCGACTATATTGTCGACTATGAGCTGGACACCTTTGTATTTCGAAACATGTTAGGGTTCCTTCGATACCATTCCGCGCTCCAGTTCTATGGATCTGGAGGCTCTTTCTCGCCCGTGAAAGCTGACCTGAGAAGGATTGCCCATCTCAAGATTGATTCCTTGGATCCTACACCCGATTGGTTTTGCTCGCAGATTGAGGAATACTTGCGACTCTTGCTTCCTATTTTCACCTCGTTAAAAGGTGTATGCTTTGCACTTCATCTTCAATTTGGTGATGCAAGCTGGGCTGGGTTGAACTTGGAGCCTGCACGAATCATTGGTGCTCAATATCTAGCAGAGTATGAGGCTCAACAGGGGGTCGTAGGAGTGTCATGGCGACCACCCACTCTGGATCTCCGCATTGTCGAAGTCCCGTAAGGGAATGGGCGATGGTATGCCAGTCCAGAATCCGCAATACCTGCAATTATGAGCAGTCGAAACAGTTCTCGCTGTCCCCGACTCAAGGTACACCTTGTTCCAGACCGATCAATATGTTCATTTTTGTAATCGCCAACCAACGAAAGAAGAAAAGGCTCGAATGATTGTTAACTATCGAGCAACCCTCGCAGCCATTTCAGCACCCCTACAATACCTCCGCTCACCCTTTTCTTAACCCTTCCCTTCGACTTGTCTGGTTCATCAGTATAATAATCCAGGCTCCCATCCTCCCCACGAATCACGAAATTCGGATATCTCGCTAGGGCAACCTCTTTTGCCCGTCTTGTATTGTCATCAAGCCTTTGGTACTCTTCCTCAAGCTTTCTCCTTCCACTCAAAGTCCGACTACTTCTTTTCGCACCGTCGCCTTCTCCCGGGATATTCAGTTTCTGGTAAAATATCCACGCTGCCTCAAGCTCAGCGACTATCTCTTCTGTGATCTTGCTTGAGTCTCGAATCCAGAGTTTTGGGAGAATGGGGCTGAGTTTCCAGTACCACTCAGGTTCGGCGTTGTCGTAAGCCTCGCTCTTAGACCGTCGATACCTCATGGATGTGCCACCTGACAGCGGCGGCCGATAGATGGGATCGGCCATGGTGAAGATGTGTTTTTTGTTGTGGTGCTCACTACTCTATTATAGAGGCCTGTCGTTCTATTCAAGTATGTTTGATTAAGGCTGGTTTGGAAGTCTCTCTTTATTCAGAGTACCGCTCAGTCTCACGCTGTACAGAATGTATTGAATGTCTTGTTCAGTGTTCAAGTGAATAACAATATTTCGCTCCTCCAAAAAACACCGCATCCCAAGCCGTCCAAGGTCGTGCACCCTACCATATTTCAACACTCCCCCACAGAGGACTTGCACTCTCACCAACCTCATCCATTCTTACATCACCACACATCCATTTAGCTTCTCCTTTAGGTTCTGTACCACACTTTCGCCTTGACCGCTATCCTTAGCATCCATCTCGGCCAATCCATAATCCAACCTCCCATCCCCGTACATGACAAATCCTGGATACCTCGCCAAATAGACCTCCGTCGCTTTTCTCTTCCTTAAGTCCTGTATCTGCAAGACGTAATACTGCATCTGCTCTCTCCTGTCTCTGGTCATTCCGGCTTCTAGCTCCCGACGTAAGATTTGGATGTCACGCGCTTCGAAGGGAGAGCGGGGATGGCAGTGTGCCTTTAGGTAGTTGTAGGCTATTTCGAGGAGGGCGAGGGTGCGGGTTGTAAGCGGTGAAGAGAGCGAAAAGTAGAGAGGGGGGAGAGAGCCGCGGATAGATTGAGATAAATAAGTATGGTTGCATACCGGCAGCGTGGTTGCCATTCCTTCAGGACGAAAAAGATAAGTCGGTTGTCTTCTGAGTTAGTGTGAAGGTATAACTGTTGTTAGTAGGAAGCATTCTGCAAGTCATATCTACAAGCTTATATGCAGCGGTGGAGGTAAGTATTCACCTTCATGTTGATGTCATTGTTGGGGAACTGAGACAGTCACTGACTCGATGTAGCCGATCCCTCGAACAGTCAATTCTACTATATTGCCACTAGTTGCTCAAGGCATGGAATCTTCTCATACAGTCATCCGATTCACCTTTACGAAAATCTGGTGGCACGAAGAAAACGCATGGATTTGATTATATATAACTTTTGTTCCCAGCCAAGTACGACTCCATGCAATATCAATGTCCCACGAACGCATTCATGACTCCTTATATCTCAAGCTCAAACTCTATATATCTACGAATCTGGAACAACAGGAAGACTGTGTCCCGAAGCAGCACGCACAGTCTTTCTGAACAGGAACTTTTTGGAAGAAGTGTTATCACAGAACGAATGGTCGGCGGAGTAGTAACAAGACATGAAGCCACAGCAGTCGCTTATACAAAGACCTTGGCCTCCGTTACAATCAGCGCTGGTGCTACATGTCCTGGTGGCTTGAACACCACAATCGCCATCGTTCTGCGAGCTTCGGCATCGTCCTTGTCCACTATAATCAGGTTGGCAGAATCCAGGGAATCCACCGCATCCAGTTGAGTCGGTGCATTGTGCGTTTCCGTCGCAGACAGCTGGATTGTCGCACTTTGCTCCGTCGTAGGCTGTTGATGTGCAAACTCCTGCATTGCAAGTGTTGCTTGCAGGGCACTTTGGGTCCGTCAGAATACTAGAGCATTTCCAGAGTTGGTAGAAAGAACTTGGACTTACGGCGTTGTTGCAAGCGCCACAATTGTTTACGTCAGTTTGGAGGTCGGCGCAAGACGCACCGCAGAGTGTATTCGTCCCAGGACAGGCAGTGGCTGTCGCTGTAATGGTGGCAGTGGAGGTGGGTGTAGGGGCAGTAGTTGTCGCCTTAGTGACACCAGCGCACGAGCACGCAGAGCTATAGGCAGCAGAAGATGTGCAGTATTGGGAGATGTAGGCTGGTATTGCGCTTGGCGACGTAGTGATTTGGCGGCCAACAAGAATTTCGTCACGTTCCTCGACATTGTCTCTCTTCGCAGCGGCTGGGAGGGTAGTTGTAATTGTAGTAGTCACAGTTATCGTCCTGCAGTTAAATTCAGCAACAGGGTTGAGTCAAGGATAGGTTGGGACATGCGTTGGAGCTGGAGTAACCGTGACCGCCATGAAACTGGAACAGTCCGAAATTCGTTGTGTGCGGGCTGGCTTGACTCCTGGATCTGTACCAGAGACCTCTCGCAGGCAGTTGTTGGCATTGCAAGCAGCACGCTGGAAGACTCCAGCATATGCACTCTTAGCGGCAAGACCGCTTAGGATGAGACTGGTGAACTTCATTGTTACTGCCCTTGAATGTTTCCGATGGAAAGAAAGAGATGTATGAAAGTGCGGATATCCTGTGAGTTTTTCCCTTCTAAGGAATATCTCCTCTCTATACACCCCCATCATCGTAGTTGATGTGTTGTTGTTTCTTAGCGATACAACTGAAGAACCATTGGAAAAGTCCATGCTAAGCAAGTCAGCTCTACCCAAAGTCTTCAGACTCATGGCAACGTGATCTGAATATGCAAGCCACATGTCTAGTACTGATCTGAGAGCTCGACCCTAGCATTCAATACGAGGATACTCTTTTGACCTGGTCCTCCGGATGGCTTCCGCAAGATAGGTGTAAAATATTAAAAACTTACGTTTCCTGGGTTTGATTGGCCTTTTATCAACTCCTAAGCAACATTCAATGTCCATGTTTGTGTAGGTAACATCAGTTGGATCCGAAGACTGCTTGGACATCTCTTCGCACATGGATATCTCTTGACGCACTTCAGAGTTCTAGAATTCAGCACTCGCTAGTAGCCGTGCCTAGATATCATAAAAGGAATAGTGTATCCCAAATAGTCAAAGATCTCAGTAGTTTCCCAAAGCATAGGAGACCGACGCGGGGTGACAATAACCTTAGTTCTTAGTGGGCCGCTAAAGCCGCAAAGGGATCTAGTCCAGGGGCTTTGTTCACGATTCCCAGCCGTTTCACCCCGCATTCTGCTTAAAAAGGCGACGTGACTCCAGCTGGGGCTGAGAGGGTAGCATGGGATGCTTTTAGTACACAGCTGAATAAAACTTTTGTGTTAAAGATTTCCGGGATGCCCGAGTTAGCCAAGTCCTCCAATGGAAGTGTTACATGGTTCTTTGCATGCTGCTCTACTTTCAGCTTTTCGGACGTTCGCACGTGATTTCGTGCAAGCCCCTGGCGTTCGATGGATTCGAATGCTTGTCTTCTGTGAAATCGGTTATGATATCTGATTGGCTAAGCTTGGACGTCCCCCATTTATCTTGGATTTCAAGACCGGCGGCTATTTGTTCACATCGTTGTGACACGAGTCAGCATATCAAGAGCTCCAGAGCACATCTAAGGTTGAACGAAAATATAGCAATGGAGCATTGCAGCCTGTGCCAACAGTTCGACATTCGGGAGCTATTGCTCCAATCTGCCGCGCAGAAGCCTGATGCAACAGGGAATACAGACCGCAACTTTGTTGATGCCAACGATTATCGAGCCGCGATACCCAGTTTCTACAAGCATTATGAGGACATCGTGGCTCTTAAATGCTCTGCAGAGAAAGGCTGTGAATTGTGCAGTCTATTTTGGCGCACTTGGGTCAAGACATTGAATAAAGACGACTTTACTGAAGAGTGGCTGAAGAAGTACTTCCAAGGACAGCTCTACATCGGATGCAGTAGCTGGACAAAATCCAGACAGGGTTTCCCCTATGTCACCCTCACGCAGCAAGCACCTACGGGGAACAGTCGAACACTATGCTCTTTTGAAGCATTTGCAGACAGAGGCACGTGATACGTCCTAGTTTTGTAATAAGCTTACGAGCTGACTCGTCACAGGTGATGTCCCAACGGAAGGAGAGTCTCTTCTAGGAAGAGCCGTGTATTCGGATTCATCTTCAGAAGGATGTTTATTGGTAGCTGAAGAATGGCTTCAGACATGCCTTCGCGAGCACAAAGCGTGCAGCCCGCTATCTGAGCATACAAACGCACTACCAACTCGGGTGATCGATGTTGGCGACGAGAATTCCCATCCGAAACTGATAGAAAGCAAGGGAAGGTTTGATACATGGATTGCACTTAGTTACTGCTGGGGAGGGGATTCAAAATTTGTGTTCAACGACAAGACAATGCACGACTTGCAAAATGGTATCCCAGTCAACGACTTTCCTGCAACTCTTCGTGACGCGATCATCATTACTCGATCCCTTAGAATCAAATATATTTGGATCGACGCCTTGTGCATCAAGCAGGACTCGAAGGAGGACTGGGCAAGAGAAGCTGCCAAAATGCGAGACGTCTACAGTGGTGCAGTCCTAACTGTAGTAGCAGCAAATTCTCCGTCGACTCAGAGTGGTATATTTGCGCAGCGGAAATTGGAAAGCGCGAGAGCTACCTTGGAATGGAAGAATCCCACCGAGTCAAGCACACATAAGATATACTTGCGTTCTGGTTCAGAGTTGTGGGATGCATTGTCGTCAAGCGCCCTGATGAAGCGCGGATGGACTCTGCAGGAAGGATTATTAGCGCCACGAACCCTTTCTTATGGAGGACAACAGATGGTTTGGGAATGTCCATGTTACCAAGCTGACGAAGGAGGGAAAGTCACTAAAGCAACCGAAGAGTATCGTGCGAAAGGATTCATCCAACATCTCATTCGAATCCAGAATTCGGAGACCGTTAAACCCAAATATTCCTTTGCCCAGAAGCTTAGCCTGCTATCCAACAAGCCCGAGAAATGGTGGAAGACATATGGGATCGCAAATCCGTACGACAAATGGAACGATATCGCTGAGCAGTTTATGGTCCGTTCTCTCACAATGGACTTTGATGCTCTTCCCGCACTATCGGGTATAGCCAGAGTATTCCAACACATACTCAAAGATGAGTATTGTGCTGGGTTATGGAAGAAAGACATCCTTAGCACTCTCATGTGGAATCGGTCTCCAAGGTATCCAACCGACTTCTCAACTCGCTTCGATCTAGCTCGTCCTTCAGTCTACCTTGCTCCTTCGTGGAGTTGGACAAGTATTCTAGGAAAGCAGTCCAGTATGAGCAATAGCTGGAAAGTACGAGACTGCCTTCAACTCTCTGCGAGCAATGTCTCTAAGATCGTAAGCTTACGGACATTTCTAAAAGGTGACGACCCTTTTGGTCAGGTCACTGGGGGAGAATTGGTACTCCACGCCCGGTTTGGCAAGATAGAACAGCTACCTCCGGTATACTCGACGGAGCATGAATTTCACAGTGAGACTCCGGAATCAGTAACCAGCTCCGCTTTTCAAGAGCTGGTATACACTAATATGAGAGTTGTACCCACCATGGTCTACGAATTCTATCAACAACATTCTCCTTGTGCAAATCAAGAATTTGGAGCGGTGGAACTTGTGCGTTGGGACAAGTCACCGGGCAGCCTTGAACCAGGCATCGATTTCTTATTGGTGGAGTCGACGGGGCGTCGAGATGGCGAGTATCGTCGCATTGCACAGCAGGGTTTGAGGAAGGCTCGTGTCCCAGATGAAGACGCTGTGTCAGCGGACGCATACCGTGGAATTAGTTTAGAGAATAAGGCGTATGATGAGGTCATCCAAGCGAAATGGAAAAAGCGAACCGTGACGATCATTTAGGATATCAATAAATATGCTTCAACTTCTTATCGAATATCCTCTGGGCTCTGCTCCGATTTATTCATGAAACGCCGATTTCATGAACAAATCACCCAATTTGGTGAAATCGTACGTTATTTCATGAATAATATCCTATTGCTAAATACGTTAAGAGTTTCATGAACGTCGAAATTTTAATTATTTAACTTGATCAACTGTTTCAAAACTCACTTTGCGTAATCATCACCCCCCCTTTCCCCTAGTTTCAGCTACCCGTCGCCCTTTTTAGGCTCGGATAAGGACCTCCCAGCGCCCTTATATGCCTCAAACATATAAACGTTATATGATCTACAAGGTAAAGTTTGAAGATATACTAGTTTTTAAAAAAAATGAAATGCTTAGATATGCTAGTGCAGCTTCTAACATTAGCTTCCACTAAGATTACTACTGAAGTTTATGTTAGAAGTTGCTTTCGAAACTCCTGAAAAAAACACTAAAAACATATTAGAGCAATAATGTTTAGGTGAAATAATATATCTTCATTTTTTGATGTCGGCAAGAATTGAATGATTTCATAAAACTGCTGTAGCATTCACCAAATGGGTGATTTTGGTGAATGCAACGTTGCATTCAAGAAATCGGCATTTCATGAGTAAATCGGAGCAGGTCGGGCTTCGAGGCCAGCGAAACCACTTTCCCAGCCTAGCCTTAGCCTGGACCTAGGCTAGGTAAGGAGAACTTGATTTACGGGCTAGGCAAAGGAAGGCAACTTAAAACAAGCTTTAGGCGAGGCTAGGAAAGGCTTATACGTATTCTAGGCAGGAGCAGAAAAGCTAATAAGGCTATGCTAAGTCATAAAATTTCGGTAAACAAAAAATGAAGCTATTTAGACTTTTCATCACGATTCACTACTATCGTTACTACATCGACGTCTATAGGCTCGGTGGAAATTATAGTGATGGTGCTGGTGCTAGTGCTAGTGATGCTATTCTAAAAAATAATAATAAAGTAAACAATACAATGCTGGAATATCGGTATTTCGAATAATGCACGGGATATACCGGCAAATATAAATTTAGGCTGGAACTAGTATAGTAAACGATGTTACTAAAAGGTAAATTAACATTAAATTTCCTAAAATACGATGTTCGGATTTTTCAGTTTCATCAACACCATAGTTTCGGATCACTACCACTAATCGGAAATCTACCCCCTTCCCAACCTAGCCTAGCCGACCCACAGGTAGGGCTAGGAGGCTTAATCCGACTAGCTAGAGGAAGGCCAGGCTAACTTCAAAAAGCTCAGGCTAGGCTCAGGCAGGCAAGGAGAGGCGAAGGAAGGCGGAGGATAGGTCGGGAAGGTGGTTTCGCTGTTCGAGGCTTCTCTCAAGATTTCAGACTCAGTAACTTTACCCCTCCAGCACAACTTTCTTTTTCGTTGTGTATTTTCTAAACCGATAATCGCAAGGAGTCACAATCGCGCATTGTTTCAAGATATCTTTAAAATAGAATAACTCCAATCGCAAGATCGCAAATTTAAGATGAGTCGCACAGGGATGCCGAAACCCGGAATCACAAACTTCCATGAAAGGTGAGTAATCAGCAGTGTTGAAATAGAACGGGATAGACTTGTTCTTCGCGTATTGAGTAGGGGTGTAAACCACTATAGCAATTTCTCTCCTTGTGCTGAAACAACTTTGCTAGGAAAAACTCGATAAGCTCAACCCATATCCAGTTTCATGCCTATCCTCACCCAACTTCTTCGCCCTCGGGTGGGATTTCCTTTTCGCACGCTTGGCAGAGTTTCAAATTGAGAAACGGAACCTTTATTCCATGTTCCTGCGCGATCAGTGATCTTCCCTTTCCTGCGTCCCATTTCAAGGCGATCGAATTGGGTCTTGGATGGGCATGCTCATCCACTGGTTCGTCCTCTTCGATCACATCAGGGGTCCAGGCGAATCGAGATCTCGGGTTTGAGTCAAGCTCAATAAATTCTTCGAGTAGACTATTGAGGTCGTCTTGCTCATCTACGTTGCTTGGATCATTCTCCAGGTCTTCGATTGCATTATCTTTAGCAGGATTTTTACAACTGTAGCAAATATCAGCCCCTTCCAATTTTGCCGTCATCCCCACCATATTGTTAATTGATTCTTGAACATCCTGCATTGGTTGAAAATGCCGCCCCCGTTCTTCAACATCAATCCGGACTTCTTGTACCTTACAAGCCTTCAACAACTCTCGAAGACTACGGTAGGCCCGGTGCCATGAAATCTCACGAATACAGTGAGGTTGGATCATATGCCTGGTAGAACATTCGACCGCTGGGGAGTCCATACGGATAACCAGCCTCGAGATTCTATCTCCACGTTTTGCGACAGCAAGCGTTGATAAAAAGTCACCCATTCCATTCAATTGACATTGATAAAGCTCCAGAACACACCATCCTCGATCTCGAAAGAAAACATCCGGAGGGTAACCAAGATTACTACAGAGTCATTAGTATCGTCTACTTCAAGATGGCGTTTGCCGTCTTGTTTCCGTCCAAGCCTTCTGAGATACTTTCCTTGATGATGCGCTGAAGGTACATACACCCAGGCGTCATGTGGGGTAAAAGAAGTCTAGGCAAGGATGGGAGATTGAAAATCCTGCTGTTGAACCACAAGGAGACTAACATACCGGATTTCGAAAGAAATAAATTTAACGTATTCTATATACGTGTTCTTGATCTGATTAATATGCGGGTAGGCAACGTCCCAAGCTCTATAATCAGGTTCCAGCTGCAATTCAGAAAGTCCAATTCTCGTGCTTAGAAATTCCATATATAGCAGTGTATTATGACCTTCCAGTGCCCTCTCGAAAGTAGGTAATAAGTCCTCCCCCTCGATGCCATTAAGATTTGGTAACATCCCTTTGTTTTGTGAGTTGTACTTGTAAATCATTTTTCTATGGCTCCACTTTCTGTCGCCGCCTAGGCCCATAGTCTCTGCAAAATGTAGTTCTGCAATGTGGACGAATATAAGGTGTCTGATCTCAGGCGGGAGTTTTTGGATAGGGAAGCCCTTCTTCGGAAGGTCCGCATGAACTTGGGACCTCGGGAACAAATCCTTGATCAAGATTGGTTGTATTTCCTCGGACGTTTCGTAGAAGTCTCTTTCAATGGTAGGAAGCACGAGCCAGTCGTCGGTATCGTTTCCAACGTTCGAGGCTGCCGGCGAGTTGGTGTTCGAAAAGCTGTGAGTTTGTTCTCTTTGAGATTTGGTACTAGCAGCACTTTCGCGGCCAGCAGATTCTCTTGTTCTTTTCGCAACCATCGGGATGTAATGTTATATAGTGTTTGGAACATGGGTGTTTGCAGGACCTTATCACTATAAGATATGTATTTTAAGATGACTTAAAATGCAAACGAAATATTAACAATTTATATACATTGTGCAAAAAAATCTAGCCTAAATATAAACGAGTCTAGTCAAAAGCGCGGTCCCGTTCCAAGGTTTTGCTTGCTAGTTGTATCCGCATTACCGATAGACGGGCGTCGAAAAGCCGAGTTCAATCCCAATCCTAGTTCGGTGTATGACCCAGAACTAGCAGCTTATGGTTATCCTCCTTCATTATAGTGGTACTCAAACCCCTATAGTCTTTAGTTCGTGTGCGCATTGCCGAATATCCTTGATTCATTTCCATTTATTGTAATAACTGGTCCCCCTCTTGTGCTTGCTATTGCTCGCTATTGCTCACGGTCGGAGAAAGAAAAGTATTACAGAAAAGCAAATAATACAGCGAGATTTTGTAAGGGATTCCCTATTAAATTTTTAAAATCGTCGATTTTCGCAATTTTCCCCGCTTGAACTTACTATATCAATATTATGTAAATTTGCATTTTAAATTATTTAAAGAAAATACTAGTCAAAACTTGAAATGAACTTTCGAAGGGTGAAATAGAAATATAATTAATTCTTTTACTTTTCGTAGAAAAATTGCAAGACATCATTTATGTTTACGGAGGTAGAGAAAAAGTTGTTACTATAACAATTGCTTTCCCCGACTGTGTGTGAAGTGAGGAGAGATCGACTATGATCTGCTGTTTGGTCTTCCTTTTTGTCGAGGTCATGGGGCAGAAATAGGGCTGCACTGGTACGGTACGTCACCACTATACAGCGCTAGCCGTATAGGGTATAAGGCCCATAGATACAGCACGTTACCACTATAGTCCAAGCGTCACTACACTGAAAATATAGCCTGTCCTCAGGGCGTTTAGGGCCCTAAGGCCTATATTTATAAAGTCAGTCAATCACGTGAAGACACTGCAACACTTTCAACTTCGCAATCTGCTGCACACGTGAGAACCACTCAACTCGTTTTTGCGCTGTAGCATACTCAGTTATGGTTGCTGATTCGAGCTACGCTTGGTACTTCAAATTATGTCTGTAAAAGTTAGTCTCGCTGATTGGCTAGCATTGGTAACTTAACGAGAAATGAACCATCTTCTCATTTATTCGTATATTATAGATGTTGGCACAGGTCAGCACAGACGGAAGTCACGTGGTGTAGTTAAGCGAGCGGACTAGCCGTATTCGGATTAGTGTGGGCGAGCGCAAAGGAGTATATCCTCAAGCTCCTTTCCCCCCCTAGCTAGACTTGCTCCTTAGACATCAACAATAGAAGTAAACTACCCTTACTTCTAGTGTTTCGGGCCGTATTACATGTGATACGGTATCCTTGGTGTGGATACCAACAATAGAGATTTCTAGGCGATTTTTAGAATGGATCCAGATTGGTTAGGAAATTGAGGGTCTTAGAGGCAGACCGGCATTGGCGAAAGTCGAAATTCGTAGGATACAGAGGTCTGCAACTCGTGAAGTGTGCAAAGATAACTTCGGTATCGAGGATAGAGACAAGCTCAACGTTGAGTTAGGTGACCGGGTGAGTAAGACACTACTATTAGTACAATAAATTTATAGATTTTGGTCGTGCAAAGCGGAAAGTAATCGTACTAACCATGGACCGTTCATCCCGTGTCACGAGTCATGGCCAACTCACGGAGGAAAATAAACACACATAGTAAATTTTGCTGAGCCCACACTGGATCCTAATACTCAAAAGCGATTCTGGGATGATTTTCATCAGATCAACATGACTTCTTCAGCAGCATTAGAGTCATCCAGCTCCCAAAAATACTCCGCAGGAACAACATCACCTTCAGCGGTGCGTATCATAGGAGGGGCTCTCCAGCAATCAACCTCCAGAAGCCCAAGCCTTCTGTAAACAGCACCGTTATTATTTCTTAGACCTCCATCCTTCAACTCTTCCGCTAGCACAGGAGCTAATATGAGAGCAGTCCAAACTAATTGCGACTTCGTCAAAAGCATGATTTGAACTTGAGCAACATAACCCCTCTCTGCGCAAATATTGCATATCTGCTGGGACTTCGGAACTCGCACTATTGAAGGAACGGGACATGCTTCTTCTGGACTAGCTTCTAAAGCACTGTGTGTGTGCGCTGTTGGGCCAATATTCATATCTAACACAATTGCGGTTCCCACTCGCTCCTCTGGACATTCGGCAGCTTTGACTTGTTCGATGGACGCATTCGCTGCCAAGTCCGCATCGGTCCAAAGTGTGATGGTTGGATGGCCCTCGGAGTTGCCTGATGTACGGCGTGGGACGATACCTGGATCGACTCTCATGAACATTGGCGTAAGGAAACATTGTAATTGGATCGAAGCTGGCGTTTCTTTAGGGCGAACAAATCCAGTGCAACGATAGTCAATAAGTTGCGTATATGTATCGACGGGTTTGTCGTAGATATACCCTACCTAATCATAACCAGGTCGTTAGCATTGCTTCCTTAGGATGAGATTTAGCGTTGGGACATTGTTTCATGCGAGGAAACAATTCACGAAAGGAAAACTTCGCTCCTCGATTATCCTTACGGCATAAGTTATGGATGCCCAACTCCAAGAAGGCACACCCTCACTCGCTTCAGTCTTCCCGTCATTGAAATCAAGTGCAGTCCATGAGAGACCTTCGGCTATATTGTGGCTCCAGAGACCAACAAGATATGTGGAATTCTTTCTCAGTGACTGAAAGCGCTTTGCTAGACCCGCTATTGCCGGGAGCATGTCGGATTTCTTTGTCAGGGCTCTCCCAAAATAATCATCTCGAATGGTTTCCCAGAGAGTTTCTAGTTCTTTGTCACGATTTAATCCAGATCCTTGAAGTGTTATCCGACTCCAAGTCCCCTTGTCCTTCAATGTCCCAAAACGCGAGAACCCGCCTTCTTGGCAAAGAAACTTTACATTGTGAAGGTGGAACTCCGCCATCTTCACTGGGAGATACCATTCTTGCGCACACCAAGCGCGCTTATTAAGGGGCGTCGATTCGCGTTCCGATGCCTCATGGTCGATGCGAAACGATGCTTGATATGTCTCGGGCTGAGAATAGAGATCCCACGGGTTTTCTACCGTAATTTTGTAGTGAGTGGTGGCATCTGGGAAATCGAATAGAAAGCCATCGTGTGAGTTTTGAGCTCTGGAAGCTGCGACGGTTAGGTACGACTTAGAGTATATTTCTGCCATCTTTTCTGCTTCAGCGAGCCAGTCATCTCTAGATAAAAGTTAGCTCTGATGTTTCGATAGAATGGAGGATTTATACCCATCATCTTGCACGATACAAAGACAATCTATCCATATATATTGGACATCAATCCAGGTGCAAACTCTGATAGCATCACGAAAAGATTGTGGTAGGCTGGAGAGAGCTATCCCAGTTGTATGCTCATCCATTGTAGCTCGTGTTGTCATCAATGGATGTCGTGATGGAGGTCCCCAACAATGGCTCAGAGCTACGTAAGGTTTGACTATGCCAGAGGCCTCGATTAGACGAACCATGCCGGTTGACGACGAAGATAGATCCAACACCCTTCTGGCGGGGATCGGCGAGATATCTGTTTTGCAAAGCTTATGGTTTTTTGCGCATATACGCGAGTAGGCTTTTACTCTTTGCAATTGCATGTCTATCTTTAGAGCTTGGGCGGTGTTGGAGAGTCGACGTTCTGTTTCTCTGGGTTTTTCATAGAGCATGTCAACCCATGTCCTAGACATGACATTCGACTGCTCGTCAACTTGATCGAAGACTAATTTGATGAATCTAGGATTGTTGAGGTGAGATCTAGTTGTATTGAGGACCATTCGAGCTCCTGGAAAGAAATCTTGGCTTATCCTGCTGAAGAGAAGGTGAAGACTGCAGTTAGCAGGCGTGTTAGTTCCTGCGGGACTGATATTAGGAGACGACCATGAATGCTCATTCATATCGGTCCCACAAAACGAACAGCTCCATTTTCGACTGGCATCCGAATCGAGCTGAGTCGAACGATGTAGTTCAGTCCGATGAGATATCCTGAGTGACTTGCTGTAATCGCTTTTATCTACTCGAGTCACTTCAGTGATGTCGAGGGGCCGCATAACTCCGTCAGCTCGGAGTCGGACGTCTCTTCGAATTTCTTCGGCCTCCAGATCCAGACGATCTCGGTTCGTGATTTCATGCGCCTCCACCAAATCCGCATTCATGATGGAGTTTCTAGACCTGGAAGATGAGCTGAGAATAGTGAGACTGCCGTTCCTCGTCATTTCCAAGGCTAGATCCTGCAGTTCTTCTTCCTCTGTCCGTTCGTTCTCATCTAGGTAGTCCGGATCAAGGAAGGGGTTCTTGGGTTTGCGATTGGGATCCATGGCTGTTATGAAGAATCTTCTGTAGCTTTAGAGTGACTCTGGCGTAAGTTGAACTTCGTAGAATAATGGACGGGTTTGGGGTTGCATTAATATTTGATAACGGGGGATACGCACACCGCCTTGTGATCTATTTTTGTGGCTGCTGTCTGTGTCTGGAAGTGCACTAGCCGCTGCAACGCTTCGCCTAAAAACGCCCCTTTAGGAGTGCCTTCGACGGCCCACGAACATACCTTCCTTGCTTCTCCTCGCCATCAACATCAAAATAAAGCCCCTTCATATACCAAGGTGTATGCTTTTTTCGAATTCAACACTCTTTTGCATCTTGAAAGTGTTGTTATCCTTCTTAATATTCGAGCTGTGCTTAGCGGGGTTATCAGGGGGTTGTTACGATGATCACCTGCTGTCGGCCGCTAGCTTCCACTGCTTTACTTACCTACCTAGACAGCTCCTCGTCACAGAGACTTCTTCTCTCTCTCGATGCACCAATAATACAGAAAACCTTACAGACTTGAACAGGAGAGCTGAGGCCTCTATCTTTCCTTGGTGAGGGACTGTTATTGAGGCAGCTCACATGCGGTGCAGTGTTGCCCCGAACACTCCGCAACACCTATCGGCTAATTGCTGTAGCGACATAGACAAGTTGATGTATCTGTCTGCATACCTTTCTTATTTTTGAACATACCTATAGGCGCAATTTCGAACTCCAATTCGACTACTGCTTTCACTTTTGGCTACGCCAGCGCTGCCAAGGTGCGTAGCCCCCTCTTTTTATTCCTACTTTGACGCTATTCCGCTCGACGTTCCTTTCCAACATGTCGGTCGTCGAGCGTGACCTGACGTACTTGGTCCTTCCTTCCACGTCCTTCTCGCTCGCACCCGGGTCCGAACTATCCTCGTTCTCCCTCGAGTCTGGCCCAAACACTCGATTTCAAGGCTTCGAGTGGAAGCTCGAGTTTCCGTTCCCACAGGCGTACCGCATCATATTAACAGGTCCGGACCGCCCCCGCCCTCCACACGACAATATCAATGCCCCGTCTAAACTTTGCAACTTCAAGATACTTTCCCTTGACCGGGACAAGTGCAGGGCTGTCTTTGCATTCCCCTCCCCAACAGTTCAGAGAGCGCTGGTTTCTGGACTTGGGGATGAACGGCTCGAATTGAGGGTGTACTGGAACTACCAGCTCTTCTCTGAAGTATGGCACGTGGGGAACGGCGACGACAAACTCGTGCTCCGCGATTTGCAAGCAAGATCGTATGCGCTGACAGAGCACGGGGTAATCCGCCACTGGTCGCTGGATCGGACGCGCCTCCACTTGGGGCTTGGAGAGAAAGCGGCGCCCATCGACCTGACAGGCAGGCAGTTCACGATCCACGCAACGGATGCCGCGTGGTACGACTCGTATCGCACTGATCCGCTCTATAAACACACTCCCTTTTTGATCTCAACTCCTCGACCAGCAGAGGACGGCCAGGTGGGGCTCACTTACGCCATCGTCCACGGGACGAACAGCATCGCCACGTGGGATGTTGGCGGAGAGATCGACTATCCTAGTGGTGGTTGGAGCAAGCGCTTCGTCCAACACTGGGGAGGGCTGGAGGAGTGGGTTATGATAGGAAGAGGTGTCGAGGGCGTGGTCAAGACGTTTGCTGAGCTGGCTGGCAAGCCAAGGTTGGTAGGTAGAGACTGGCTCGGATATCTTGGTGGGTTACCTAGACGAGTTCTATCTTTGACGGAGTTAGGCGAGTGCTGATCTGTTCTCCATGTTTAGGGTCTACTATGCTGCTCTCGGACAAGGAGAACGCCCAGGAGCTGTTGGAAGAGTGGCCAGAGTTGTGTCGCAAGCATGGCATCCCGTGTTCTGCCATGCATGTAAGTTGTCTTCCGAGGTAATGGCTAATGTGAAATCATAATTAACCAGCGAACCTATTTAGTTGTCTTCTGGATTTACTGCCGATGAGAATAGCAACAATCGCTGGGTATTTTATATGAACAAGAAGAGGTATCCAGACTTTAAGGGGATGGTCAAGGTCTTCCATAAGGCTGGAATGAATCTTATACCTAACGTCAAGCCCTGTAAGTCGGATTTTGATGGATCTAGTCTTCTTAGTTGCGTTTATGAAGCATACTGATGTTGCATATAGATATGCTGCTCACCCACCCAGCCTACAATCGGGTAAAGCAAGGCGACGGGCTATTCTATGACCCTATCTCTAAGGGACCTTCCAAGCAGAACCTCTGGTCCATTGGCGAGGGTGAGAGCGGCGACGGCAGCTGGGTGGATCTTACTGCACCTGAAGCCAGAAAATGGTGGTCCGAGGGAGTGCAAAGCTTGATCGACATGGGTGTTGATGGTAGTAAGCAACCCTTCCCTTTGTTTCTCATCCTCGCTGCTCATTGAATTTGCCGAGTTCGGATCTCCAACCCATATTTCATCTTCTTTGGCACTTATTCTTTAAAAGAAACCTAGTACTAATTCGTTGTAGTGTGGGAGTGAGTACAATAGCGGTGCCGCTAAACGAAAATGCAAAGAAGTGCAGACTACTGATAGCCATAAATATAGTGATAACTCAGAATTTTTTACTCGAGACGATGAGCTGTTGTTTAAGAACAAATTTGATCATAAGCGCGAGGTCATGCTGCAAGGCAAGGTCAAGACGGGGCTTATGGGCCGGATTACAGGCAACGAGATGATGAACAAAGTCAGGTGCGTCTAAAAAAATACTGGATCACACGATTCGCACCCTTGGACCCGCTAATAACATTTGATTCCAGTCACGAGACATTACAAGCTTCTGCCCCTGAACGACGTACATTCGTCCTGACCCGGTCTGGCAACCCAGCCTCGTTCAAGTATGCCTGCTCAACCTGGTCTGGCGACAACCTGACGAGCTGGCACAACATGCGCGGCTCACAACACATCCAACTCAACTCAGCCATCTCGCTCATGCAGAATACGGGTGCCGATGTTGGCGGATTCTGCGGCGATGCACCCACACCAGAACTGTTTGTCCGGTGGGTGCAATTGGCAATCACGCATTCTAGATTCTGCATCCATTCTTCGTCATACGACACGCATGGGAAGGAGAAGTTCAGCACACCTTGGATGGTGAGTCCCAGTGAGGCTACATCATTCAATTGGCAGAAGAGCTGACTGGTTCACAGTACTCGGAGATGCTGCCTGCAATCAGGGAGCAGATCAAATGGCGATACCTCGTCCTTCCCTTCTTGTAAGTTCCATACTTATAACCACTGCCTGCGAAGCTTGAACGGGCAAGATCTCATATCATCCAGAAACAATCTCATGTGGCGCTCGCACCTGTATGCAGCACCACCCAACGCGCCTCTGTTCTACGGTCCCTTCGCCATTGACCCAGTACTCTATACCGACCGTCTACTTGAAGGGTTCGATGCGTGGATGGGCGTCGGCCAGATTCTTACCGCGCCTCAGCTGTTCGAAGGCGGCCTAACGCGCGAAGTATATTTCCCCAAGGCATCTCAGAATGACCAAGATTTATACTTCGACCTTCACACGCCGTTTGGGACGCATAGGGCAGGTGACTGGGCGACCATTGCCACGCCCATCGAGCACAGCGGCCTGTTCGCGAGGGAAGGCGCCATTATCCCTATCGGGAAGGAAAAGGCTACAGTCACGGCCCTGTCGGGATCGGCAAGAACGCATAGTGATGGAGTTGATGTGGTGCTTGACAGCGACGGCGGGCTTGTCGGCATGGACGACTGGAGAGGCGTGCTTCTCTTCCCTGGCTGTGAAGGCAAGACGTATGCCGGCGAGTGGATCGAGGATGATGGAATCTCCGCTGAACCGGTGACCTACACGGTTAACTTATCTTATCGAGGCACTGACGATGCAGTCGAGGTCAATGTTAGTCATGAAAAGAATGGGTTTCAGCCACTCTGGGAGGGTAAGCTCCACGTTATTCTTCCTGTCGGGGATAGTCGAAAGGTCCCAGAGGCTAAGGAAATGGCATGGAAAGGTAGAGATGCCTGGGTGCTCGAGCTATAGAATACTATATCCAATTTCGAGGATAAAGGCTCCAGTGCTGATTACAATAAAACAAAAGTGAATTTATATATAAATTTATTTTTTAATAATGGACTAGTTATACTTTAGACATATGGAAGTAATGGAGATTTACTAATCTAGCATTAGTTTGTATTTATATTTTCAAATATAGTACTATTTACACCAATTAACTCTCACACTTATATATTCTTCTTGAATAATTCAATAGTATACAGTGAGTTGTAAAACCGGCGCCATTTCGCGCTAAATCGCTATGCGCGCCTCTTTTTGTGCGCACCCATTTCTGACACTTTAAACACTCACTACACACTCATTTATTCCTTAAATCGAATGATTTCGACGTCGCTAAACTCCTTAGAGCAAGGTCTTTCATTTCATATAGTACTTAGGCAGTCCCGATCAAGCATGACTACAGCATATATCTGCGGTCACAGTTGTTGAAATCGCAGTTTATAGTGGGTTAAGTTGATCATGACATGGTTGATTTCTTCGTACAGAAGCTGTAATCAGGGGTTGTAAGTGCCTGAACCACTAGCGCCAAAGTCACGTGCTTTGCAGACATTCTGACAACCACAACGATTTACAACGCCCCTTTATCCTCAAAAGCAAGCCTCCCAACCAGAGCTGCGAAGACATGCTGACACCAAACAAAAAGCTGATAATTTTATCATTGGCATGTATACCACCACTGCTTGTCAACGCCGCGGGCAATGGGACCAGAGAACAAAGCCTAGGTACCTTCGAGGATCCATCAGTTCATACCCGGCCCAAATTCCGCTACTGGATCCCCGACGCATCAGTCAGCCACAGCGTTGTCGCCCGTGATGTTCAGGCTGCAGCAGCGGCCGGCGCAGGAGGGTTGGAGTGCCTGGGTTTCTACCTCTACGGCGGACCTCCGACAAATGGGGGCGCGGGAGTGGCAGCACCGGTCTCCTGGGCGAAGTATGGGTTTGGAACAGACGAATGGAGTATGTCTTGGTGTTTCTGGCATCTTTATTTATAGAGGGTTAATACTTGTCTCTTATCTTTCTGACAAATCACATAGACTCTCTTTTTAAATCTATGGTTCAGGCCACCAAGGACAACAATTTAATCCTAGACTTCGCTATGGGCCCGAACCAGGGGAATGGAGTTCCCGCCTCCATCGATTCGGATGGTTTGATGTGGGATCTGGTTATATTCAATTCTACTGTCCCTCTTGGCGGCTCCTTTGATGCTATTCTTCCAGGATGGGGCACTGGGACTTTGGAAGCCGCGGTTACGGGACTTGTCACCAAGTCTGAAGCAGCGGATTCGGTCGCCTCAGGTTTCTTGAAAGGCTATACTGAACAGAGAATTCAGCATATTATTGCCCTGGGTCTCCCGGGAGGCTATGCGGAACAGAGAACTCAGTATACGCTTGCGGAGGATAGCCTGGAGGATGTTACCAACCAGACACACGACGACGGGTACTTGTCGGTGCAATTCGGTTCTAATAAGCAGCAAGGCCTACATAATACCGTCTTCGCCATCTATCTTGTTCACTCGCACTGGCGAGCGCAGGGCGGCCCCAAAGACATAGGAGGACCGCAAACGCCTGCGTATTCTATTGCCCAGAACGGCTCGTGGGCGGTGGATCACTTCTCACGGCTAGGCGCCGAGACTACAACCAAGTTCTGGGAGCAGCACATTCTACAGAACGGGACTAGGGAACTCCTGAAGCAGGTTGGCAACTACGCCTGGGAGGACAGCGTGGAGATTCAATCAAATGTGTACTGGACCAAGGATATGAGGAAGGCCTTCTACGACGACCACGGGTATAGCATTGCCAAGTACCTACCAGTTTTATTGCACGGGAACGGTCTCGGAGCAGACTCTAACCCTCCAATCTGGTGGATCACGGACGAACCCGGCCACGACCTCAGCCGCACTGCCGACTATCGCAAAACGGTAAGCTGTACAGCTTGGAGAAGCTGCACTCGTCTGTGTATAGATTGAAATAAGCTAATGATCGTTCATACCACAGCTCGGCAAGCAATACCGCGAGTACCTCTCGACCTTGAGCGCTTGGGCCCGGGATTACTTAGGCCTAAAGTTCTCTGCACAGGTCTCTTACAATCTACGCATGGATATGGTAAGCAGTATTACTAGACGAAGTCTTGAGGGAGACAGTGCTAAAATATAGGTGCAGCTTGCAAACATCCCCTCGGTTGACGCGCCCGAGTGTGAATCTCTAGACTTTTCGGATCTCATCGATGGCTACCGGCAGTATGCTGGACCGGCTCACCTGGCCGGGAAGCCAGTCTTGTCATCCGAATGTGGAGCGGTTCCGCATGAGGCGTTTGCTCAAACCCTCCCAGAACTCCTTTGGAAGGTCAAGCGCTCCTATGCCGGATCTATTAACCAGTTTGTCTTTCACGGGTTCCCGTATTCTGGCAATGTGAGAAACCATTGATCCGTAACTAGTGCTGTGCCATTTGGCACCTCTCTAACCTTGCGGGTCCACTACAGTATGGCAACACCACCTGGCCGGTCTACACGACCTTCAATTACCAGGTAAAGAGTCCATATCCTCTCCCACACGTAGTACAAACCGACATATTGCTTACTGCTGGCTCTCTAGTACTCAACTATGCATGGCCCTCATCAGCCTGCTTGGACGTACTACCGTCAGTATATGCAATTCATAGCCCGTTGCAACTTCCTCCTGCAGACCGGAACTCTTCGGATAGACGTAGCGTTCTGGCAGAAGAAATTAGACTATGCGGGCCACACCACCGCTCGAACTTATGTTCCAGATGACCTGGAGCTTGCGGGTAAGTCATACGTCCTCCATGCCCCTCAACTTCCCCCCAGGCGCTGATTGCGAAAAGGCTATACATACGAGTATCTCAGTCCTGATAACTTTGACCTACCCAACGCCAGAGTCCGTGATCATGTTCTTGCTCCAGATGCGCAGGCATTCAAAGGCCTAATCCTCCGAGCAAACGACTCCATGACAGTGGAAGGTGCCATGAAGCTCTCCAACTTTGCCAGAGATGGGCTGCCCATTATCTTCTCGGGCGGCATCCCGTCAACTTATCTTGGAACCAACAGCCCTGGAGCGGTGCAGAAGGCGCAGAAAGCCCTTGAAAACATGATTTTGCTGTCAAACGTGCACGTAACAACCTCACCTGACGGGCTTGCTGCCAAACTGGCGTCCATTGGTGTGCATCCTGCTACTAAGTTCGAGTCATCTACCCCATCCTGGTACACATTGCTCCGTTCGGATTCTGTAAACGAAATCGACTTTTACTACGTCTACAATGATGTGCCCTACGCGCCGCTAGGTGAGGGGTCCTCCAACGCCATTATCGAGTTCAGCTCGACAGGATACCCGTACACATTTGACGCCTGGACGGGAGAACGAACACCCATGATTGTTTATAAACAATCCAATGTTTCAACAACCGTACATATCACCCTTGCTGGCAACCAGTCAACCGTTATCGCGTTCTCGCAGCAGCCCTTAGCAAACCATAAGCCGACGACGCACCTGGAGAGCGTTTCGGATAACGTCATTGGCTTAACCGTGCTCGATAACGGCAGCATTCTGTTGAAGGCCACGGGGAGTTCTATTTCGTACATGACGGCCAGCGGTAAGAATGGTGGCCTTTTTGCTCCAAAGACAAATCCCATGACGCTGACGAATTGGAACCTAACCGTTGAGCACTGGGATCCGCCAAGCGACCTGCTGAACATTGAAGATGGCGCTGCGAAGCACAACACCACGCATGTCTTGCCCCATCTAATTTCTTGGCAGCAAGTGTCCGGTCTGCAAAATGTCTCTGGCCGCGGATTCTACTCAACATCTTTCAGATGGCCGCCAGCTGACTACCTCCCTCAGAACTCATCCATTGGTGCCATTATTGATTTCGGGCCCGTCGTACACACTCTCACCGTCCAGCTGAACGGAAATCCTCTGCCTCCTCTAGACGTGACATCAGCAACTGCTGATATTAGCCAGTGGCTGGTCGAAGGCGAGAACACAGTGCTAGCTGAGGTAGCCACACCCCTAGGCAATGTGCTGAGGCCTATCTGGGACCAGCTGAAGACCTCTGGTACAGGTCCATCTGACTTCGTGGGCGGTGTCCCAGCTCCGGTTGCAGGCAACTATGGATTGATCAAAGATGTGATCATCCAGCCATACTGGAATATTGTGGTTAGCTGAGAGTTTATAAGATAGCCACACATCAAAGTCAATTTTGATTTCCTGCTCTAATAATTAGAGGTTGTTTTTGAATCCCTGTTACTTTTTTGAGGCGAGAATCACCAGCTCATCTATGCCTTAACTAAAGTGTGTAAATAATGTTTATTAAATATAGGAAAATATCTTATCTAATCAAACAGGTAACCATGCAAGGTATTCTCAATCATTTATCAGCCCATTTTAGGCCGGCGGTATGCAAATTCTAGGGTTCCGTCGGTCCTGAGACCAAACAATTCCTACCCATTGATTGTGACACCTGCTGGGAGCGTGGGCAACCCTAATTTACTTAGCAATAAGCATTGCATGCGGTTAGGAGCCCAACTTACAATCATTACCATCAACATCTTCCTTCATAGTTTGCGGGATTGTACACTTCATAGCGTCCGTTGCGGGCTGAGAAATGAGTTCTTTGCAAAGGCCATAGTCGTTAGTACAATTACTCCCTACATTTATAGCGCGCTGGAGAGCGTCGCCTTTCCAGCCGAACAAGTAATCGCCATGTTGGCCGTGGCCAGTCCTACAGTAAATTGTTAGGCCATATCCAAGTCAAAATTAAGGTGTTTAAACATACGCATCGCCCATTGAATAGACAAAAGGTTGACTACCATCCTCATTCCAAAGATCCTTGTCATTATACGGCCGTGTGTCCCACATAATTTCATACATAAGCTGTGGTAAGCGGACCGGGTGGCTGTCTGGACACTGGCCTCTCTGCTGCGCTGGTGTGATAGGTAGGTTGACTGGGGGGTCAAAGTAGGGTTCAAAAGGTATTGTGGCGTATGCAACATGGCTCTGGTGGTCTGGGGAGTCGAGATTCTTGCCATCCCAGCAGGTAGGGAAGCTGACAGTAGAACGGATGCCACCTTTACAAAATTGGTTGGGAAAACCAGTCGTGTCGTTGGCTCCGACGCACGGCGCCGTCTCATAATAATCAAATGTATCTTCTACGAAGCACCGGTGGCAAATGCCGCGAGATTCGCCTGTGGTGTTACGGAGCATTGGGTTGCCCGCAAGCATACGGAAACCCTGAAGTCGTAAGCTAGATCCTGAGAGTAATGAAGTACAGAATTTTAAGCTCATTAAAACTCTCCAAGAGAATATGCTCAAACTGCTGGTAAAATAGAATAAGTTGGGCTAATGCCAAGAGTACTCGCGTTCGAAGGACTTAATCTGAAGAAATACTGTACTTGGAGAGAAGGATGCTTTAAATCTAGAAATTACTACAATCACTCACCGGTGTAAACGCAGTCACATTAGTAACCCCGTCGTATGGCGGAATATAATAAACAGTTATACCTCCAATTTCCTGTAGTCCACCATTTGGAAACTGAGCCACCCGTTTGAATGTTCCATTTCGGGCTCGATAATACATAGCAGCTGTCCAGTAATTGCTAAAGTCTTCACTAAATGTACAACTTGTACAATTAGATTGAGTAGGTAAGTCGTATTTCACAGGTACCATTGTCGCGTTGAAAGAGTCTCCTCCAACAACTTGGTGCGTATGTGGGGATCCTATGACTCCTGGATTAACGAGAGGATCAAGGCGCTCGACTACCAGTTGCGAGCATGCGAAGCGAAGCATTCTCGCTGATGTTTGCGCTCGAATGGCCGGCAGGCCCATTATAAAGGCGATAGCAGTGATGGTGGCCAAATACATGGTGATCGTGTTGGGATCGCGAAATCGTGTATTGTGGAGATCGAAATATCGTCTAACAAAGTCAACGCGCGATGAAAATGTTGCTCAAGTTATGATATTCTGAATTAAGCCGCGCACGTGGCGGACAGGAACTGCCGAAGATATAACTCGCTAGAGTTAATTAATTCGATACTTGCCAATAGATAGGGCAAAGTTAATATATTCGGGTGCCGAGAGAAAGCCTCCTAAATACACGGCAAAGTGGCCACCCAATTGAGGCCTTTGCCATAAGAAGCATAGAATCAATTTTACAGAAATACTATTGATACAAGCTTCCGTAAAGTATTCTGTAGTGGGTACTCCTATTTTATACTTTAGGCTAAAGGAGAGAAAAGATGCCACGCGACTTTCTAATGAACTGAGAGAAAATCTTACCGAAAATGGATGTAACAGTAATTACAATATGTGGCAAACATGTAATCGTAATATGTGCCACATCTGGAGTTCCATTTCGGACAACCTATTATGTTAAACGAGCCATAATTTATTAACTCCCTCAACTACTCTAGATCCTTGTTTGTATAGCACGTGAGGCTCAACACCACTTGGGCAGACTCCTGTCATTCACAGATTATTTTCTGTACAAAATATATTGCTGAACAGAAGTTTTGGGCTCAGTTGTCACTTCAATTTCATCTGATCGACCCCAAAACCCACTACCACTGCATGAGACTTACCAATTCATTGCACTTGCCAAATGATGTACCCGTATTCATTCAAAACTCATGCAAAAAAACAACGAACGATACTTCAAATTTCAAGCACATCTACATCAAATGACGGATGATACATCACCCATCTTTCCAGTAAAAGAACATCAACTATAGAACGAGTTTGCGCGAGCTGGGATCGCTCCCTTAGAATTCTAGATGACACTAGCAATCTTGAAGACAGACGATATCTCCAGTTCATACGATAGCAGCAAGCTCGGCCTTTCTGACATGATCAAGAGATTTGATAAACTACCCTCTTCAATTTCGTAACATCGCATCCGACACTTTGTATCTTGATGCAGCGAGGCGTTGACGGGTTCAGCTTCTGCCGACTTGTACAAAATCGGTGATAACAAAACGAAATTTTGAGTCAATTATATGCGCCTGCTGCAGATGTGGACAATTCGGCTTTAGACAACATGAGGTCTCTAATTATTTGAGATTGAAATGATGGCTTTGAGACTCGCAGTGTTGAGATCTATAACATGTGCGGGGATGCTCCAGATCTAGACAAAGCTGAGAGTTCAAAGTCGCCCACCAAACTATTGATGATTGTGTGAAGTTTGTAATCGAATAGAACACATTATTTGGATCGTATTGATGGTTTGCCGATGATGCTGTGTTGGCGACAGTGAGGTTGGCGACGGTGAGATGCCCTCGCATGACTTACTCAACTCACCTGGCAGGGATATATTGTCTCGTGACCGCGCTACAGAAGCCTTGGCTGAGACGCAAGCGTCATCGGGCTGTCACCTGCAGTTCAACATCACGATAAGACCAACGACACTCTTCAACTCTCACCTCATACATTGAATACCAAACAAACCACGATCTTCGCAACAATGATGTTCTTCAAGTCTATCTTCACTCTTTCGGCTCTGTTGGCACTGGCATCGGCGATGACGGTCGAGCGTCACGGTAAGCGCTGTTCGGGATTTGGCTAGGAACAAACACTCATGCGATAGCAGTTCCAGTCCATGAAGAGATGTCTATTTTGCTCGGGTCCGATGCAGTTGCGAGCGCCATCAGAGGTACGCAAGCTCTATATTCCTCTCGGGTCCGTCCGATTGTTCTAATCATGGCTTAGTTCCCTCGTTCTCGGTCTCCAAATCCGATTGCGAGAAGGAGGATGAGGATGACTGCAAGGAGTTCTGCGGCCTCTCAGAGCAGACTGCAACATGCAGCGCCAACGGAAACAAGGTGACTTGCTACTGCAAGGGCGGAAAGGCCCCCGACTCTAAGTGCGAGGAGAGATGTTTGTTGTGTACGTCACGTGCTCCATTCCTTTCGCCACCCACTGAATATATCTAACCAATGGTGTCTCAGGCATGCCCGATAAATCAGCTTTGGAGGAGGCGAGTCATCTCTTTAAGCTCGGAGGATCGAGGGTCGATGAACTATGAGGGATAGAATGGGTTGGATCGGGTGTGTTGCGGAAGTTGTGATAGCATGGATTTCTTTGCCCTGACGACAGCCTTCCGTGCACAGAAGAACGGCTCTGACGATCGTTTCCTGGGTATTTTCGTACATGTATGAGTGAAATGTACACTCTGTAGAGATATTAGCAGAATACTTCGAGATTCGCATTGACAGAGAACCCGTGATCGGCGTGCTGTGGATTTCCTAACACCCCAGATCAGTCAAAGTGCCTCACCGCGACCAAGAAAAGCTAGACAGCACTGAGAGAAAGATTAATTGAGGTATTGATATCGCTTGCAGGCATTAAATTGTGCAGTTTTTATTAGGTAGGACTACACACAAGCAATCAAGCTCAGACTGCGCATCGAATCCGAACAATTGCAGCACTGTCCTTTAATCCAATGCATACTCGAAGTCTTCGTTAGAAGTAAATAGTCAAGTGGACTTCGCATGAGTTGAACTTCACTGGAAAACTCAATATAGGAATCCGACATCTTCGTCTTCATCTAGGTAGGCAACGTGAGGGTTGTGGAGCGCGGAAAATGATAGATAGGAAAATCGTTTCTCTTTATAAACGACCATGCTCGAACACTCAAACCACATCTTGAGAAGCGATGGGTGAATCTAGGATAACTTATTGCCGTCCACAGTTGTGAAGTACGTATCTGGATTCGAACTGCCGAATTGAAAAAAAAAAGAAGTGCAAAGTATCACTAAACAGATGCAAATTCAAGCAGCTGTGGGGCTCCTAAAATATAGAACACCGAACAAAGATAAGCTGATAGATGAGGAATTGACAACAGTCGCTGATAGTCGTCCTGATATACTATTTCTGTCAAAAGAGTAGCCTCATACTGTGCCACAGTCTTGCATTTGATCGAGATCTTCCCCTTGTGAGAACACCCCAGCTCCGTTCCATCACATCTCGAGGCCAAAGCGAGAAGCGAAAACGTGGGGGAGCCCTGATGCGCAATAATTGCTTCTCCTCGGTCAATAAAGATGCCGCGAATGACCAAGATCCAATTCCGGTGGTACCGAATAATGATTTGCCATGAGCCCTTGGCGGGAATTACCCTGCTGCATGCTCGCATGAACCTGGGCCTGGTCGTCAAAATCCGATGAACATCATCAAAAGTTTATGAGGTTCAAAGTTTGAATGCTGCAACCTGCAGCAACTGTGCGCTAAGGAATAAACGGAACTCTTTTCCTGCCGACCACGACCAGACCGCGGTGGTCTAGACTTCGGTGCGCTGCAACGGTCAAGTGCCTTGATTCCCTTGAAACAGCGAGGAGCCGTTCGCATACTGCCGTGTCGACGAAGAACCAAGCCCGCAGCAGCCCAATGGTATGCTGAAAAGCCTCTTTAGAAATAGCAGCCATTCGGAACCCCAGCTCCAGCCTCCACCAGCCTTCACTTCGGGGCCGAGTGGTCCCCTAGAAGCCTAGGACCGCTTGTTACGCTCAACCCCTTCTCGTTATCGAGGGGGATGCAGTGTGACAGCTCGCATCTCCAGAGCTGGTCAACGACCACTTTACTTCCACACCACCCTCTCTCTATTTGTTCGAGCCCTGCTTCCCTTATGATCGGACCCAGGAGTACATTGTATTGCCTGCATTGAGATGTCCCAGATCTGATCTCTGCCGTGCGCAACGGATCGTCCGGCTACTCGCACAGCAACTCGGCAACCCTCCCTAACGCGGTGCACTGGTCGAACTGCGAGGCAGGGGACCAAAAGGCCCACACAACGAAATCGGATCGTTTTTGGACTCGAGAGTCGATATTCTTCATGTATTCTTCTTTTCACTTCTCTCAGGAACCCCTAGCTTCATCCTCGAACTCGAGCACCAAAATTCCCATCCATGCTTTGTTGACATACGACACTGTCACCATGAATCCCCCTCCTCTCTCACCACACGATTCTGCCATTTCCGTCAGCACAACCTCTGCGGTGGAACGAGAACAAGCCCCACTACCATCAAAAGCTCAAGCTCATCCTCCAGCCTCAATCTCGACCTCGAAACGAAACTCCACCTCTCCCAAATCCAATTCGCCCAAATCCGGTTCCCCACGAAGCTCTAACGTCCCCTCCGACCAATTTGCCCAAGACCTCGAAAACTCTAATGCCGTCGACCAAGCGCAAAATGAAATAGAAATCGACACCAATGCCGACTCAGAATCTGCCTACTCTGACGCCGGCTACGAGACCGACTCCCTCGCATCCGCATCCACCTCCCTCGCCAGCTCGGTGCGAAACTACGCTTTCGAAAACGGTCGACGGTACCACAAATTCCGAGAAGGGAGCTACAATTTCCCCAACGATGACAGCGAGCAAGACAGAGAAGACATGAAGCACGCCATGATGGTGAATCTGTGCGGAGGAAAACTACATTTCGCGCCCATTGGGGAGAATCCCCAGAACGTGCTGGATATGGGGACCGGGACGGGGATCTGGGCTATTGAGATGGGGGATCTGTATCCCGGGGCGAATATATTGGGTGTGGATCTCAGTCCCATACAACCGGAATGGGTCCCTCCAAATGTCAAGTTTATGGTGGATGATGTGGAGAGTCCGTGGTTGAAACCGCTGAATTATTATGATTATGTGCATGCGCGGCATACAGTGATGGCTATTAGGAATTGGCCGCAGCTGATGGGACGGGTTCTGGAGTTTGTTCCCCTTTTCTCCTTTCCGTTTCCTCCTATATCTTGATTTATTGGGTGGGGAGAATGCTGATGGTGGGCATACAGTCATTTAAAACCAGGCGGCTGGTTCGAACTCCAGGAAATACACCACTACCCGCAATGCCACGACGGCAGCATGCCCCCTGACCACCCCGTCGCCCAATACTGGGGCCTAATAATCGAAGCCCTAGGAAACCTCGGCGTGAATTTCAACGCAACCCTCCTCCTCGAAGACATGATGCGCCAAGCCGGATTCGTCAACGTCTCGACACGCGTATTCCACGTCCCAATAGGTTTATGGCCGAAAAATAAGGTGCTGAAGATGGTGGGGTTATATTGGAGGACGATTTTGATAGATGGGTTGCAACCGATTGCGCTGGGACCGATGACAAGAGGCTTGAAGTGGTCGAAGGAGCAGGTAGAGGTTTGGCTGGTGGAGGTTAGGAAGGCGTATATGGAGGGATGGGTGCATAGTCATATGCCGTGTCATATCATTTGTGGGCAGAAACCCGAGGAGGGAGTGAGCTATCCGGAGACGGGATGATGCACAGATACATTTGACTGCAACTTTGGTTGTGGGAGTTTGGATGTGTTTGGATATGAATGGGCGATCATAGAACGAGAGACACATGTCTGACCTCGAAGAATTGGATTTGGAGCTGCAGCGAGCATGAAAGGCGTATTGAGTTGGATATCTACGCTATAGCGACAGATGACTCTGGCATCTATGGTAGCATGGCGGTATAATGATTGATGATGATAAGTGGGTCTATAGAGATACCAAAAACAGCAGTATAATTATTTGGACGAGAAATGAACCAGGCTTTCTCGATCGGTATCCTCTTTTCCTTCCCTTCTATTTACTGAATCCCTCCTATGTTCTTATATACTACCCAGCTCCTGAAGCTCTCTGCTGAGATCTTATTGCCCGTCGCTCTCGCCAAATGCGAAAGCAGTATCCCTGACGATGAAAAGCCGAATGTTCATCCAAATCTCAATACAACAAACTAAACTCTTCCAACAAAACCCTCAAACTAGAGCTTTTAAGTTCATTTCAATCCCCTCATCATCCATTATCTCCACCATCTGTTAATCTTCATCCATGCACAAAAAGTCTATCTATCCCTCCTCTTTCCCCACAACAGAAACCCTGGACTCTCTCCGCCCAATATTTCTTTTGCTCTCGCGTCCACACCCATTCCCCTCACAGCTCTTATTGACATATCAGTTTTCTTTTTTTTCTCTCTTGAGAGCATCGCCCCGCATTACATGACCTTCCTTACATCGCATCTTATCTTATCTCCAATCATAAATCCCACTCCCTTCTCCATCTTACAGTAGAAGAGGAGGTATCTACCTAGGCGACGTTACACAACATCTCTTCAGCTTCTCTCTGGCTGCGGTACGGGAATTTATTAAATCCGAGACACAGTACGCTTGTCTCTGAGAAAATGTACGCAGTAACCGAGCCGATAACGCCACGAAATGCCGGAAAGGCGTGCGGCCGCTGCTGCGGGAGCGAGCTTAGTTCCAGGCCATACAGATGCAGTGGACGGGATGAGGGAGAACGGGATGAGGGTTGAGCACGAGGGGATTGCGTGGGAGGTCAAGGATGATGGATGGATGGATGGATGGGGAGGAACGTGGAAGCTGTTCGGGAATATGCTTATGCCACCTTCTTTGCATTGATCGATTTGAAAGAGTAGTCTGTTTGGATGGGAAGCACTGAGATTTTAACATAGAGAGGGTTCGAGACGGTTAGTTAATTAGCTTTAGTTAGGAGACGCGCCGTTACTCGTTAGGTAACCTTACTGGCGACTGCCGTGCATCAAGCTCCCCCAAGCTACTTAATATCAACTGTGGAGGTTAGGTCTCGGCGCAAAGCTCAACGTCGCCGGTTCGGGTCTCACAGGTCTCACAGGTCTCACTCAACGTTTCTAGGTACAATAGCTTATCCAAACATCTCTCTCGCATACTAGTAGTAGAGAGTGAACGAACAGCTCTTATCTTTCATCCTCTGTCAAATATTGGTAGATAGATAGCGATAAGAGCTCTGCTCTACGTAGTCAAGCCTCGACCGAGGTCAGAAAAATATAGGCATGGATAATGTGCAGAACCCGCGTGGCAGCGTGGGATTTTCAGGGTCTGAGATTGGGTGCTTATCCTGAACACACCCTTTCGGGAGGACCTGGTGCTGGTGCTGGTGCTGATGAACGATCGGCGATTCTGCAAGAGGGGGATGGTCAGGATTAGGGTCAGGGTCTAAGACAGCGCTGCGTGCCGCGTCCCGGACCGGAAACCTTGCTGTTCATGGTTGGCTGGGTTCACGATGAAGTTCTTGAAGAAGCGGAAGCGCGAGGCCGGATTTGTTAGCTTTGTATCTACCTACTACCTACAGAGGATGGACGTCGCAGAATAATGATTAGCTACTGTATGAGCTTTGTTCGACAGTCTGGCACGGAACGGTATCTTCTGCAAACCAAACGTCGCTGCCGAATCAGTAGTGTCGTGCCCCCGTACGAGCAAGCGTTCATCCAAATAACGCGATCCTACGGGCTTGATCATGTCCACAACGCACGTCAAGAACACTCACTTCCGCACTCCAATCACAGCGTCTCCCGAGTTCTGGCTAGCTTCCTTTCGAGCTGGGTTCGATATTGAGCTTGAGAGGACGAGCAAGGAGCACTGCTCGGAACGGAGCCTGAGCTCCCATCCCATGTAGGAGTACCTAGGCTAGATAGGTAGGGGAGAACATCGGGTACCGAGGCGAGGCCATATCATTTTAGGTAAGGCAGGTAGGCAAGGTCAGTTCACTGAGTTCAGGTCCCGAAAGAAGCTTGCGCTTCCTTCTCTTGCATCTTCTCCCTGGTCGCTCGTCTCCCATCTACGTCTTCAAATCTTAATTGCTTCACCTGCGTTTTGCTCGTTTGCGTGAGCCATACAAAACCCGCCGCGTTTGCTGTCGAGCAAAGTACAAAGGTGATATTGCGAACGTGATCCCTACCTACCCGACGCGCGGGGGTTCGCGACACGGTGTAACTACATCAACTGGGATTTCAGGACGAGACGAGGACCCGAGAACCTGGGATTGGGGATTGAGATCGGGATTCTGCCTCATCTTCAGCTGGAAATGCGATAAGATCTTTTCTTCGGGACCGAGCTATCTGCGTTTGCGGATCGGTGTTCATTGGAGGGATCGTCGGCGCAGGAAATGAGCCGGCGAAATTGAAGGGTGATCTTTCATGATACGATAGGAGGGATGAGGACTACGAAGTTACGCGTCGCGGGGAAGAGGTTCTCGTTGGGGAGTTGGAGTGTTCCGTTTGCGAGGAGTGCGAGTCCTGCGGGTTTGGAGAGGAGATATTCTGCTGCTGCCGCTGCTGCACCACAACCTATTTCGACCATTGCAGCGCAGGATGCGAAACCGCCAACATCACAATTGATTGAGCTTGCTAGGACTATTACGAGGGAAACGGAGAAGTTGGATAAGTACTTGAAGCAGAATGACAGCCCGCAACCGTCGTTTGATGTCGATGGACCGGCAAACTTCCCGAAGCTGAGCGAGGAGATGAAGAAGGCGAGAGAGGAGGTGATGAGAGCTACGAAGGAATTAGGCGATTTGGTTACAGGGCCGACGGAGGGTTTGAGATGGATGGCTTGGGATGTGAGTTTGCCTTCTCAGGACCTTGAGAGAAAATTCCTGACGAGCACAGCATAACAACTCTCTCTCGCTTCATGCGATTTATCATCATAAGATTGGTAAGTGCTCCTCACTCTGGTCTCATTCTGGTGAGGACATAAGGCTGATCTTTGAAGCTCAATCGTTTCCTATTAATGAAACGGCAACGTTCACTCAAATTGCTGAAAGAGTTGGTCTGGATGAGATCAATGTCAGGAGGTTCCTCAGACATGCGATGACGAATCGTATCTTTAAGGAAGTGGAACCTGGTGTAGTAGCTCATACGGCTGCGAGCAGAGTTTTGGCTGAGGATCAGATGATTACTGATTGGATTGGATTCTGTGTCGAGGACATTTGGCCAGTGAGTTCTCCCTCTTCTCACCAGTTCCTATCCCCCGGAGCCTTTCATTTCTAACAGCATCCTATTTTGCGTGTTTTTGTCTCAATTCTCCTTATATATCTAACTATTTCCAGGCCGCCTCCCGCGTCGTCGACGCAATCAACCTCAACCCCTCCGCCAGCGAACCCACCCAAGCCGGCTTCTGCCTCTCCAACAACACCCTCGACGTAGAACCCATGTTCGTAACCTTCGGCAAATCCCCCAAGCGCGCCAAACGCATGGGCGGAGCCATGACCTCTCTCACGGGAGGTGAAGGCTACGAAGTCTCCTATCTCCTCAACAACTACGACTGGTCACGCATCGACGCCTCATCCGGAACCGTCGTCGACCTGGGTGGCTCCCACGGCTTCGTCTGCATCGACCTCGCGCAAAAATATAAAAATATGAAATTCGTTGTCCAGGACTTGCCGAAAACAGTCCAATCTGCACCGAAATTAGAAGGTGATCTAGGAGAGAGAGTTAAATTCCAGATTCACGATTTCCATACACAGCAAGTGGTCAAGGGAGCGGACGTCTATTTATATAGATGGATCCTACATAACCAATCCGATAGATATGCAGTTAATATGTTGCGTCAACTTATCCCGGCACTGAAGAAAGGTGCCAGAGTCTTGATCAATGATCATTGTCTCCCGGAACCGAATACGGAGAGTCTCTGGGATGAGAAGATTATTAGGAGTATGGATTTGGTGATGTTGACGTTGCTTAATGCGAGGGAGAGGAGTGAGGGAGAGTTTGCGGAGCTGTTTAGAGAGGCGGGAGAAGGGTTTAGATTTCTGGGAGCGAGAAGACCGGAGGGGTGTAGGATGAGTATTATTGAGGCTGTTTGGGAGGGGGGGGACTTTGGTGGTGCTGAGGCTGAGGCTGAGAAGTGAGTGAGGATGAGAGATGATGGAAGAAACATGGGATTGTGAGATGATGCCTAGTTGTATGTATTGGATAATGTTTAGTGTAGACTGCGTCTATAGAACGAGGATTTGCCAAGCTGATAGTCGGGGTGTATGTCATGTGACTAAAACCTCGTGGTTATTTGCATGTCCATCCTGGCGATCCCGGATGTTCTTGCCTCTTTAATAGCATTGTTAACTGCCGTTTTTCATAAGATTTTCTTTCAATGTAGTATCGATATAGGCACATCGAGGCCCCAAACTGTATTTTCAATCACGTGGCTTGCCATCACCTTTCAAGACATGGAAGGAGTTTCCGGTCTGCCTCGCATAGCGCCGCAGGCTGACCGCATCTTCATGATTTTCTGCATCCTCAACGAATCAAATGTCTTCGCAGCATCAAAGGAAATGTTACACAGCATGGAGAACGAGGCTGCCATGCATTGCGCCACCACGACTGAAGAATGCCTCGCCAGCACAACATTATTCATCGATATTTTATCACCTCATCAAAGGCTGTACCAGTTCATCATAGTTCAGAACGATTTCAGGGCAACCATGATCCATCCTTCTCTAATCCTTATAACTCCTTAACCTGATCTTTCGAGCTATCATCAGGCGCTCGCGTGCCGGAGCAGGCGGTCATTGCAGGTGCAGCCTCACACGCTGTTATAAAGCCCAACCACGAGTCAAGCCCTGCTCGTTGAGCTCTCGACATCATGGATCCATTAACAGCGTTGTCTGTCGCAGGCACCATTATCCAGTTCGTGGACTTCGGAAACAAGTTGCTCACCAGCAGCATGCAACTCTACAAATCTTCTCAAGGCTCACTGAAGGCGTACGAGGAATTGGAGCTCGTCACAGGAGATCTTCAGTCTGTTGTCGCTAAGTTGCGAAGGGCCTCTTCTATAGTCCCAGAACAAGCTACTCCTGCAGCGACAGAAGAGTTCCATAGGGAAAAGGATGTGTTCCTCGAGATCTGTGACCAGACAGCGAATATTGCCCAAGAGTTGCTGGATAGGCTGAAAACTCTTAAGGTCAAATCAAATGGTTATCGCGCATTGGAGAGTCTCAAAGCTGCTGTAAGAACTGCGTGGTCTAAGGATGAGATATCGTCGCTCAAGGGGCGACTCTCGATTCTCAAGGATTCTTTGCAGTCGCGATCAATGGTTTCTATACAGTAAACGAATCTCCAATCTCACTATGCGATGTTGTTATATTGACTTTTCTTTAGACTGAAGTTAGATGCCAGTATCACTCAGTCATCAAACCGATTCGACAGTTTAGACAAAGAGACTCAACAAATACTTGCAGCTGCAACTCGCAGTAGAGAAGAGGTATCCGCTCCCATCATCGGGGCTATAGCCAAAATGCTCAACCGAGTCCAAACATCGAACGAGGATGAGCATCACAAAACCCGTCAGATAATTGCCAACTTGAGGAATACCGTTCGGCCTGACTTACCTATGGATGTGATCACGGCAAGCATCGAGATGCTCAGCGTTGATCCACAAGAAGAGGAAGTCTTGCGACGGAAAACCAGTAAGAATATTCTTGATGAGTTGTCGTACCCTGGTATGACGAATCGCTACGAAGATATTACTCAAGCTCATCCGGAGACTTTCGATTGGATATTTTCAGACACAAAGAAGTGGAAGCTACCTTGGAGCGACTTCAGTGAATGGCTCAGGAGAGATGGAGACATATATTGGATCAGAGGGAAAGCCGGTTCGGGGAAGTCCACGCTAATGAAGCATATCTACGACGACAAAAGAACCAGAGCACTTTTACAGCGGTGGGTGGGAAGTAGCACATCAAGCTCTGCCCCGTACTGTATAGCGACGTTCTTTTTCTGGAACAGCGGGACCCAGCTACAGCAGAGTCAACGCGGGTTGCTTCGCGCCCTGTTGTTTCAAGTGCTGGAAGAATATCCAGCCCTTACTCCTATCGTATTTCCTGGACTATGGACGGAGATTTATTCTGAGATTCTGGGTGGTATACCAAAGTCGAGGCAATGGTCTATCAAGCAGTTGTATGATGCTTTCGAAAAATTGATTAGACAGAAACAGCATCCCTTGAAACTGTGTTTCTTTGTGGATGGCCTGGACGAATTCAGCGGAGACATTGAACAATTATGTATCCTTTTCAACCGCCTAGGTGGAGCTTCCGACGACGTTAAGTTTTGTCTATCGAGTAGACCTTGGGTTGTTTTTCAGGAAGCTCTAGAGAATTGTCCCGGTCTCAGATTGCAAGACTTAACATCTAAAGATATCGAGACATATGTCAACAGTAAATTTAAGGAGAGTCCAGCCTTTTTCAAGCTTGCCGCTCGCGATGAGCAATTGGCTTCCTCGCTGGCGAACGAGATATCGGAACGGGCAGAAGGAGTTTTCCTCTGGGTTAGGATAGTCGTCGAACATATCCTCAGGGGTGTCAACAATAGGGACGGAATACCACAACTTTGGAGAAGATTGAGGTCGTTTCCAAGAGAACTTTATCCCCTTTACGACTCAATATTATCGCAAATCGAACCTATCTACCTTGAGTGGGCTTCTCGGGCATTTCAGATCTTGAAAGTATCTACGGAGTTGTCGTCTGATCCATTTAAGAAAAGATCAAAGCCTTCGTGGCAGAAAGACGTTTTTGAGAAAGATCTTCTACTGAGTGCTGAGGAAGAGGGAGTCCAGCAATTAACATTGATGGAGTTTTTGTTCGCCTTCACGGAAGACGCCAACTTGATTGACCGGAAACAACTACCAAGGATATTTGAGGACCTTAAGATACATCTTACGGCTAGGTGCGCGGGACTCGTAGAAGTCTCAAACTGCAAAAAGCACTGTTGTGTTAACGCCAAACATTGCCGTGAACAAGTTCGCTGGATGCATAGAACTGCGCATGATTTCATTAATGAGGATGCCAAATGGACGAAAATTCTTAACGACAATAGTCCTCAGGACTACTCGCCACATTTTACGTTGATGAGATCTTCTGTTATGGCATTGTCTATGCATTTGTGGCCCGAGACAAACGAATTAGAGGTCGAGGAGGAGAATAAGTTTTGGGCAACAAACGTGTGGATATATGCATATCATGCCAACGGCCATGCTGTCACGCGCCAAGAAAGGACCGCGCTCCTCAAAAGGCTCTCGAATATGGAAGCTTCAGGTTCAAATCTAGGCTGTTCGCAACCCGACGGCTGGGGTACTTTAAGCTGGGCAGCCATGTACTGTCTTTCCGACTTCGTGGAAGATGTTTTATCTACAGAGACAGGAACGACTCAGTGTCAGACTGCAAATGAACTATTAAGGTGTCTATGGACTAATTTGCCGGTTGGTTCGAGAACATTCCCATTCGCCACAAACAAAATGGTCAACTCTCTATTGACGATAGGCAAATCTATTCCACGGCTTGTTGACCCATGCCCGTGGGACGATTACGATTCCTATATGCCTGCCGTGGCTATGACAAGAGTATTGAATCTGCACCCATTGGAGATCTCTCGCTTTCTTGAAAGCACAATTTCTGTCTTCGAGGCATTTGTGAAGGCTGATCAAGATCCGACCAACTCTCTAGCCTTCGTGCCGAGAGATTTCATCTTCCGTAAGAAGGTATTGCAAGAGAAAGTAGAAAAAAAGTTACAACACGATAGCGACAACATCACAAGAATCCTCGGAATGCTCGCAGATGCCATGAAGGAAGAGATTAGAATCCAACAAAGTTGCCGCAGACAGTGTATAAAAAAGAGAAAGCTATTCGAAGTCCTTCCAGACGGGATAATCTCTATCCTAGACGGCTCAGACGATGACGGCTCAGACGATGACGACGTGGTGTTTCTCAGTGAGGGACCTGTTGAATCCGCCAAGCGGATCAAGTTCAAGGAAGATGGTTGAGATAATGTAAGATAAGCAGTCTAGGATTGGGAGAGATGTTCCAGAACGCCAGAGAGCAAAACAAGGATTCTCAGCTTCTTCACCTTCCAAGATCAATACGAATGCGAGCCAGAATCAACTTTCCCTCAGCAGTATCATATGAGCTCCAGTCTTTTGCTCTGACGGGAGCCTGAGGTCTAGGACGGCAAGGTTGCTGCTCAGGCTGGAAATTCTTTCTTTTGAGTATAGTTCCGGAAAGCAGGGCCGTTCAGGGGACACATTCGCTAAATTTCGGCGAATGTCGTAGCGAGAAGGCCCCTGGATTACGCGGAATGTCCCCTAGAAGCACCCACCATGTAACACGAAAGTGTGGCACAGCATGATTTTTCAATACTGGAGAGAATTTATATTGATGGATTTATTCTTCGCTGCTGTGCCAAATGTGTCGATTTGAGGGGCTTGGATACCGGCATGCATGACGATTGAAGGGAATCGAGCGTTGGTCCGTACGCCCAATGCTTTTCCATTTGCCTACGGTTTTCAATTTAGATGCCTGCATCTGGAGGTGCTGAGATTAAGGGATGTGCTCTCCACGAGTGTGTTGATAGTGGGAGATATTAGGCATAGAGGGGAAGTATCAAAGATCGGAATGTAGCTTGGGAAGAATAGGCTCAGCGATGCCGAGACTCGACAACGATGGATGTATGAATCTTGACGCTTGGTTCGATGTCATGGATTGGAGCCATCCCTTTACTTTGGAACCGAATTGTTTAAATAATATTGCTGTTGAAGGACTTATAAGTTATGACACTGAGTTCTCAAAGTGATTGTGACCATAGAACACAAGTGATTGAGGAATGCTGTGTCGCCTATTGCAAGTAGCGCACCAGAAATGTATTGCAGGTTGAGAGATCGAAATGTGCGGAGGGCAGACAAGATTACTTGAATGAGAGTGCATCACAGCAAGAAAAGGAAGTTTTAGAGTATATCAGCTTTATTCCAATGTCGCGCTCACCTGCTTGACTGCTCAGTTCTTGCAGCGACATCAAAGGAGAAGCCTCTATCTAAGTATCTATCTATCAGAGAAGCGAGCATCTACCCATCACCCCAATGCAAGTTACCGCTCACTGTCTCACCAAGCAAGGACGCGAGAAACCATTTATGTAGAGACGCCAACGCCAACGAAATAATACAAATGAAGACGATCGTCAGGCCGCGAGGACCTCTCACAACTTGAAGAAGCCAGGTACCAACTTCTGGAAGGTGCCTTGAGGATCATATTTAGCACTAGCAGCTCTCAGCTTCTTAAGGTTCTTCTCTCCGTAGCCGAAGAAGGGATTCTGAGCGGCAGCCGCATGGTTGAGATGCACATAGGGATGGTTGACACCCATGGAATGTGCAGTTGCGTTGGCTTCGGAAATAAAGTTCTGTGCAAACTGCAGAACGGCAGGTTGGTCAGATGCATTGTCCCAAGTGACCTCCAATAAGAAAACTGTGAATTGGTCAGTGGGTGATCAATTTTAAGCATGATCGTAGACTTACGCATCAAAGGAGTGTCGGCAGTGAGGCCCATGGCGTTTCCACCGTTCTTTGCAGTTTGTTGGAGCATTGGTATGGTGAGAGGTACGAATATGCAGGCTACTGTGAGTCCGGGAACGGTGTGAATGGCTAGGAAGGCATCGACGTTGTTCTCGCATTGGACCCAGATGTTGTGAGGGAGTACAGGGTCGGCCTTGTAAGAAAAGGTCCAGAAGGTCTCTCTGTAATAGGCTGGTTAGCAAAAACATGTCTTCAAAGGAATGTCCAGGAAGACTTACTGAAGGCCCCAAATATCACCAGAGGCAAGCGCCTTGGAATTGGCACCCACATTTGTGATCTGCATGGTGGAAGCTACTGATGGAAGAGCGGTGAAGTTTCGTAAGATGGGTGGGTTCACTACAGCATCGGCATAATTCAAATCGGTAAAGGCGCTCCCTGTTCATCGAGATTTGTAGGTTAGTATATATAATTTTCCATAGATTGGGGGATAAGGAATGCAGGAACAACAAAACAGGCAACATATAGTAAGAGGAAAAGCATAATCGTTCGAGGGATCATGACTTACAGTGATTGATGGAAGATTGGTAGACGAATGCCAAGTCCATAGAAGCCTTTGGATCCGAAGTGCCTTGAGCAGTCATGTTTACCATGGTGTCGATCAACAGGGCGAACTCTGCCATCTCATAGGTGTTGCTGCCTGCCCAGATCTGACCTTGTGGGAAGGCTTGAAGAGTGAATCGAGTCACAATGCCAAAGTTTCCGCCACCACCACGCAGAGCGAAGTACAAGTCTGCATGAGAAGTTGAAGTAACGTTGAGAATCTGATCACCGACAACCACCTACTTGTGGTTAGCAGTACTCAGACCACAGAAAGAGGAATTGAGATACATACCTCGTAGCTCAAGACATTATCACATCCCCAACCATGCAAGTTTGAGATGGCAGATAGAGCGCCACCAAGCAAAGAACCGCCGACACCTACATCGCCGGTGTGAGCGCCAATGACTGCAAGGCCTTCTGCATCCAAGGTCGAGTACACGTTTTCCCAGATCTGCCCAGTGCCCACAACGACACTGTTGCGATCAGCAGAAATAGTAATCTCATTGATGGAGGCCATATTAATGGTGATACCATCTTGGATATTTGAGGCACCGGCAAATGGACCATGTCCACCTGAACGAACTGCAAATTTGCATTGGAGTGCCTCGACTTTCTTCAAGATGGTCAAGACATCAGAAGCCGAAGTGGGACTGATGACACATATGGGAACGAGGACTCCTTGCTGGGCAGCCCAGTATGAATCGGTCAGATTGGATGTACCACCGATGCCTGTGACAATGGACTTGTTGATCTCGTTGAAGATCACCTGTAGTTGTATGCACTGATGGAGGTGAGAAAGTGTATAAAGTTCATCGGGGAGAGGACATACTGCCGAGAGACATGCATTGTTCACCAAAGTTGCATCTGGAGAGGCATCAGCGATGTCAGCACCGAATGCACTACCAATGCGGCCGAGGAGCAGCATCAGCCACATGAGATGTAATTGGGGATACATCTTGAAGATCGAAGTGACAGGGGGTGGTATTCTGAAGTTGTGGTCAGTTGTGTTGAAGTTGCTTCGCGTCAAAGAGGGGTAGGCTCAAGAAGACGCGTCAAAGTTAGAGTAACTGCGAACTGCGTAAAACAGTTGCAGTTCTTGAGGTCGAAGCAGAATGAGATACTGACAAGATGCTTTCGGATGACTGATTGATGTGGAAGAGAGTGTTCAATGTGGGTAAAGGAGGTTGAGGCTTGGATTTGTGAAAGGGAGGGAGATTGAGGAACGAAGGTAGAGGTTGTATGGAGAAGAAGAAAAAGAATGGAATAAAGTGCGAGATCGGCCTTTTGTAGAACAAAATAACGCTAGCAAGCGAAGAGGAAAGCCAAATCCTCAGGACTCACTTAACAAGTTTGCCTTTCGCTATTACTCAGGCTTGGATGAACGATTCACTAGATGCTTCCCAGCTCTCTGTCTTAACTTTCTATTCGAGGCCGTCTTTCAAAGGTTAACCGCTTGGCAGATAATCCTCTCCGTTCGCCACTCAATAGATGATTTTCACAAGCGACACACTCTGTTTTCAAGATAAGTATAAATATGAAGCATGTCGTGGACATGATCCTTACTTACCTACACATACGGCACTCTTTGTTCCTGTATAGTACTACGTACTACTTGCAGAACTTCTTCAGAATCTCTGGCCACTAGCACTGTTGAGTCTACTCCACTTACTCTCTCATCTATCCCACAATTTACCTACACCCTAATTTACCACCTACACACGACAAGCTTCCACTATATAGCTGTCATGTCTTTGATGGCTAGCAGTTCTACAGGACGAAAGTACCAATGGACTGTGACCACAGACGAAAGGATGGATGAGCTGATAGTAATGCCATAATAGCTTTCCTGCTCTTCGCCACTGGACATCGGGAAGGTAGAGGTTTCGCTTCATTCTCGTAGGGATCGAAAGCATGGCTTCCACCAGTGCCTTCCTGCCTCAACGTTCTCTCCACAACTACGATCATATGAATATATGACTTCATGGCTGGACTCCACGAAGCCCACACTATCCTTCAACTTCCGAATAGGCTCTGCCTTGATTTTGGATGATCTGGTATCTCAAAGTCATTCCCTGCATCTTGCAATGTCCCCATTTCTCTGTCAGCACTGTCCTTGCAAATTGTTGCACTACTTGCTAACTGGATCACCATCATAGGCCCTATCAATGAAGCAAATTCCAAGAGGCCTCCTAATGCTCCTGCTGAGGAGATCGAAGACCAACGAGGCTTAGACGAAGAACAAAATAAAGGACAAAAAGCGGAGCACAACTGCAGCGGGGAAGGCTCAATTTTGCGCAGAACATTGGTATTTCATCGAAGTTACCCTCTATCAAAAGCATACGCTGGCTTGATTTTGGTAGTCGACATGCCCAAGCTGTCAGTTAACTGGCAGCCGCAGCACTAAAAAAGCCACGCGAAGACACTCGAGTCTTCAACATGCTACGTCTTTGCTGGAGTTGGGTTTAATGCAGTAAAGTGATACCGATAGCCACTCTTCTAAAACAAATAACTGACCATTTCCAGAAACTTAAACAGAGACGAGCACATTCAACTCAAGGAAGCGGTCTTGAAACATCCAATTCCTTATCCAACATAGATCCTTGCTAGCTCTTGTAATATCTCTTTACAGATCGGTCAAAAGCAAAACCAAGACGGGAAATCAATATATCCTGCCCTTCCTCCCCAAATTGCAGACACAAACTTCGAGGAAATTTGAAGTGCGCCGTGTAATACCCAACGTCTCATATCCCTAAATCGCAACTAAGGACAAGACATATCACAATAACACACAAGAACATAACACACAAGAATGCAATTGCAAGATTATCGGAGGATTATTGTGGCACTTGCCAAGCCGATAGATATTCCAGTTCACAACCAGCTCCATATCCAACAAATTTGGTGGGTCGACGCCGCGGGAAATCCACCTCCCAGCTCCACCACTAAAGTTCTACTACACCTGAAGCCTGCAGACACAGGGTTTGGGGCCTCATCAGCACGAAGTGAATTTGCCTTGGTTTTGGTCGCGCGGGATGCTGAATAAGTTTTGTGTTGCGCATCATCTCTTCAGCAATCCTTTTCCCCACCAGCGGATTTGCTCTGGAGTCTAGCGACCTAACATATCCTCTCCTTAGCTGATCCAAATAGTTTAATATCAAATTCCCTTTCCAAATACACCATTAAGACGAGGCTCTCGCTAGTTCCAACAAAAAATAAAGAGAACATTTTTGAACAATCAGTGGTCATATATAATGAATGCATGCTTCTGTGACAAGAGCATAGAGAGATAAAGTATCGCGATCGCACATCGAATCATTCGAATGGTTAGTAGGTTTTGGGGAGTTCTATAAAAGAAAGGGAATACTGGAGTATCGAGTGCCGTGAGTCTGCAGAGGCAGCAATAGGAGGGCGAGAAGGCATGACGAAGAATACTCGCCGATACTTGTGTGGCATTCCGGAGTTCAAGGTGGACTAGAACTAAGCTTTAGAATCATTGTTTCAAGTTAGACTGAGATGTAGATAATGAAGTCTCTGAATAATGCTTACCTGGATACAAATTGTAGCTAATATGATTTCCTTTCCATCCATTGCCATTATCGAGATGCCAAAGACGAGGTGATATCCGGATAAATGGTCGGCCCGGCCCCTGCGATAACAAGGTTCTCCCCGGAGGTATTATTTGCAGATGGAAGCCCACCAAGATAGCACTCCCTTCCCTTCAACAATAATTGAGTACCCTTGATATCACACTTTCACGGCCGTCAGCCTTTGCAGTTATAGATAGCATTGAAGCACGTCCTGCATACTCTTCTCTCTAGCCGTCCGTCAAATCACTGTCAGATGTCAGCGCAACCAACAAAGACGCGTCTCCCAAGTCGCGTCAATCAAAACAGTTCATTGAAGCTTGAGGGGAATCACCATCACTTGCAAATATGGTAAGCACAGACTGCCTGTATACTGCGCTATGATTGCTGACTCCATAATGGTTTCTAGGACAAGTTATCACAAAGGAAGGGACTATACCTGAATACCTCGATCTCGTCACGATCACTTGTGGGGAGTCCCACCTGGAAGAATCAATCTTTACATTTTTTCTTAGAGAAGGGCTACACTACAGAAATGAAATGGTAAAGCGGGGCGCAACTGCTGTCCTGGATACAAGCCAAATGCTAGTATTTCCAAAGCAAGAACCACGTTGAGGTGTCCAAGCAAGATAAAGTCGCAAGCATGTCCAGGACTGTACAACAGAGAGGCAAAGAGATATGTCCGCAGTATGCAGTAATCAGAGCTTCTGTTGGCCGAGGAAAGCATCATTGATGGAAATTGAAAGAAATAATCCGACAAGAATTGATGGTATGTGTACCTCCTCTGTAAGCCAGCACAATTGCTGCGCGAAAGCGGGACTGAAAGAAGATAGTCAACTCGAAATGCAGATCGAAGCTCGATTCTTAGTCCAAGTTGATTAAATCACTGGATTGGTCTGAAAGCTCATTCGCCTGAGTTGCGGCGGGGGCCTCTCGAGGACCGCGGCTCGAAGAAGCATAAATCTGAGCGTGGCGATTACGACGGTGCATCTTGAGGTTGTTTCCTGCGGGCGGGATTGATTCCGGGACACTCGACATATGAAATCCGATAACTATTTCCTCGTATACGGTTGCCATCTGATGGCTAGGATTGGTAACATCGTCTGTGGGAGTCGCGTTCGAAGTCTCGGTCATCATATAGGGAGCCTCATCGGCGACAACTGGGGGAACACCGCTCGTTAGAGTTGCGTTGGAAACATCGTGGGCAAGCACATTAACCTCTCCGTCATAAGCGGATGGAGTAATATAGCCCGTGGAGGCCACATCTGAACCCTCATTGGCAACCGTAATGACAGCTTCATCCTCAGCGGCCAGAGGAGCATCAAGAGCTGGGTACGAAATCGCGTTGGCAAGCACATCAACCTCTCCGGCATCAACGGATGGAGTAATATCGCTCGTGGAAGCCACATCTGAACCCTCATTGGGAACCATAACGACTGCTTCGTCCCCAGCGGCCGGAAGATCATCAAGAGTTGTGTTCGAAAACTCATTAGCAAGCAGACCAACGGCTGCATTATCCATAGCCAGGATGATACCATAGCTTCCAGTGTCTAGGATTATAGTTGTCGACGCCTCTTCAACTTCCCGAACTCCGATGTCAGTCCATTCATCAGTTGATACTGGCTGTTGCGACTGTCCCATGTTTGAGTTGACAACTTCCACTGAAGAAAGCGTTGGCAGATCATCCCGCTCATCAGTACCATCAAGAAATGAAACACGTTCATTCTTAGATGCAGGTTCCCTCTTTCTCGAGCCATTGTCGTCGAAACCAACCTGAACATAAGTTTCATTGATGACAGGATCTATCTTAGGGGTCTTGGCGTCGTCGAGTCGAATTGATTTTGCAATCTCCTCATCGGCTCCACGCGCATCCCAGTTTTGCCAGGATTGTGGGGTGCTTCCTGCGCGACTGCGTTCGGAGTGCGAAATCTTCGATTGTGGCGTCTGCGGTGTTGGACTACCAGCGTCATCTTGGTACAAGGACTGATGGATGGACCCTGAAGTTGACCGAGGGAAACGACCTCGACTGCGGTCAGAGCGATAACCCCTTGACGGTGGCGTCTGTGGTGTTCGACCACGCATGTCATCTTGGTAACTGGACTGATTGATAGGGCCGGAGGTTGACCTAGGAAGTCCCCGAGTACCTCCCAAGTGAGGAAATCCGTATGGGCGCGTTTGCGGTGGATGGCCAGCAAGCGGCTGATACTGCAATTGATGGATGGGCCCTAAAGCTGACTTAGGAAGGGCTGCACTAGGACCTCCGAAGTGAGGAAATCCAACCTGTGCTGTCTGAGACGGTGGAGGACCTGTGGCTACCTGATATGCAGGCTGATGGATGGAACCAAAGTCAGACCTAGGAAAGGAGTTGCGCAAATGTGGTGGACCTCCTGAACCAGATGGTGGACTGAATTCAGGCGCACGGGGATTCAGACCTGGCTTTCCCTTGGTCGATCCAAGTGATGTGACAACTTGTCCATCATCTTCTCCACTGAATGAACCGGAGGTGGAATGTCCCACGCTACCCCCCCGTTGACCATGACCACCATATGGAGTCGAATCGCTACGATGTTCTATCATACCGCCTCTCATAGCCAGAGGAGTAGTTGGTGCATTTGGCAGCGAACCTCTGACCCCCCGGACGCTCCAATCGGTGTCTTTTCCCGAAGCGATTGGATGATCCTGTATTTCAGAAGGCATTAACTCTCGCTTGCCAGCAGGCGTATCAATGGCCGAGGCAATGGATAAGCTGTTGAAAGAAGTCACCTCGTAGGCAGTTTCATCGGAGACGATAGGGACTTCTCTCGAGACGCGAGGCACCGTATGAATGGCATCACAATCACATTCTTCTCCGCAACTTCTCGAGCAACGGTGCCCGCATAGGAGGATGCGAAGGCAAGCTGCAGGGCAACTCACCCGGGAGTGATCGAATGGATGGCAGGTGAATGTGCAAGGATGACCACACGGAAGGAGCCCACCGCATTTTCGATCGCAGCCGCCTGCTAAACCATTCCAGTCCTGTGGCTCATAGATGTTGGTCTCGGTATTGTGCTTGATGCACGTAATCGGCAAACCATCATCCAGAGCAAATTGTCCTCGTTCATTCATGAACCTAACAATCGGACCCCACAAGGCATCACGACCGATTCTGTTTGCAGTTGTCTCCATGAGTGCCAAAGTAAGAACATTTCCGAAGATATACATTCCACGACGAGCTCTGGAAAGCGCCACTACGGCACGGTTCTTGTTGTCCAAGAATCCAACACGGAATTCATCGTTGCTTCGAACCAACGAGAGAAGAATAACATCGTTTTCCTCTCCTTGGTAGCCGTCGACAGTGAATACGTTGAAATAAGCAACGTCTTGCAAATTTGGATGCGATCTGAGGTCCTTCAAGATTGTCTTTCGTTGCGCGTTATAAAACTACAAACTGTTAGTTGCGTCCGCAAGGGAAAAAAGACGGCGTTAAGTCCTTACTGTTAAGACGGTGATCTTTGATGCGTCAGTACCGTTCAGAACAAGATAGTTGAAGAAGCCGGTAATCATCTCAGACTCGTCACTATTGAAGCGACTTTCATCTTGATTAACTGACTCAGGCCACTCATGTTGAAAGAAGAATACATCTCGTCCGCCCATTCCAGGAATTGGTGGTCGATTGACCTCGCGATCGAGAACATGTGGATGATCCTTAAGACCTCTGTAGAATGGATTCGGTTCAATGCAAAGCAGCTGGCGAATATTCGGAATCATTCGTCGTTGTATATTCAACATGACAAATGGCATCGAGTTATTGATCAGTCGCTCGAACATTGAGACGTTCATGTGGTATGGGGCAACATCGAGAGCTTTGACGTTGCAGGACGCCTGCAGTTGCTTATGGTCGCCAACCAGTATCAATTGCTGGAGACTCTCGACCAAACCGGAGGCAACCGTACCTTCCAGAGTCTCTGCAGCCTCTTCGATGAGCAATGTGCGGGGACACAAAGCAGCAAGAAGTGGACGATATTTGGCCAAACCTGTTGTCGTGCAGCCGATAACCTTGGTATCCAAGTAACGGATGATCTTGTAATTACACATTACCTTCTTCGTGTTAGCAGAAGTCACCTTTCACACCATGTCAACAGGGAACACTCACCTTGGCCACCTGATACTCCTCGACGGACTTCTTGTACTTGACCAAGCAATCCTTTAACTTCGATTGCAGCTTGGCAAGTAGCATGAGCTCAAACCCTCGGTACCACTCGGCTCGGTTCTCTTTTGGCACTCGATTGAGATTACTGATGCTGGAGAGATTGTGGGTGGTCTTCGCTGCAGAAGCAGTGGTATAGTCTCCGGTGAACTTGCGACGGAAGGGAATCCAGACACCAGGGAGAGCCTCCGCACCAGCATCGTCGTACAAGGCTTCTAATTTTTGTAGGCTCTGGAGTTGCTCGATTTCCAAGTCCATCTCCTCAACCGGTAGACCTAGATTTGCAGGCGGAGCTCGTGGGACAAGCATGACCTCGTCACCAAGCCCTATTAGAAACATGTTAGCACTGCAGGACATTCGCATATCGATGGCACCTTACATTCGGCAATATCACGCTCACGACGTAGGATTCTAGCTAGCTCTCCCCTGTCACTGTCACCTTCGTCGTCCGTGAACTCGTCATCGTCATCGTCGTCGTCGTCGTCCCAAGCATCATTATTGAGAGAAGCGCGATGAGCCTCCGATATGATATTAAAGTCTACCAAGGTCTTGGCAGTCAGGATGTCGCCCTTGACCAAAGGTGCAAGGATATCCTTGATTTGGTTACAAATTTGTTGGAATTCCATTGCACATTTATTCAGTCCTTGACGAGCATCTTGCACATCGAAATTCGCCGAGCGCAGCTCATACATGGTACGCTTGCGAATTTCGTCATTCTCTTTTTCAAATCTGCCACCAAGTCGGACCACGTTAGGTTCAAAGCTCAACACATGCTTCAATAACTGATCCAGTGCATGGTTTGTCTGGGCCGCAACAATGATTGGCGGGTCGCCCTTTCGCATATTCTGAATCATGACCTTGAGTGCAGCGATAGACGTGAACGTCTTGCCTGTCCCCGGCGGCCCTTGAATAATGGCAACACGCTGTGTCAGCATAGCTCTGCAAGCTAGGAGTTGCGAATCATCCATCCCACTATGGATATCGTGGGGAAAGTCATGAAGGACATCTACATGACGAAGATCTAGGCCTTCTGCTTCGACAGTGTCCTTGAATCCCTCACCCTGAGGCACCTGAAGGCTAGTAATATCTAGGAAAGGGTTCTCTTCTAGGTCCTGAGGGGCCTTGGTCTTAGAGGAGACCTTGACTATCTGGCGAGCAAGCGGGAATCTATACAGTCAGAAGGTTCGTCAAGGATGGTAGATCACACATACTTTTCGGACATGAGTTTCTGGATGCCAACCAGCACGTGGCGTGAAGCCTCGAAGTACCCGGAACGGGCCTCAACCATAACCCACTCTTCATTATGTCAGCAATTGGTCCCAAAGATCGAGCACTGCCTTACCATCAACTGGATCAAATTCGAAACCTTCTTCCCAGGATCCCCAGAAGAGATCGATTACAGGTGGATTCTGGTCCAGCCCACCTAGAACCGTCCGAGCTGCGACAATCGCTACCTTGCAAATACTTGTAAATTTGTTATGAGCAGGAGACAGTGCAACTAATGTCCCTTGCAGTAACCGGGTCGACTGTCCCCATCGGATTTGCGTGTCGCCGTTCGTAGAAAACTCAACTCGAATCGCAGGCCCAAATCGACTGAGCAAGATGCCAGTAACATGCACCTAGGCAACATTAGCGCGGTATTCTCGAGCAATAAGCGTCGACTTACATCAGTGTAAACCCTAGTGTCTCGATCGTCTCTCATATCTAGGTCTTCCTTGAATGCCGCAACAGATGCTCTCAACGAGGCGACAGCATCTTCTCGAAGGATCTGGTAATGTGCCTCCAGATAAGCCTTCTTAGATGGCCATGGTCCATCAACAATATTCGATGCTAAGTTCGGGTTATACACCGGATTCTCTTGATATGCATCCCATTCTTCATCTTTCAGCGGCGACTTCTTCTTCTGCGGAAGGATCTCTGCGCTAGTGGGGATTTCGGGTGCAGCTACCCATTCGTTGCCAGAATGATCTCCTTGTTGCCACTTCTTCTGCACGTGCTCCTCAATGACTGCGCGGGCTTGTCTTGCCTCGTGCGGGCTGACATTGGAGAACTTCGGAGGCATTGTGGTAGATTGAGCTAAAGCAGTTAGCTGATGCTCGATCAAAATGAATGAGACAATGCCGCAAGCTGTCCTTGGGCAAGGCCACAGACGATTGTCGACAGTGGTATTCAGTGAGAGCGTATTTGTTTGCAGGAGAGCATCATATCTGAAGGCAATCTCAGCCTTGCAAATCTTAAGGATGGCTTACCCTCTCTGCAAGAAGATTTTCTGACTTGTTATCAAGCTGCGCGCAGCCACACTACCCAGACTCTTGTGTGCTTGTGAGATGGAGGAGAACACCTTTGGAGGGTCAGTTTCTGGTGTCCTTGATGATACGCCTTTGCGTCAAGTCAAGCGTTGACGGAATTGATGTGGTTAAATAGATGGGATCAATTCTCCTCCATGAAGTGCGCAGATGGCCTTGATGTTTCCGAGATGTGGATTGGAACTTACCAGATCAGTACAACACGTCGTTACTCCGGTCGTTGATCCAGTGCGTCAAAGTCTTCACCTGTGGAAAGCTTGGTGAGTCGAGACAAGCTTGATTGCCAACTACGTTGGAAGTGGCCAGAATAGTAGATCTGGACTCTGGAAGCGTGTCAGCACGTGTATAAAGGTTGGAGGATGCGTCAAAGAAGATTTGGCACGAAAGTAGGAATATATCTCGTGCTCAGAATCACCCGCCAAAGGTGATCCAACCCTTCAGGCCTGAAATCACCTTCCTGCGTGTTAAGACATACCTCTCAACGCCCTTTCAAAAGCGAAGTTCCGCTCTGCGTTTGCAAAGATAAAAGAACGTTGGGGTGGCGCACTACAATGAAGCTGCGATGTTGTTGTTTTGTGGTGCAGGAAGGAGAAAGATCCAAGAGGAAGAACGCAGCGAGATCTCGCTTAGCGGAGGGCTGCAAACATGCAGGACCACCCCATCAGCTAGATCCAAGTACGGGGCCTAGTCCTAATTAAGATATGCTTTTGGAGAGTGTTTTAGCTTTGGAATAGATCAAAAAATGACAGCTTGAAGGGAGTTTGGCAAGCAAGCCCTGCGTTGAGAGATGCGGTGCAGGATCACCATTGCTTCGAAGCACTATGTTCTAACTCTCAGTCTTCTGTTGGCTTACAGTCCAATTCTGGAAAGGAGTAGCATGATTTCCTCCAGCCAACTACCTACTCTGGTTGTGGACTTCTTGTCTTCAATAAACCTAGGAATCCGAGCTCTCTACCCAGAATTGATCTAGACTGATCCATTAGATTGTTCAATCTGTACAGCAGGTTCTCTTTGACTTCTATTCATCTCTGCGGATGTTTGACAGCTGCTTACCCTTGAGCCTGCGTGGAAATTTGGCCGTCCTCGTGCCTCTGCATAACAATTCTAATGGGCGTTCTACATCTACTGCAATCACAACGAGGAATATTCTGCCTTCATCACTCCGCCGCCCCACTGGCGTGCTGAAGCACTTTCCTTCAAGACCTAGTATGCCACCCGAGATATCGTTGATTCGGTGTCAAGGTTCTTAAAGGAATGATGTATGCTTGGAGAGCACCTAGACGACGCCTGCTTTTATCCCTCTCGAAGAGACCTGTAGCCAGTATGAGGGCGATCTGGAGTGGCAATTCCTTCTCGCCGATTATGGAATTAAATGGTTTGATACAGCTCCTTACCAAGTCCCGCCAGCGCGCCTAGGCTTCAGAGGACTAGAATACCATCCAATACACTGATTTTCATCCGTGATAGACCACCAGCGGCAGCCCCTTATCGCTGTGCAATCCCATCTGCGTCGGGAGTAAAGTGTCTTCCCAGCAAGGGTGCTTGTGTGACTGAGTAGCTTGTTCTAGACATGAGATATCTGTTCCCCTCCTCTTCCTCAGCCTGCGCCATTCCCACCCCTTATAATTCCTTCGTTCTGCTGTCTCCCGGCCGTCAAACGAAGATTTGTGCAGAGAAGCAGGATGGTCAAACTATGCCGGGCAAACCATTTGCTTTCGCCTTTGCTTGCCCTGTTTGTCCGTGTCGCTTGATGATGTCTTCAGTACTTCCCGTCGTCGTATGGGCTTTGAGAGCATCTTTGGCTCGAGCGGTATTGTGCAACCGCGGGCGATCCGCAGCCGAGAGTTTATTTTCGCGGATACTGGGAAGAGCAGGGAGATGGCGTAGCTGGGCCGAAATTATCTGCTGTTATCTGCTTTTCCTAGGTTGGTAGCATCTAGATTCTAGATTGGCGAGTTTTGAGCGTCCGAATCATGCGAAGCTCCAACGATGCTACCAAGGTAATTTTTTTCATGAGGAAAGAGAAATGCTAGTGAGCTGTGGTTTTGCAATATCTAAGCCAATTACAAGTCTCAGTGCCAGACGTAATCAGGACGTCTTCTAAAGTCGTCGGGAAGGCATAGCCCATATGCATTTCCGGGCTTCCAACATCAAAGATCCTGGCCTGCAATTATATTTCCTTGTTTAGCGAGAAACCCACGACCAGGTCGTGTCTCCAAGTTTCTAAGAGTTGAGAAACTAGGGCTCGAAGTCGCCTGAATCAAAGTCTCGCAAATGGCAGGATTGCAGGTTATTTGTTTGTCGGGAATGATCTCGCCGTCCCTTACAGGCTTTACATCCTCAAAAGCTTGTCTCTTGCCGACAAACCGAGTCAGCGGCACAAGACTTACAAGGAAATTTCAGTACTACGTGTCGATGTGCCAGCTCTTAACTGCCACTTTAACAGTGCCGGACATCGTTATCTATTACTTTGAGAGCTTAGTCAATCCCTTTCATCCAAGATCTACATGACTTTTTTTCTTCCGAGGGAGCACCAAGTTTGCAATCATCGCGTCGCAACCTATAAATTTAGCGCTAATAGCTAATAAAATCGTTAAATTTAATATTAGTAATTAATTTTTTATAAAAATAAAAATAAAAATAAAAAACTATTATTTATAAATATATTAATAGTATAAAATTAATAAATTAAAAACACGAGTTTACTCGACAAATTCGATACCCGTTAAATTTGCACCCTACCCACTAGATTTCTACTAGGTAATACCTAGCGCCTTTATATCCGAGTTTATTCGAGTAAACTTGTATTTACGGCCAAATTTGATTTTAATACGTTTTCTTTTGCCGAAGGCCATTCTTATTCTCGCCGTATTCTAGCGAACAAGATCAACGAAAAATAACGGGCCAATGTACTATACATGTAGTTTTTATTTACCATTCTAGTATCTACATTAGAACGTAAGATGCTCCGCATTCAATGCTTCTCGGTCATTTAGTTTAAGACGTTAGCTAGCAGTATAAACAGAATAGTAATAAAAGACCTAGCTCGCTTACCTTTTGTTTTCTTTGCTCCCTCGACTAACCTGCATCCCAAGAGAAGCGGGGTAGCAAGCACCTGTCTGATTTGGGCAGTGTCGCATCAGCACCGCTGCTTTGGCTTAGTGTATGACCAATGAGGCTCGGATTAGTTGAATTTCTCACTACATGTTGGCAAATCCCTGAACGATTGGCGAATTGCGATAATGTTAAGATCCTGGCAGTCCCGAGATAATGATGGGGTGAGGCGGGGCACCACGCACTACAAAGGGTCGGGACTCGGGAGTTAGTACATCATAATTATCCTCGGAAAGCAATCCCAACTTTCAAACGCTTTCGGCAAACCTTTACATACGAACAAACATCCCTGAACGTGCCTATTGCACCGCTCGCTACCATTTCCTTTCTCGCATTAGCCCACTTTACTCCCTCCTTGACATTTCCCACCCCCATCCGCATTCATCTGATCCTTGAGCTGTGTCAACTATCTTTCCTTCTGTGGGGCAGTTGAGCTCCCTCCTAGGATACTTCCTGTTTATGATTGAAAGCCTCATGAAGAAGTCCTGTTCTGTGCTGCGGCTGAGACTTTTCAACACCGGGAAACTCAAGTTCGTGTTGGAAAGTCTGACTAATCTTCGGGCATTATGATAGTGGACACACTGCATAAAATGGCATCTCGAGTGGGGATGGATGGCTTCTTAGATTGGAGGCCGTGAATGCCACGTTCTCTGAAGGTGCATATCATCTACTGAAGTGTCTTATCAACGTCGGGGCGCGAGCACCTATTCATCACATCGACATCCGAGATTGGCAAAGCCGAGCTCCCGGAAGACTCTCCGGTTCGAAATGAATATCCTAGAACCTAGTGAATTGGTGAGAGTCTTGCAGATCGGGATCGGTAAGCTCGGCCGAAATCCTTACCATTCTCACTCTCGCATCTACTCTGTATCAGTCCAGCTTGTGAATGTCCAACCGGAGCCCTGACCTACATTCCAGCTTATCGATTTTTAAGCAAGAAAATGTGAGGAGTTGGGATGTTGATTCGATGTCAACATACATGCCGATAAAGCAATGTAGCCTTCGACTTCCTGTCCAGTGAAAACTGGGAATTGAAGCAGACAGGCATGAAGTTGACAAGGTTTGCCTCGCTTTGGATCTAAAGACAATTGGATTCGTCTATGCTTCACGAATCCGATAACTCCAACAGATGCTCAATCTTACGACACCTTGACCCCTCCATGCTAGGTACGACCAATTGTCGCCCATCACGGTGCCTAACCATTATATAAATCCTTCAGGCGCCATCATGTAGAGAATATTAGGATTCCTTGGCTTCACAGAGGACGACATGGCACAAGAGACTCTGAACCGCCCAGACGAATGGAAGATTGAGCAGGGGCTCTCAGGAGCCAAGTTGCCAATCTTAGACCAGACAGGTCGCGAAACAGTCCCCATTCAACCCGTGAAGTGGGGGGAATTGACCAAAGATGAGGTTGCCATTAAATCCGTCGGTGACCCCAATGAGCTGTTTGTTAGGGAGCTCGAAGGGTGGAAAGGGTGAGTGTCTGTATATGCCTTATGTTTAATTTAAACATTTTGACTAGCTAAGCCATCTCTAGATATGTAGAATGGGAAAAGTATCCCGAAAAGAAAGCGAAGGCTCACAAGATCCTCACCTCCCAAACCTTTCCTCCAAATCCAGAATTCCAAATGGGACCGATCCCTGACACAAATCCCGTCCTGCCAGGTACACATTGTAAGTGTCAATATCTCGGAGGCCTCTTTCCTATTCCTTATTGTCTCATGGGCTGTTGCTCCGGAGCCTTCGCTTCTGATGCACTCTAGAGACATACGAATCTGCTTCTAAAACATCCAAAAGAGGTATACTGACTCTGAGATCTTGATCAACAGGGAAGATGTGGCATCACGCCGTCGGTGGTGAACTCGACTCTGTTCCTGACGACTCATGGACGACTGTTCTTAGAGAGAAGCATCCTGACATGCTACACTTACTACAATTTCCCTACAATGGCGAGCCTCCTAAGCGGCTTGTGACATCGAAGGCAATCACACCGAATCCTCTTCACTTTGTCCGCAACCATGGCGGCATACCACTCATTGACAAAGATAAATGGACTTTAACGCTCGATGGGCTTGTTGCAATACCTAAGACGTTCACGTTAGATGAGCTCATGGATGAATCAAGGTTTCCACGAATGGATAAACTAGTCACAATGCAGTGCTCAGGCACACGCCGCATAGAACAGATCAGTCTGTATGCTGGTCAGGGCGATGAAGTCCCACAAGCGCCGTGGGCCGAAGGTGCCATCGGCACAGCCAGGTACGTGGGCATAAGCTTGAAGAAAGTGATCAAAGAGTGTGGCGGTCTCGTCAACGGCGCCAAACATCTCGAATTCTATGGACCGGACACCTACTTCAAGAGCAACGAGGTGATGAATTATGTTGTTAGCGTTCCGTGGTCGAAAGTCAAAGCTAACGAGGTGATTCTTGCTTGGGAGATGAACGGGGAGCCACTTCCGAAGATTCATGGCTACCCGTTGCGTGTTGTTGTGCTTGGTTACATCGGGGCTCGGAGCGTTAAATGGCTGTATCGGATCCGAGCCATTGAGAATCCGACATTGGCACCAGTACAGAGTAAAGAGTATCTGTATTTCAACCAGCAGGTTGGAAAGCACAATCAAAGACCTACAGACGGGATCCAGATCCAGGAAATGCCTGTAAGTTCTGCGATCATGTCTCCCTGGACGAAGCAGGCCGTCATCCATAACGGCGCCATTCGCTGTAAAGGCTGGGCATATTCAGGTGGGGGCAGATGGCCAGAGCGAGTCGAACTATCATCTGATGGTGGTTTCAGTTGGTATGCTGTTCCTAACGAAAACTTGTCTAAGAAACACAAGTGGACGTGGCGTACCTGGGAATTCGATCTACCTTGCGATGTTGAAGGCTGGATTGAAATCGTCTGCCGCTGCTGGGATAATTCACTCAATACTCAGCCGCTGACTGTTCGCGCTGCGTGGAATTGGGGTCTTCATGTGACAAGTTCGGCACACAGGATCAGCGTCTACAGCATCAACAAGAGTCGAGCTCTGACTCGGAGTCGTCTGGATAAATTCGAGAACCTAGGTGTCCCTTTGGCTCCTCTTACTTGCCCAGAAGACTTCCAGACACAGAGCTGGGACGAGTATGAGGAATTTTGGAAAGAACATGATCCTAGGGATGTCGAAGACTGATTCTCTTGAAAGTACGGGAGCAAGCAGGACTGTTTCTCTTAGCTACGTAGTATAAGTAAATTGAACCTCTTAGCCTCTTACTCATAACACTTTAGATATATGGAGCCTTCATTCTCGATCCAAGTTGCATGTCACCAAGTGACAAAAAACACGAGCTCGCCTATACCCACAATTTCTCGAATAAACGGTACATCTGCAGGGAAGTCAAGTAGCTGCCAATGCATTAGATGAATTTGTCAAATCTAAAAGCTTGTAATAATGCTCTGTTTCATTGTTTTTCTGGTTCCAAGTTGCTCTCAAAGTCGTCTTTGTTCACAGGTCACCTCTCCTGATGCATTTAACCATTAATTTTTCAGGCCACTTGCGGCCGTAAAGCCCCTCGAGTGCATGAACCATCATACAGTAGCTCCTTGGACACAGCTACCTACTAGGCAGGCAGGGATGTACGACTGCGGGGAAGCTGTGGCCCTGTGGGGAATGTGGGGAACCTAGTTCGAGCTCGTTTACTACGCAACTCCTTACAGTTGAACTTTCTGCGTTCGTCCATGGAGATGAGTTCAGTTGCGTGATCTCAGATCAATCCTTCGCCTTTGCAACACGCGTGGGAATTGAGGAGTGGGTTAAAGAGGTTGTCGGGAGCTCAAAAGGGTATGGCGCAGGCGGACGGAGCCGAGGCTTGGAGCAGCTTCTTATCGCCGAAGTCGCGAGCTTCATCCACAATCACGCCTATCATTAATAAAAACGCGATATTCATTCCGATGCTGGCCAAATACTTGCTGTAAACGTCCCTTATCGAGCCTTTTAACCTATAAAGTTATTCGGACCCGATTCCAGGGAAGCTGGCAGTTCCTGACAAAGAATGATGTCACAGGGTTGAATATCACTTAACGTCATTGGGAATCACGGGATAATTGGTTCCTGATGAGGGGTAAGCTCCAAAAGGATTGCAAGTACCCCAAGCTTCCATTCCTATTCCTCCTTCGACAACAATTTATCTACTTGTAACAATGGCTGAACAGGACAGATACGGTTCGCATTGGAATTCGAATCCAAGCAATCCGGTAAAGGATGCTTCTGGATCTTTAGTCAACCTCGATGCCGTTTTCCGTGGCTCAGGAGCTGAACAGGACCTTCACGGTTCGCATTTCGGTCTCGGGCCTGACAACCCAGTGAGAGAGGTTGCCTCGAGATTTGATGCCTCGAGATTTGGTTCAGGAGCCGAACAAGACCGCCATGAATCGCACTTTGGTCTTGGGTCCGACAATCCCGTGAGGAATGCTGCCTCGAGGTTTAATGCCTCGAACTTTAGCAAAGGGACATCAGCATCAGAGCAAGATCGTTTTGGCTCGCACTTCTCGTTGGTATGGCATCCATCTCCTATAAAGAACCCTGCTGATTAGTTCAGGACCCAAACAACCCAATTGATGCCACTGCCGTTGGACTCTTTCGGTCGACCCTCCTCCCGTCAATTGGCTTCCACTCTGGCCTCGCCGTTGTAGCTTACGCCGCTTCTCGAGCTACAGATCGTGTTGAAGGGAAAGATTGGCTCTGGCCTTCAGGGCAAGTTCTCAATGCTTGGTGGTGTGCAGTGGGACACCGCGTCGTTTACGAGAATATCTCCCCTGGCACAGCCTATTCACACCTCCCATACACGGAGAAACTTCTTCTTACCGGTGTCACGGCATGGGGTGCTCGACTCTTCTACCGAATCGCATCACGGACATTGACGAGAAAGCAAGACGATCCGAGATATGATGAAGTGAAGAAAGAGGAAGGGTTCTGGAACAAGGCTCTGTTCTCCGTCTTCTTGCCCGAAGCTCTCTTCCAAGCCGTCATCTCTTTGCCCTTTACGCTTCCTTTCCGAGCTGCTGATGCCAGTGCTTTTGCCTCTCCGCTACACGTACACCCAGAATGGACTCACGGTCTTGGTGTGATCTTATTCAGTTCTGGATTCGCGTTGGAAGTTCTAGCCGATACCCAGCTTGCTGCTCACCAGAAGAAAAATCCTGACGATTTGAACCGTGAGGGTGTCTGGAGTATTGTACGACATCCAAAGTAAGCCAAGTCCTCTCTTTCCTAACTTCGCAACTAACGAGGATCTTGTAGCTACCTCGGAGACGCCCTTATCCATGCCTCATTCCCTCTTCTTCTCTGGTCTGCAGGTATAATGCATCCACTCGCACTCCTCGGGCCTGTTGCGAACTACGCCTTTTTGCGTTTCATTGGCGGCGATGCAGAGAATGAGACATCTCAAGAACAACGATACGTCAAGGAAAACAACAAAAAGCATGGTCAATTTATGGAGTATAAGCGCACCAAGAATAGCTTCTGGCCTGGTCCCGAGGAAGTCAGCAACCCATGGACGTGGACTGTTATTGGTGCTGGTGTGGCTGGATTGGCTCTTGAGAAGGGATTCAGGAGCTATCTTCATGGTTAGAGAATTGGATAAAGTGTTATCTGTAGTAGGAGAATTGTTCGATTAAAGCTTGCGTGGAAAAGGATTGTGGGCAATGTTTTGACCCTGTAGCATAAATATAAACTGTCGCTCTGTCCTCTAGCTTCTATGCTTGTTGTTGGTCCCACCGGACACTATCTAGACGAAGAGAAGATGTTATATCCATAGTGTACAGCATTCTGAAAAACCACGCTCATGTAAAGAATTCCCCCTAGACCAGGTGGCTATCCATCGGGGGCTGTAAACGACTTTTAGCTTGGAATAGGGCTTCAAAAGGTGGGTCCTAAAGCAAGATTGTGGCGGCTTGATTGGTCTACTAAAAGTTGCAAGCGACAACACCCGACGGGATATCACGTGCTGCGGCCGCAGCAATCGGCGCAGGTGGAGGCCTCACTTCAGCATTAACTTCAAGATTGTAACTAACACCAATCTTCACGCCTCTCGTCTACCTCCTTTCTTCCAGGTTTTAGGAAATCTTACGCGACAATCTTATCATATCTAATTGTGCCTTGACAATCTCCTTTGACTTGGCATAATCTTCTTGGTCGAGCGCGTCAATTTAGAATTCCCCGCGCCAATATATTTACACAGTGCGGGGGACTTCGGCACATGTTTCCCACCGAAGACGATGTACAAGAGGATTCAATAAGAAGTCAAGATGCCGGATTTCTCTCTGGATGATGATGATCGAGGTGAGCTCGGTAGACGGAACGAAGAGAGCATAACTGACTCTCTTAGGCTCCAATGCCAGCTCGGACAACGACCAAGATGAATTGATGGAGGATGCTGAAGATATCGAAGTGGATGTAGATCCGGACGCGGACGCAGATGGCGACGGAGACGACGATGATAACGACGATGACAATGGGGATGACGATCAAGACGGAGGAGACGACGACGACGATGGACCAGAACCAATAAATCGAACTCGAAGACCAAGTCTACCAACAACCAATACCAGTTCAGATGATACTCCTATTGCGAGCCAGGTCAATGGCGCGGGCCCTACATCACATCCGCGACCAACTTTGACACGAACATCTGCCTCTCCGCGACAGCCATCCGCACCCCTCCAGTCCCCTAAGATGCGCTTTGAGGTCAGGCCCGAAGCCCTTACTGCATCCGAATATGATATAGTACCTACGATGGCTGCGCCGCAAAGTACATCGATCAATGCGATTACTGCAACACCAGATATGAGGTATTGGTTCAGTGGAGGATCAGATTGCTACATTCGCAAATATGATGGCGTCGCAACTGTCAATGGGAAGACGCTTCTGACTGTCGCTCAACGCCACCCTTTCGTTGACAGTGTGGTAAAGGCAGGAGTCTTGATGAGCTACTGGGACAATGAGGAACCGTTTTCTAAGACTCCGGGCGAAGACCCTCCGCTCTCGCCGGTCTACTCGCTAGCCGTACAATCGCAAGCATTGTGGATGTTGTCTGGGTTAGAATCGGGCTGCATAAATCTATATTCCGTTCGCCATGATGAAGGAAAGCGAATCGCATATATGCATAAACACAAGTCTGCGGTCTCGGTCCTCACTTTGGCGCAGGATGAGAAGTCTGTTCTGTCTGGAAGCTGGGACAAGAATGTATTCGACTGGGACTTGAATACTGGGCAAATGAAGCGGTCATTCGAAGGAAGTGGGGGTCAGATATCTGCGATTGAGATACGTCCAATGTCAAGCCTGCCAGTCCCAGAAGAATCGGGCGACCCTGTGCCAACGAATGGCACATTTTCGAGCAATAACGACCAAAAGCCACTTATGAACGGTCTATCAAATGGCAACCATACAACGAATGGAGAAGAAGGCAACGAAGACGCCCCGGGTTCTCCTACTGATTCGCTATTTGGAGGAGGAAGCGACAATAACTCGTTGTTTGGCGAGACAGCTGGGGATGGTGCTCCTTCTGGGGGAGTTTTTGGTGATGATGATGACGAGTTTTCTCGAGCCATCGAATCGAGTCTGGATAATCAAGATCATATTGACACCCAAGGTGATCTCACGATGGGAGATGCTCCCGCTGACAGTGAACTGGCACCAGCTGTACAACAACCTGAACAGCAGAATGGGGTCAAGTCAGAACCAAACTCCCAATTTAATGGTGTTTCCCAGAATGGGAAAGCACCAGAAGCATCGACAGTTACTATTGTTGCAGAGACACAAGATGCCATTGCGACCTCAGATTCTACCTTCCTTGCGGCCTCTTTTGATGGCCCTCTTCGAATTTGGGATAGACGGCAGCCAAACCCTGTAGCCAGAATACCGACTAGGCCTGGAGTGCCCCCATGGTGTATGGCAGCGTGTTGGTCTCCTGACGGAAATTTTATATACGCCGGGCGAAGAAATGGAACAGTTGAGGAATTTAGCTTACACAAAGGTTTAAAGCACGCCGAAAGAACGTTCAAGTTTCCACAAGGGAGTGGTGCCGTCAGTGCTCTTCGGGCGATGCCAAATGGGCGGCATCTAATATGGTAAGTTTGATCTGTATTTCTTGATCTGAAAACTGACTAGCGGTAGTGCTTCTCATGATATTCTGCGTCTGTATGACCTCAAAGCCCCACAGACGAACAAGCACTCCACCGTACCTTTCCTCATTGTTCCTGGACCACCAAGAGCAGGTGTTATCAGTGCTTTGCATGTTGACCCGACCTGCAAGTATATGCTCTCGGCGGCTGGAAACCGAGGATGGGAGGGAAGCACAACCGAGGTGCTTATTGGGTATGAAATTGGCGTTTCGCCGTGAGCGATTGAAGGTCTAGCTACCATTCAAAGAACAGTCGATACATTCCGCCGAGTGCTCATATACCCACGCGAGAGCAGTTGCAAAGATTGCTCTGTCATCGGAGCATGCGCCGCGCCGCTCTAGGGGTTACAACCAGCCAACGACTTCCTCGCAGCTAAGCTGCGATGTCAAACCCACAAGATGCTTCAAGAAATGTGATTGTGAGTGTACTGGAACGCCTGTGAAGAGGCGATCAAACTACTGCTATGATTAATGATAGCAGTGCACGAGAGTATTATGTGTCTGTAATATAGTGTAGGAACACGGCGTTTGATACCACGAGTATAGAACTGTTCAACAGTTGAGCATGGCGCAGGAGTCATGGTTCTTCAGAAAGCAAGAAATGGTACAACGTCTTGTTATTAGACTTCTGATATTTTCCTACCATATTTTCTTTTTGCTCCCACCTCCTCCAGAGCTTTTTCTTGCCGAGTTAGGGCCATTGAATGAAAGCGTCTAGTAGTGATGGATGCTGAGATGAGGATAGATGATGTTCAGCGCTAGATCGTGGATTTCTATGGCGTTGAAGGGCCGAGCCAGGGCAATTCCCAATTTTCGCTAAGACTGCGACGTCGGCCCCAGCCTGTCTTTGCTTTGTTTTCGATACACGTGTGAGTTCGAATGTCCTTAATTCGGCATGTGGAAGACCGATGAAAGTGAAAAAGAATGGCGACGCCGATAGGAAAAATTCAAAGTTATGTAACATAGTGTGTTGCTAGACGGTGCAATCGAACAAGGTTCTCCTTTCTACGACATGTTTTTCCCTTCTTTCATATTGAGTCTCGAGTCGTCTAGTCTAGACAATGCTTTGGCTTGAAATAAGGTTTGTAAGCATTACCGTTAATTGACTTGAGGCTGACCTGGTCTTTTACTCCAAATCTTCCATGTATCTGGGCGTCTCCCACTGGATCATCTTCCCTATGATACTTATGCTACTTATGCTAAACATAGAGTTCACTTACTGTAGTTCGCTTTTGATTTCCTGTCGTTCAATATTCTTCTTGCTATGCTAGATAAAACTTTTGGAAACAGTTCTTTGGATGTAGCTTTCGCAGAAAAACCCAATTTCATTTGCAATTGAAACTATATTCAGATCAGCGAGGGAACACTCTTTGCCCCAACGACGAGGAACCCTTCGATGCTGACAATCAAATCACCATTTCCTCCAGCAGCTTGTCGCCCTACTACGCATCAGCTGAGATCATTCTCAGCTCGAAATTACCAGAACACACCTTTAACACTCCCTTGCTTACTACAATTATCCACAATCCATTGTGCTCCGGTCGCTATGTCTCTGTAGTAAGATGAAGCCCCATTTGGATTATTGATAGCAGAGACATAAACTCTCACAGTGCTGACACAGCAAACTTGTTTTATGGCTCCTTTTCCTGTAGCGCATGTCTCTGTGCCACGATTTTTGAGTTGATTCACGCACGAGATGGCGTCCTTTGCAGATCCGGAAGAGCCTGCGGGTGTACATGATCCGTCATATTTGGGCCTCCGTTGGAATATCTCTGCTTGCGAAGTAGGTGCTGCTCTAAAGTAACAGAAATATATGTAAAGGAGGATGACTTTAAGTGAACGCATCCTGCTGGACTGAACAGAGATGAAACGGATTTCAAGCGGATAGCGACTTGAAATGAGAGCTACAAGTCAGCTTGCGATTTTTCTCGCATATGCATCACGGCGCAGCTAGTATCGTCCTTGCACGTGCAATTTAAATACGAAGGTTGCACAGGACTATTCTGGGAGTTTAACCTGTCATTTAACAACGCATCAGTGCATGACACGCCTCCCAAGACAATCCATTTGCGTGTCCGAAAGCTACATCATGGTCTTACAACGTGATTTTGCGATCGGAATCTAGCATTGGTATTTTCGACGCTTCCAATACTAGTATTGGGTTCACGCATATATTTACCCTGGATTTCAAAACAGCAGTCGCATAATCTGCACCGTACTTTCATTAATACCATTTCCTATTTATCCAGTGATGACTAAATTTGTTCTCGGAATATCTTAATGCTTGCCATTTTAATAATGCTTGCCTGAATTGTAACGATGAAACCGGATAAATGACTTAAACTCCAGCTGCCGGTTAGAGTGATCAAAGCGCAGCATTTAATATAATTCCCGGTACTCCATCTCTCCCAGGCACCTGCATAATTTTCCGTCTGCACTCTCTCCGGCGCTAACATATTTCTTGGAGTATATTACATTACTGATTGTTTAGATTGTACAGCCCACCCTTAGATACCCATTCGATGTTATAATGAGCTGATACAGGCTGCCAACAAATATGGCGCAGAGAATGAAGGCATCCTATGAAGCGGTCAAACCACCGGAAGGCTTTATGAGCGAGTACGTGGATGAGACGAGCATCACTGGCTTGCCCACAACACGACGACCGGATCTGCTCCAAGAAAGAATAGGTCCGTCCATTATATGGACAGAGGACGTTCGTAAAGAGGCAATTAATGTTGAACCGCCCCAAAAATACGTCAAATGGGGTGTTCAATGGCACCATCAGCCCTTGTACATGGTTCTAGCTGCCCTTCTCGGGGTGTTCCTAGGTGCGAGCCATCATGTATACTATGCTATACTCAGCGGAACATTGGCAGGCCCTAACGGTCGACAACAATGGGCTCATGCAATTGGAAACATCCTCTCGATCTTAGTAGCAACGTCATTTGCAGTGGCAAACAGGATTGCCTACAAGCAATACTTTTGGACTGTTGTGAGACGAAAAGCATATTCCATCAGGGCTCTTGATGCCTTGCATTCCTTGACTTCAGATCCTCTGGGTTTCCTACAGATAGAAATTTGGTGGAATGCTACTCTTGCTGCTCTGCTCGCTACTGTCTGTTGGTGAGTGTCGCGATCATTAAATTGTAGTGCTCGAAAAATTGACAATCTTCAGGGCGATGACTCTTGCTTGCTTTCTTCCACCTGGAACATTGACTGTGACTGGAAGTGGCTCGAGACAAATAATCCCGCTACCAATGTCACAACTCAACTGGACTTCCTCATCATGGCTCGAGTCTCGAATCGAAGGAGTTCCGCCATCTCCACTAGTCCAAAACCTCGTCACCCAAACAGCGGAAGAGATGAAGATTCTAGCATTCAATCCCCCAGCACTGAATTCCTCATACATTCTCGATATTACAGGTCCTTACTTGCAGTGTTCACCATCAAATTCAACGCAAGATCCTGTCTTTGACTGGTATGCGAAGTACCTATATTCTAATACTTCGGATCCTCCAAAAGTGACTAAAGAGACTCTCCCTATTGTGCTTCAAGCTACAAATACCACCGCCCACAGCGCGATCGACCCATCTGGTACCCCTGGGAAACCGGACGTCCACGGTATAATCATGATAGCCTTTGATCCATTGCTTAGCGAAGGCTACTCACGACTCCAACCGATTGGGGGAACGAATATTGAGGAGCTCAATACTTGGCAAGTCGCTCTTCCAGATGACTTCGGAAGAAACATGGGCTACACACCCGAATTCTGTCAACCAATTCCATCGAACGCCACTCTGCCTGGGGATGTACCGGAATGCCAGATGTTTCCTTTGCAGCTATGGGTCATGACGAGCGAGGAAAATTTCGTTTGCACAATGGGTAATGGAACAAGATCTACGACGTTTGACTTTGTAGATGGCGAGCAGGAAGTATCGTACAGTGATTTGCAAGACTTCGAGCCTGTATTTGCTCCACGGCGAATCATGCTTGCACATGAGAGCAATGGGACAGTCGATCTGATGGATGTGGACTTCCAAGTCCACTCTTACATGTCTGTCTATATTTCACTTGTCAACATGCTGAGCGGTAACTTGACGATGTGGATTCCGTGGAGCGAAAATATACAACCGTTTTTGACAGATAAGAACTATGTTCTGAGGACTGGATTGGACTCATGTCCCGAGATCGCCAACAACACTTGGAATCAGAACTATACCAATGATCTGTTTCATAAGCCATCATATATGTGCCGGAATAGGACCCTATCTAGAGGGATTGAGGATCTGGCTGCTAATGTAACGATCAGCATGTTGACAAGTGCCGACCTAAGGTATGTTCAAGAAATTCCTGTCAAGAGAATAAAACAATTTAAGATTTTTAGCGTCAAAAACTCAACAATGACTATGGTCACACTCACACCGGTGCACAACATCTACCTCTATCACTCATTATTCTTATTACTCTCGTACGGTCTCGCATTCCTACTCACGATTCCAAGCATAGCTTTGGGCATATATGCCTTCAACACAAACGGAGTAGGGCATAGTAGTGCATTTTCAGCAGTTCTAGCTACGACAAGGAATCCGAGTCTGGATGTGTTCTCAGAAGGACATTCACTGGGAGTGTCTCCACTGGATGAGAAACTGGCTTGTGTAAAACTGAGATTTGGCGCCGTGGAAGTAGACGGAGAGCGGAAAAGAGCTGCTTTCGGAAGAGAGGGAGAAGTGAGGACTTTACAGGAAAGAGGCAATTACATTTGAGCGGATATACTGTACAACTATGCATCTACTAATTTAACATTAAGATCCGACTTCTATCATTTTATCTATCAGAAACACCAAATACTATGTTCCTAATACGTCACAACCAATTGTGTATGATTAATACCAGCACCAAACACCATTTGAGAGATTTCAAACCCATCGCATTCCTCCCAGCTCGTGAAGTATGTGTTGCAGAAATCGTGCTCGATCCGCCAAGACTTGATATCACTCCTCCCGCATTTGCAGTCGTGGTCTTTGATCCACTTACAATTACCACACTACTTCCACCAAGAAGGAAAGATATCGTTTCGTCATTCGTCGTAATGACTTCTCCTGGTGTCAAAGTTCGTGTTCCGACCACCAGAACCGAAGAAATAGGGGCTGAGGTCGTAAGCGAGAAAATAGCCCCATCTGCAGTGACGACTTGACCTAGTGCGAGTGTCTGGGTGCCGAGCACAAGATATGTGGTAGATGGAAGAATCTTCAAGGATAGTGTCTCTCCATCAGAAAGTGTGGCGAAATTTGTTCCGGGATGTAAAGTCTGGGTGCCGAAAACCACGTAGGGTCCTGCGGGTCCAGTTTGTATCGTCAAAATGGTGTTTGTTTGAGCCGCTTTCGAAAGAAGTAGTGTGCTCTCAAGATTAGTCAAAATTTCTGTCACTTCACTTCCGATGATAGAATTTATGTTGATAGGGAGAGGGCTCAGAGGGGTCGTTTTGTGGGGATCCTGTATTTCAGGCGACGCTGTTCCAGTCGGCATGACAGAGATCTTGGACAAAATTGGAGGCTCTGATATTGCCGTAAGGAATGTTCCAGTACTTGAAGTTATTGGATTCGTAGCTCCAGTGGTGTGCGCAATATTGCTCGAAGGCCTGTTGGGTTTTGGAGAGGATTTGGAAGTGACAAAGGCATCACTTTGATAAGTATCTGTGACCAAGATGGTACTTGTTGTAGTGTCTGTGATTGAACCACCCGCATTAATGATCTCAGGGTTGATGAAACCTACTGAATCCACGTATATTGACGTTATGCAATTATTGGGTGGACCAATCACAGAAGGCCCAGCGGGTAGACAAGATGCAAGTTGGGAATGGCTCCCAACTGCAGAGTTCATAATAGTTTGAGGTATATAACCATACGCTTCCGATGCAATGTCATTACACCATTCGTATGTAGTGAACCACAAGTTAACGTGCTTACGGCTCCAAGACGGTTTTGGTGTTGGGAAATATGTGGAAGCCGGTGCCAGGATAATCTGGTCTCCTGTCTGAGAAGTTGCTCCGAAGTACGCTTCCGCATTGGAATTAATATTGCTGAATACAGTAGACAAGTTCCCAGCTGAGAATGTTGATGGGGTAGCGCATGCCAATAAACCGTTGCTGTCTGTCACTGCAGGGACGGTGATAAGTTTTAAGGTTGTATAGAGCAGGGAATAGTAGGTGGGTAGACCTGTTGGGTCTCCATGCATGCTAGAGATAACATTAGCTTTATTTAACGACTTTTGCAAGCAATCTCTCACATATCAGCATCCGTGGATACAAATGATGATGAAACCACCTGACTTGGTCCTAGGGCAGCATTGCTAGGCATCCGTACAGGGCTTGGGCCAGATAATGTCGTTGTGGATGTTGAGGTTAAAACATTCAAGAACGTATTCGTTTCAAAGCTTGTAAGTGTGGTGTTCGATCCTAGAGTTACAAAAGCTGTCACCGAGTACGTCAAAAACCCCCATTTTGCAGGCTCCGTAGCGATAAGGATATCACGGTTCACAGTTATTGTATCTTGAACAGCAAAGCAACATAGCTTGGCAGTTTTTTGTGTTGTAGAGTTCGAGGTATTCCATCTTGGCGTGGTTGCTAGAGATCGGTAAATTAGTTACATTCTTAACAGCTGAGTGGGAGACGTACCTGAGAATAAGGAGACGGAGGCTGAAATTTGATATAATAAAAACCACGGCCAGATGTGGCTGAACATTGTTGCAAGGAGAGTGAGTGCTTGGAGATTTCTGGGATGAAATTACATCGTAGTGGTCGACGGAAATAAGACCTGTCAAAGATTCATTCCCGTAATATAGTGATAAGTCTCCCAAGAACTACTGAGCTTAGTAGAAGAACAAAAGAGTAGCCAGAATTCCCATTAAACTGACAAAATCTCCCAGTGAAATCAATAAGTCCTACAGAACTAATAAAGGCGTCGACAATCACGATAACCTCACTAAAGATATAAATCTTATCGTCGAAAATCGACTCATCACTAGCCGCTCAAATCTCGAAATATATGATATGCTCTCAGTGTGAAGGTTTCGGGGAAAATCTTCAAAACAAACCACAGCCAACGCCTTCACCATGAAAGCAAATTGGTCAGTTAACGTCCGGTATCCAATTGCATCAGTCACGCCATAACTTCTCAGCTTCGCCGCAGACTAGCAGCTGACTGTATATTCTTGATTGAGTGGCGAAAGTCAGATGCTCGTTAGGACGGTCTTTCTCGGCATTGGATTTATCCAATTGGCCATGCAAGGCAGAATCGCGATGGCTGGAGAGAAAACCTCGTCTACCGGAAACGACCCGATTTATCCAAATGATATTAATCTAAAACTTAGTGACGACGGATCTAAGCCACTCCCAGCCAAGAGAACTGAGAATCTGGTAATTGGTTAGTTTTGCTCAGCCTTGCATGTTCCTTGAGTTTGAATATTTGCACCTCATTTCCTATGCTTTCATTGACGCACTGTCGACCTGCAAGAGTAAGAGACCTTGGACGTACAGAAAATGCTCAATCATGGTCACTGGAGTATTCTATTGGCTGCAAACTCTGGCCCAACAACCGTTCTACCGCCATCTTAGAAGTCGCTCGATTTCTGCTCCCATAGTTATTCCAGCATCACAAGACTGGTAAGAAGAAAAGCATACATTAAATTTTCAGAGCTGACAATTTAAAGGAAGGGAAATGATGGACCTTGGTCTACATTTACAATTCAAGTCGGCACCCCACCGCAAGATGTGGAGGTGTTCATCGGAACTTCTGCACATCAAGTCGTAGTCGTGGACCCTCGAGGCTGCGATGCAAACATCTCTAGCAATTGCCTCGATAGCCGTGGTGGGACATTTCAACATGATTTGTCTTCTTCCTGGAATAAGAACTTAGCCAATCTTTCCAGTGATGTGTATGATTTGAGGATCGAAACCATTCTAGGCTATAGCGGAAAGGGAGAATATGGATTTGATACCGTGACGCTGGGATGGCAAGGCAGCGGAGGTCCATCTCTGACCAACCAAACTGTGGCAGCCATTGCAACGGGAGATTTTTACTTGGGGTTACTTGGTCTCACACCAAGGCCGACGAACTTCAGCACATACGATAATCCTGTCTCTAGCTTCATGGAGAATCTAAAGTCACGGGACATGATCCCAAGCACCTCATGGAGCTATACGGCTGGGAACCAGTATCGTATGTACTTCAGGGCTTAAAATCAGCCTGCTAATAGATGCACAGGCTTAAACAAAGTCCCGGGAAGCCTAGTTCTAGGTGGCTACGACACTTCGAAGTTTATTCAAAACGATGTTACCTTCTCATTCAATGAGGTAGACCTTCGTGATTTGACAGTGAACATCTTGAACATTACATTCTCAAACAGTTCAACGTCAATTCAACCTCTTATGCCAAGCAATATGACGTCTATAGCTGCATTTGTCGACTCCTCAATTCCTCAATTGTGGCTACCAACTTCTGTTTGCCATCTGTTTTCGGATACATTTGGCCTCACATACGATCCGATAATAAATTATTACCTTGTCAATACCACCCAACATGATCTCCTCACGGCCCAGAACCCCAATGTTACTTTTATATTGGGAAACCTATCTTCGACCACGACTGTACCAATAACATTTCCATACACCGCTTTTGATATGCAACTCTCTTCTCCGATTGCAGAGAACGCCACATATTATTTTCCGCTCAAAAGAGCTGCCAATGATACGCAGTACACGCTTGGACGGGCATTCTTGCAAGAAGCGTTCGTATTTCAAATTATATCTAGGACATTCATTGACCATCATAAAGATATCTCACAGCCGATTACGAACGGCGAAACTTCTCGATCTCTCAATGCGCCTGGGACGCAGGGGCCGAGGAGAATATTGTTGCCATCCAGCCATTATATACTGGATCATCCTCGGGAAGCACACTTTCTACAGGTGCAATAATCGCTATATCAATATGCGGCTTTTTGGTCCTTGTTCTCATTTCGGTTGCGTACCTGTTTTGGAGGAGGCGCCAGCGAAGTCGAAGACGAGTTGAAGCAACACCAGAGCCAGTTCAAGAATTCCAGAAACCGGAACTTGCTGGGCAAGAATGTGAAGTGGCACTTCCGCAAGAATTGAATGCTGTCAACGAGGTTGTTGAGATGCATGCGAAAAGTCAAGATCCTATGTCAAGAGAGATGCCAGAAATGGCGGCCAGAGAAGGAATTGGGGGTGAGTTGAATGGTAGAGGTCAGCTGGCGGAGCTTGAAAGTCCTGTGTCGCTAATGACTACCGCTGTCACGGGAGATACTTGGCCTAGACTTTAGATGAGAGAAGTAATTTGAGTTGTAGATACAAGGGTGGGAAACTGAGAATTCTAGATTGTCGTGGCCTGTGAGACTGTCACAGCGACGAGGCACAATGTTAACCTGCCTTTAAATTAATGAGATGATCTTGGGGTTTGTGGATTCTTCATCTTAGAATTGCCAACTGTAATATCTTAGAGCATGTGGCATATAAATTGCAGATTGATATCATATTACTAGCATTGAAATTCTCGAGTTCATTCTTCTTTACCTTCGGAGAAAATGTAGTATGAATGCAATAGGTGGAAAGAGACGAACAATTTTGGTATTCAACGAGACTTCCGAATAACTCCAATACCACCCAGCCATGGAAGAAGAACTAGAACTAAAGCCACAGTTTTATTCCCGTGCCTCTCCACCATCTCGTCTCCAAGCGATCAAGAATTTCTCCTTCAAGTCTGATGGTGGGGTGTCCACGCCGTCAAATGCGCCTGCAACAGCAGCCCCAACAGCGACACCTGCTCCAGCTAGACCAGCTGCCCAAATCCCACCCACAGCAGCTCCTCCCATAGCCGCACTTTGGCACCACGCAAAAAAGCTACCGGCTTCCACTAGACCCATGCTGGATTGCCATGCAGCTGCAGCAGATCCAGCGGCTGGACCTGCTGCTCCGAATCCCACTGCGCCGAGAATAGGTAAAGCAGCAATAGAAGCTAGGGAGAGAATCCCACCCGCAACCTGGAAGCCGAAGAGTACGGGATGCTTTTTAATGTAGCTGGTGAACTTTGACTGAAAAGATTCTGGATGGAGAACTTAGCAAGTGAAAGGACAGATAAATGTCGAAGAGAATTGAACTTCTGGTAAGAATGAGGAATAGGAGGAAATTCAAAGTCGTGAACAAATACAATAAGGAATCCCAAATTCACAAAAGAGAGAGATAGAGACATACCGTCCTTGCTATGAGCAGCCAATAAATCCTTCGCAAATCCAGGACACCAGCATCCCAGAATTCTCACCGCATAGGGCAATTTCCAGACATCTTCTGGAAACTCTCCTTTAACAAAACAAGACTGAATATGCTCCTCATTTCCGTCGCTACCAAGGGTGCTCGACACCTCTTTGCCTGAAAACACTTGGTATAAGAGACCACCCAACGCAAACAGTTCTGCGCGGCAGACCTTGTCTTGGTGAGAATCGAGTCGCTGAATGATATGATTTGGAATTCGATATTGTGGTGGATAGACTTTGGCAGATGGTGCTGTATTATCAGCACTATTCTCGACCGACCCGTCAAGGCTGAGGATAAAATCCCAATCGCGGACTCCACAGGCTTCATGTAGTCCGACACGTTTGAAAACCGTTTCTGAAATTGACTTAGCCCATTGGAGACGAGTTTCCAGAGGGACGCTGGAGCTATCCTCCTTTTCGAGAGTCAGGGTGCCGTTGTCGATTTGTTTAGACTGAGCGCTGATAAGCTTGTTGTCCAAGGAGCCTTGAATCTGGCTTGCATACGATGCAGGCTGCTCAATACGAATACGACAGATGGCGTTTGGAGGGCCGCCAGAGCTATCGCCAAACGGAAGTAGAGGCTCCATTTCGAGAGCCGAGATGCTATTGTGGTTGTGATACTGCGCGGAAATAAGCTCTTCGTACCCTGCACTTTGATTCTGACTTTCGGCTTCTGAGGATGCCATTGCTTGATGTAGCCGATAATTCTACAGAAGGAATCGTGTGGAATCGAAATCGAATCGCTGAGAATCAAACGAAACAACTCATAAGCGAGTCATTATCATGAAATTAGTACGCTAAACTAAAATAGGCAATAATACACCTTGATTTCTTTACAAGACAGCGTTCGGGAAGCTTTTTCAGGGAGCAGAAAATGGATACTATTTATTATTTATTATTTCAACAATGCAGTCTTCGTGTTTTTTCTCCTATCCACGTTCCCTATCTCCTTTTATTCATCCAAATCATTTTGTGCTTAGGGGATATTCTCTGTAGAAATTTTCTCGACATCTCTAAGAGTTGTAGCCTATTTTAATTATTAGTATCGGTGTCTCTTTGGCCAAGTTTGGTTAACATGCTACATTATTATGACGCTCTTTTTCCGACGAGAACCATGAATGAAAATATCGAGGGCTGCTCTATGGGCGGGATGAGTAAAAGCCCACTGATATTGATACTAATCAGTGGCCGTGGACCGATATGAAAGGAGGCGGTGGAGCAAATCTGATGGAGACCGCGGGCAAGGACAACCTACCTACTGAAGTATATCGCGTTCGATGGGTGCGGTCGTGGCAAGCAGTATTGGTAACGGAGCTGGGATCGTAGTGTTGATGAGATGTGTATATGAATATCAGGTGCAGTGCTATCGATAAACGTCTTGGTAAATACACAGCATTAGGAAAACTTGCTCATCACGCCAAACAAGATGATGCACATCGGTCCAGCATCAATCATTTCAGCTCACCATCTTGTCTTCGGAGATTCCATCTTCGACCGCTCCTAGTAAACACAGACGTGAAGCTCCAGAGCACTCAATCGAATCCATATCACGAGGTGCAGTCCTATCCCTCCCCCCTTTTCCTCAACCTCGCTCTGGCCCTTAAACCGACATCATGTGCGCAGCTTCTTGAAGACGACGTTATGGAAGGTATGCTGACGGGAACATGGATTGATTATAGGCAAGCAAAAAAGGGTAGTTATAACTACTCGAGTAAGGATAATGAGGACGAGGTGGAAGGTGATGTGTAGGGAGGACGAGGAAATGATCTGCACAATAGTAATTGCTATTAGTATCGCTTTAAATCCTGATGGCCTTGTTTATTGATACTTACCCTTCGTGGAGAGCTGCTTTAGGCTGTAGTATGCAATAATGTTTCCTGCTATTGTAGCTGCAAGACCAGCTAGTCCGAATGCTATAGAAATGAAATCGCCGGTTTGTAGAGCTATGCCGATGTTAGATGAGGATATCGAAGTCGAGAGGATGCATACCCATCTTGGGGACATGAGCTCTAGAGACAGCTTCGCTGGAGACTCGGTGGTTCACAACTAGAGTGGATATGTCGCCTTTGGAGATGCTGAATCTTCATCTCAGAAGACATGTTCTCCAAAGACTATATCTAAAATCCGAGAAAGAGGAACGGAGATTGTTCTTTTACATAAACTGCAAAGTATCGGCTTCCATGTCATTGTCGGGAACAATACTCTGATGGTACTTTTGGACGACCAATAGTAGCTCGACATTTGGAGAGCACTGAAAGTGCTTTTGGAGAAGAGCAAAAAAGAGCTAGAAAGCTAGAAACCAAATATCAAAAACGTGAGGCTTGTTCCCGTTGGGTACTTTTGGGTGACGAATAGTAGCTCGATACCCGGGGGAGCACTGACGGTACTTTTGGAGAAGAGAAAAGAGACCAGAAACTTCGAACTGATAACCTTATCCAAATCATGAGGCATAGCCAGCTTGTGGCCAATATCAGGGGAGACGTGTACAGACGTATAAACCCCAATAGTACAGCCACAACGCGCTGAGATCAACGCAACCAATTCAATGGATCACTCTTCTGCAAGGGACTTTTGGAGACCCAATCATGCGAGAGAAATGAAGCTTACGAACAGCAAGGCTGGCCAGCGGCGCTCCGACTCGAGAAGTGGTTTTGGAGCGAGCCGCACCGAGTGTCGGGCGGTTGTCGGGTTGCATCTCCCGTAAATGTGCCCAGGTAGGCGTAGGGGAGGCCGTAGCCGTATCCTGCAGATTCTGACGTTGGAGGGTGAGGCGCACTGAAGGTCCTTTTGTAGCGCCGTGCTAATCCATGTTGGTAGAAATGTGGCGGCAGGGCAAGGCGGTGACACGACCGTCCCCAACACAGGACGTGACTCCTTCTCTTTGGTTGTCAAGTGCGCCAGTGACACAGCCTTGTATCAGCCATGTATGGATCAATGCTTGTGAACATGCGGGATGTTGATTTCTCCCCACTACAGGTAGGTGGCTTGGGACATGGCCATGCAGGAAGATGCATCCCGATTTCCAGCTCTTTATGTTTCCCAGCTTCGTCCCTCTTCCCATCGTCTTTCGCGCAATTCTTTCTCGCTCTGCGTCCTTTTCTATCAGAAGATACTTCGAATCCTACGCTCTATAGTCATGGACTCGTGGCATTCAGCATACCAGGATGCGACAGGAGCCCCAGCTGCCTTCGCCTCCACAAGCAACCTACCTGGGCAACCTGGTCGGCCTCTCAACTCGCACACGTCCGTACCGCCTGCAGTCAGGCAAAACGGAAGTCGAAAACACGTGCCAGAAGACTGGGATGCCCATAAAGCGGAGATCACTCAACTGTATGATAAGGGTACTTTAGAAAGTGTGAGAGTTTTTATGAAAGAACGGCATGGATTAGATGCGACGTAAGGAAAGCCTTCTCCTGTCTGAACCCGCAGCTAACCCAATCTTAGTGTAAAGCAATACAAAGATCGAATCAGGAAATGGGGTCTCGACAAGAAGATCAAGACTGCGGAGATGAAAGCCATGATAAGGAAACGGGAGGAACGAGCCTCGATAAGCAATAAAGCTTCTGCCTTTCGAGTCCGAAAGAGACCTGTCCCCGAAGCAAAGATTACCCGATATATTCACGAGCACCCCAAGCGGCCTAGCTCAGATGGTGATGTAGATGTCGATATGGACGGTGACTCAGCAGGTATGGTTGTCGTATTCGCTAGGTTTGCTGCTTTCCATGACACCGCTAACCATACGTCTATAGCTACTCCCGCAGGTCTCAGCGTCTATACACCATCAAATACAGGACCTCGGACACCAACTGCGGCCCCAAGTCCACAAGGAATATCGAATGAATACACGGCTGCAAGCCCCCAACGATCATTATCTTTCGAAGCCCAAAATGCCAATTTATATCGAAGCGATAGTCTCGACGGACAAATCCCAGACCCGCCTTCGATTCGAAGCAACCCCGCACTATTCTCTAACCCTTCAACACCACGCCCGCACACTACGCTCGATGTACTGGCTAGCTCTGTATCCATCACTCTAAATTCGCAGCCAGCTTCCCCTGCATTATCAATATCTAGCATCATTCGATCCACAAGCACCTTCACGGGGCAGAGCCCAGCCATGACTCCTCGGACCTTGCCTATCTTCCCTCAAAATTCTTCCCAATTTGCGGAGGGGTTTCAAGAGAAAGCCAGACCGTTTCAATCCAATCTTTCCAGCGCCGTCGTATGGACACAAACGGATCTCCACGTGGCAGCTTCTACCCAGAGTAGATACCGACAATCGGAGGAAGAACAGCTATGGGAGGAGCTACTCTGGATAAAATTCTCGCATGGGGAATCTGACTCGGAATATTTGGACAGATCAACGAAGATAGCCATTGTACTCCACGAACAAGGCAGATATAAATCTGCCGAAGAACTCATTCAAAGATCAATTTCAGCATACAAACTTGAGAATAGAGACGATGTTCACAAATTGAATGCATTGAATATCCTCGGTGAAATCTTTCGTGCTCAAGGTTTCTATACTAAGGCTGAAAAAGTTCATAAGCGAACACTTCGATCCAAAACGGATCTTTTAGGATCGGAGCATCCCAACACGCTAATAAGTATGAGGAACTTGGCTTCGATATATTGCAGGCAGGGGCTTTGGAAGGAAGCTGAAGACTTAGACGTGCAAGTGATGGAGACGCGGAAGAGGGTGCTAGGGCAAGAGCACCCTGATACGCTACTGAGCATAAGCAATTTGGCTGTGGCATACGGGGAACAAGCACGCTGGAAGGAAGCTGAAGACTTACAAGAGCAAGTGTTGGAGACGCGGAAGAGGGTGCTAGGGCAAGAACACCCTGATACGCTAATGAGCATGGGTTACTTGGCTACTACATATTGGCAGCAGAGACACTTGAGGGAAGCTGAAGACTTAGAAGTGCAAGTGATGGAGATGAGGAAGAGGGTGCTAGGGCAAGAGCACCCTGATACGTTAATGAGCATGAGCAACTTGGCTTCGACATACTGGAGCCAGAGACGCTGGAACGAAGCTGAAGACTTACAAGAGCAAGTGTTGGAGACGCAGAAGAGGGTGCTAGGGCAAGAACACCCTGATACGTTAATAAGCATGAGCAACTTGGCTTCGACATACTGGAGCCAGAGACGCTGGAAGGAAGCTGAAGCCTTAGAAGTACAAGTGATGGAGACGAGGAAGAGAGTGTTAGGGCAAGAGCATCCTCATACGTTGGAGAGCATGTATAATCTAGGTTGTACTTGGAAAAGCTTGGGCCGATATGGGGACGCCCTCAAGCTAATGCATGAATGTGTGCAGCTACGGATCCGTATTCTAGGTGCTGATCACTCGAATACTTTGAATTCCAAGGAAGTATTGCTTGATTGGCAGTCAGAAGGATTGGAAGCCAACGCCTCGACCAGCACAGATATGGGTATGTACTGGGATAGCTAGATAGACTAGATAGAAACCAAAAATGAGACGGGCTTGTCAAGTCCTCAAGTCCCATAAAGGCAGAACCTGTTTGATGCGGTGGCTATCTAGAACTATCTTCGTCTGATAGGAAACTGACGAAACAGGTATATATGAGGTGATCTCAACACATCGCCCTGACACCCTCGAATAGGAGAGAAAGTATCACGGACTATAAAGAGTATATATTCGGATAATGAAGACTGGCGGTGAGAACTGAGTATATATATAGTGTGGCACATGGCAGAAAGTTAATTCCTCCACGATTGCATCAGTTATGAAACTGTTCAACTCAACATCTCCTTCTCGCTAACTCCTTCGTTCTCGAGTGAGTGAGTTTATCTCAGACACCTAGTTTGATTTTGTGGTTATGGATTATGAGAGTGATTGATGCTTTAAATAGATTGGGAAATGGTAAAGCTTTTTGAATGCGTCATAAGAGTATAGGCAAAAATAGGCTTGAAATCTTCACAAGTTCACAAAGATGGAATAATGTAGTATAAGTAGAAGTAGAAGTAGTAGAGAGATCACTCCTGACTTTGAAAGGTCTCATTTATGAGTAAAAGGTGATTTTCTTGCATTCTCAATTTGACTTCAATCCTCAACAATATTTCCTAAACCTCATCACTCACCTTCGCCACTCGAATCAAGCAACACAGTGAGCCACTACAGCTCACTAGCAGGATCCTCATATACTTCTCGAGTAGAATATCCAATTATCAATATTTTAACCAAAACCATCATCCTCATCTCAACTCAAAATACTCATCCCGACGATCCATGCCCGACGACTCAATAGCCTCTCCATCCATAATCCCATGAACATAGCATTCACCAACCACATTCCAGAATGCGACATTCTGCACGTCCGGGATTGGCCTTAGCAGAACTGGAACGCTACATCCATACAAAATGCAAACCACATCTCCAACCTGTGCAGCCATGGGAGCTAAACCGACCCAGTCGCCTGTAGCACAAACAAGAAATTTCCGATTCCAGATCACGCTTTGAACTCTTCTTAGAAAATCGACGACAAGAGAGGACTCGGCTTCATATTCGGTGATCAGACGGTTGGTGTTGATATCTACGTTTCCGGTGCTATGACTAAGGCAATAGAGAAGAGCACGATGATACCAAGATGGAGCATTAGAGCAGTGAGGTCCTCGATCACCGACTAATGTCCTCCAGAACTTTTCCGGGACGAAATCTCCGTCGTTGTCGGAGAGGCGACAGCCGCCGAGCTCAAGCCATTCGTAGAGGATGTTGCCTTCGGATGCTCGCGGACCGAGCTGTGTGATGGTGTCTAGCCTGAACCCTTTGACGGAGAGAACTTGCAGATTTCTTGTACAGTCGGCGCGGGTATTTTGAGATGCGTGATAACACTTGTGATGTGGGAGGCCGACAAGACTGTCTGCATTTGTACGCTCGGAGGATTTGGCGTCGAATGGTGGTTGGAGTGAGGATTGGAGGGGACGGACCCAGCTAGGCAATCTGGTTTCTCGTTCTGGGACGGCACTGGCCCATCGTCTGCAGATGATGTCAAGGGATTTAGATTGAATGATGACATGGACGACGAAGTCTTGGTAAACGTCTTCGAGTTTTTTTCCGTAGTCTATCTTCAGAGATTGAGCATCTTGAGATACGTAGGACCCTTCCATCTGAGTGCCTTCAGGTGATGGTAATCCATCTTTAGCTAGAGCTAGGACGGAGAAGATCCGATCACGATGATCCGTACAGGTCAGATCACTTAATAGAGATACTAGCGATTCAAGGGTGAGTCGCCGTTGAATTGTGCCTCGATCAGGCCTCAACACACGCAACGTATTAGTTGTGACATCGATAAATTGTTCTGTCACTGTGATCTTCCGGTCGATGAGTTCCGTATAATTTCTCCGATTCTGGCGGAAGAGACGGATGAGCTCGTCTCGACAAGATATGAACATGGCTACTGCGTCGACAAAATCGGCGTATTGGATGGCTTGTTGACCACAGTGCAAAGTGGTGTTTTTCGCGACGGAGACCTCTTGAACCATCCAGAGGCGACTGAATGCAACGTTCTTGAGCAAAGCCACGAAGTCGCTCCAGCCATCGAGTGATTTCTCGTCCCGAATGAGTGTATCGATCTTAGCAAGGTCTAAGATCTTCGTGATGAAGATCAATCCTGCTTTGAATGTCTCGTTGTCACCTAGCCAGAAACACTGATTTTTGGCTTTGTGGAAGATTTGCAGCTTCAAGGCGACTTGACGATTGGTTTCATCCTGATCGCTACGGTTGATGCAGAGAGCGTCGACCCAGAAGTATCTTAGCAAAGATGGGTGCCGGAGACTTTTCAGCGCACTGCACAGATTATTTCGAATGAAGACCGCATGGACCTTTGGTGGCCGTTGAGAGTCTTCGAGCTCGATTCGGACAGAGTCTTTCCAGGATGGATCACTCCCACCCCAGTAGTAAGATATGGCTTCATACTCCAGTTGCTGATCTAGTGATACTGTTTGAAAAGAGCAAACGACTGTCTCCTCTTTGCGACCAGGTTTGAGACAAAGCATCCGGAAGTTCTTTTCCCCTAACTGTAGGTACGCAAAGGCTGGTGGTTGGTCTCTCTTGCCAACTGGCTTTGGTTGAGGTGTTTCCGAAACAGGTTCCATTGTTTCGGCGTGCTCTCTCTTGATCCTCTTGGGTAATCCGATACGAAGTGGTCGCTCTGGAGCCTCGTCCCCAGAACTGTCATCGTCACTCTCCTTGCCGGGTGCATCTGGCTTCTCGGACGACGACCTGGTCTTCGTTCGTGAAGTTAATTTGTTCGGACCTCTTTTACGAGTATTCAGTTGTGGTTCTGAACATTCAAGCTCCTCTGGTTTGTGCTGTAAACAGCGTTGGCATTTTTGCCCCGGCCAGACGCGATCTGTTGGAAAGCACTATCTTGTATTAGCAGACTACGAAAGACATCAGCTGGCATGAACATACTTTCTTCCTCGCAATGCGACATTGGTTGCATTTATATAAATTGAGTTTCTGTCTCTTCCTACTCGTCCCATCGTTCTGCTCGCCATCCGACTGAGCGTCAGGCGTGTCTCCTGCATGGTGGGTTGACACGCCAGGCTCCCCCCTAGGCTGACTCGGAGGCTGCAGTTGGGGATCGATATTCAAATTCAAATCGGTCATTTCGGCCATGCCGTCATTGCGGTGCTTTCAGAGAATTCTGCTGGATTGTTTCGCAGCCAAATGGTGTGGGCAGAGATTCCAAGATGGCGGAGGGAAAAAGGGCAGCGCTGCCAAATTTGCTGGGCATATGGGGGCATTTCGTGTGGCGCTGCTCATCAGCGGCAGCAAAACCACTAGTGCTGACGTGGCAGGACAACACGACTGGGCCAGGGCGCAGGAGATTGGCGCTCGGCGCAACCAAACCTGTGTCGGATGAGACGGCATCGCGCATTTTGTATCAGCATCAGGAGTCTTGAAGTCAGGACAGAGATGGACAGAGATGGTCGACGAGAGTCTACTCAGTTTGAGAGCATGGCCATCGATCCGACTACGAAGCTGCAGTGTCATTTTCTTGTGCCCATCTTCCGCTTTCCCCGAGCATTTCGCATCTCGCATTCCTTCTGCCACGGATGGACTAATTGCCGCAATGGCCAGGTGCATGACTGGCGGTTTCACGATGTATCCGAAGGAGAGCAGAATCATGTGTTGGCCGCATGTTTTGTTGCACGTCGATATCAGATTTGGTCGCGCGCGCAATTAAATCAGCCGTAGTGACAGCATTTTTCATTCATTTTCTATGATCCCACGCATGCAGTTTGCCACAAGACCAGCATAATTGTCCAATCCCGATGCGAGGGTGGGTGGGGAAGCTTCCTCGTTGGCCCCGGGTGAAAGCAAAATCCTGTTATTGCAATCCTTCTGGTCCTCGTCAAGCTGAGAGGGCAACAGAGGGCATTCTTGCTAGGAGGGATGTTGGCAGGCGGTGCAGGGCTTCCAGGGCATCCGACTGGAAGAGCTTCCCGGACGACAACACGAGGAGACGACTGACGTGGCATGCAGGGGAATGTGTAGCGCTGACTTTGCTTGCGCGATGAAAGCAATCGCGCTCAAATATCACAGTCCTCCCTCTTCCTCTCCTCCTCTTTACATTTGGATTCACAGCTTTTGCTATACTATACTATCACCTCCCTCACACTTTTGATTAGCGTTGCTATCCAGCAGTCATCAATCTACCATCAGTCTGCCAGCAATTGAGCCCTCTGCCAGCGACGTTACATCTATCGCTGCCAATCTTCACCATCAATAACAACACTTGCTTCATCGACGACTCCATCCTCATTGCAATCTGCCAGCGACAAGAAACCTGTCGCTAACAATCTCTATCATCTCCATCAACATGTCCCACTATATCGCCGTCGACACCAGATCCATCAGCGCCATGAACGGTTCCGTCCAAGGGTATGCTCACTCCCACCTCTTGACTCGAGAAAACAGTGACTTACAAGCAATCAACAGATACGAAGACACCTACCGAGTCGTCGATGCCAGAGAGACTTCTACTCTGCGCTCACAACGACTCTCTTCCTTCCTTACTGAGCAAGCACCCTTCCACATCCGAAATGAGAGCGTCCCGAGCTCGAGGAGGAACATGACAGCGCAGTTGAACGATTTTGATGCCCTGTTCGCTGCTGCGGGAAACAGGGCGTAATGCTAGCGGTGGAGAGTGAGATGAGAGTTGTAAGGATATGATACACGATAGGATAGCATTGGATGGAGTTTGGATTGATGGAAGCATTGAAGGCGTTTGGTATACTGTGGATTTGAAGGACTGGACGGGACAGTGCTCGTCTGCACATGAAAGGGCGTTGATGGATGGATCGAGGAAGGAAACTCGCGATGTTTGCTATGAGCGAAGTTTTCTCCGCGATCGGCGCAGGCGATAGGTCTGTGTCAGGTGATTATTATGGGATGGGATGAAAACTCATGGAAATCATTACGTCAGTCGAGTTATAGACTAGAGATCAATTGATGTTTCTTCATTACTTCTATCTGTCTAATTGATTCAATTGCCATCGTGCTCGTGAAGGGAATCATTCTGTGGGCCCCGGAGCTCTCGGTAGCCTGGAATGTTGTCTCCGAAATCCCACCACAATCCCTGGACTCTGCATCGAGATCAATCAGCACGACCATGATACTACCTCAAAATACTTTGTCGATTGTACAATATAATACAAAAGGAGGAGCCGTCTACTATTTTGTCCCTATATCACGTGATACTCTTCATCTCTCCGCAAGTGCCCGGTGGTTTTGGTCTTTCATCCCATGATCCCAGTCTTGGTCTTGGTTTTTGCTGTCTTCGGGTGCGACACGCAACAAAAGCCTAAGATCGGCGAATAAGATCTCCTCAATTGCAGAATGGATGCCTAACGAACCTGTCGTCCCAGCCCAGATTTGTCCTCATGATCCGCACGACCTGGTTAACTCTGTCCTTGAAGATGCGATGTGCAACAAAAGTGAGCAGCTCACGTGGAATAGCATTATGAAATGTAATAAAATTGCAATCGTTTTCGACTCGATTGTATTATTTATGGCGCTTCGTCGTCAGATCTAGTCGTATCTTGGATGCCTTGTATCGAATCATTCGACGTCTCCCTGTGAGAGAACATATCACGTGGGCCTGATCACCCGTTTGTGCAAAGCCCAAAAATTGCAGACTGACTAGCTACCTGACTTTCTAGCTATGCTAAAAGCGATTTTGATTATTAAATTTAGGTTAATAGGACATCTTTGAGTCTATCCTCAGCGGCACAACGTCGAAGTATTCACTTTGCAATTATTCACATTTATCAACAGCAGTTAGCTTGGGAAGCTTCTCAGACTTTTAAATTTCAATATGGGATAGATACCCAAATTCTACTGCAGATATTGCAATACTAGCTGCTGGGTATTCATAATGTCATCGCTTATTCTAATTCCATAAGTCATCCCCCTTAAAACCCAATTTCTTAGTTATCCACCGCGTTGGAATCTGCACAGCAGATCACCTACCCCATCATTATTGTATTGCTGGACAATCCATTCTCCGATAAGTCCATAAGCTTCACTTTGACTGACCAGAAACCTCACCCCGCACAGAATCGTATGCACACTGCATCACGTGCCTTGCCTCCCCAGTCTCAGGGTCAAAAACATTGCATCCTCTCATCGCAGCATTCGGCGGAGTGTAAAGATGCAGTGAAACGGCATATTCGGTTGGATGCGGATTCGAGATTTCGTGAAGGCCGAGCTATGAACGGTTTTAGCACGTGAGGATGCCAAAGGAATACAGAAGACTCACATTGTCTGCAATATAGGCGACTTTATCCACACCAAAATTCAGTCTTGATGTCTGAAACAATGCCCCTTCTTTTCCTGGATTCTTAGGAATCGCAAATCGTGATTCTTGGAGTTCTCCTTTTAGGATCTAGAGAGCGTCAGTTATGGCCGTTGACGTGTGATAGGATCAGCCGCACCTTCATCAAACAATGTGAGTCAGCATGGTCGTGTATTGGACTCGCTTGACCTGGTGTCCAGACTAGAATCAGGAGGTTGAAAATGCCTGGAAGTTCGCAAACTAGATTTCGAGTGTATTGCTTCTGGGGATTTCGATGTGCATATTTGGACCAGTCATCTGGATTTGAAGTGTATCGTCGCAGAAGATCGTGTAAATATGGCAATACTGGCTTTGGAGTCGTGCCCAGACTGTGGGTTATCGAGTTGAGGAGATTATCGAAAGGAGTTGTATTCGCCTGTCTGATTGTGGGACGTTGAATGGAATTCAGTCGAGGAACAACTGGAAAAGGTCAGTATGATCCAACTCGGCGGAAATGAATCTCCCACCTGGCGTGATTAGGGGAGCGACAGAAGGTGATGATTCTGTCACTTCTAAAGGAGATGCAGTTTTTGATGTGCCTGTGATACCACGGTTGACCCCGCTCAGAACACGAGAAGGTCGTATCAAAGCCTTTGATCCGAGTGCGCGGATTGAGCTTGACTTGATGGGAGCCATAGTGAGTGTAGACGTTGGATCTTGGATGTTGTTAAGGAGAATGCAGAAATTTGAAGGTCAACAGGTAGTGTTTCTGAGAGATGGAAGATGCACAAAACGTCGGTGAATAGCGAGATTTTGGGAAGTTGAAGAAACTCGTCTCCAGACACGTAAGATTAACCGGCGCTACGCTAATGTTGAGTGGAACCTATGCACAACAATCCATCGCTTTTGCCGTAAGTCGGAGACTCTTATCAGTCGAAAATCAAATCCACAAGTGATTGCTGGAAACTTCTTGATCCCCTGAATGTTTGATATCTCCCTTTCAATCCTCAAGATGACCCTTCATCATTTCCAGCTTTGTCCTCGAGCTCGAAACCCATCTGTCAATCACCTTCATCTCGTGCCATGTTTGGTTCAGGTGCGCATGTTTCCGCCCACGAAGAATCGCGGAACCTTTCTCGATAAGGAATATCTGACTCAACAGAATGAGCAGGTTCTTCGATTGCTGCATTTGCCCATCAACAACGGACCAATTGAATAATCCACACTTTGACGTCCCAAGCTGAATGACCATGCGGCCAAAGTTCACTCTCCAGTGTCACTCCTTTCGCCGCCATCGTCGATCGAGAATCCAATCAAAGCCGTGGATAAGCGGGGTCATCGGAATAGATGGTGGGGTGAGACGTCGTCATGTTTATCCATTGGGCAATATCAGGACATTCTCTTGCACATGCAAGGCTTGCAGTGATCTCGGAATGATTGAAGGTAAAGTTTTGGCTTCGATATTCTGCTTCTAGAGAAGCATCAGAATGGCAAGCGGGCAGAGGAATTGTCCTGGCATGTGTGGCCATCATCGAAACTGAACGCGATCGCAAAACTCGCTTGCGAAAAGGGGCAACAATATTCAAACATTTCAGCATCACCGGACGAACAAAGCGTCCAGAATGAGCTCATATCGTATGACTGAGCGCTTGCTTCTCGTCATTGCTGATCACATCCGAATCTCGGAGTTGACTACATTGCCTATCCGGCTCCTATGGTAATCCGTATGATAACGAGAAGCTTTGTGACCAAGAGACGCAGAAACCCACTTGAGTCCCTGTGATTGGATGCGATGCGCCGCGATGTGTCATGAAGAAAACGATTCCGCGATCCTCGACTTCAAGGATAGAAAACACGACGAAAACAACTGGAAAAAGATGCTCAACTTGGAGGCGAGGTTATGGGGATAGAATGAGGTTATGGAGAGGGTTTGACGAGAAGAAGAAGAGGAATGGAAAGGGGAAAGAGAGTCTTTTTGTATCGCTCTTTCTCATTCGCTCTTACCATCATCTAGCGTCGACCAGGGCGATTGCGTGCTCGAATTCCTCACGTGCTTTCTTGATCGGATCTGGACTAGTGGCTGTGTGCTCGTCGCACAATTTCTCGCGATCCGTGAAGCCAAACTTCTTTCACATCAAACGACGAATCACGATTTTATATTACGATAATCTGTTGCCTAGGATTGCACCGATTTCCATGCGAAGTTGCATAGAAATGAGTTTATGGTATTGTCATCAAGCTTTTCAAGTTCGCCCCCGCAAGGTACCATTAGCATTTATCACGGATTTTTGTTTCAATGTTCACGATGACTGGAGTTGGATTGAGAACTACTGTAAGAGATTCATCTAGTCTGATGGCTATCTTACCCTCAAATCGATAACTTTTGTTCCCGGTGGCTATGTCTGGACGTCGGTTTGCTTTGCTGCTGGACAAATTGTGCTGCTTATTCCCCAATCTTTGATTGACTACCTTCCCCACATTGAGCAGTTTTTGTTGGACGTCGACTAAGCTTATTGTCGACTTCTTATAGGTTCGTAACAATGCGGCCTCATCAATTACGATTGACTATCTGTCCTAACTCTCATTTTCCTTTTTGATGCGTTCCCAATATCTGGCTATAAATCTCGATACGGATAAGTTTTGTTGCAAGAAAGACGTTCAGATTTAAGAATTGAGAATAGAGGTATCGTTATGCTTTACACTACAATTATTCAAGAAACCTCTCGCCATCACCATCAGTCCAAGTTTTGAAAATCCGAGCCTCCCACGTATCTCGGAATCCCACCCGAACCTTCACACGCCAGCTTCCCAATCCACGGCACCTCCACATCAATCCAACAGTGCGCTTGAGGATTTAACCAATCCTTCTCCAGATCCTCTCGATCGATCGTCCCCAACCAGATATCTAGACACAATGGCCACGGCTCTGGCATCGGCGCCACGCAGTACGTGAGACTCGTGCCACAGCGTGCGCAAAAGCTTCTAGTGCAAGAGCTGGAAGAAGTATAGAATTCTAGGAATGTGTCGCCTCTTTCTTGGAACTCCGCTGGAGGGAATATCTTTGCTGCTGGGATCCATTTCTCTTGAGCCTTTTCGGTGGGTGCAGTCCGAGATTCCAATGAAAATGAGACGTATGAGTTCAGACAACAGAACGCATAAGTGATCAGAGCGCCATTGGCACGTCGGCAGTCATTACAATGACATACTAAGGACATCGGAAATCGAATCTTCTTTTCCTCAGGGACGTTCGCTTGATCTCGAGTTGGATGCAGGAATCTGTCCTCGAGAGAAGGCACGTCAACTTTGTATCGAATCGCGCGACAGTTGCAGCCGCCGTGGACAGTGAATGAGTGGTCCGGGAGAGGCATGACGATTGCGTTTTTGAAGTTTTGCTCTGGTCGGAGAAGTGTCTTCGTGTGTCTGAGATTTGAAGTCTGGTGAGATCACAACGAGAAACGATGCGATTTGTGAGAAGTCGGACATTACTCAGCGGGTAAGCACTACTGCACATCTTTTAGAATTGGTCAAGGCAATTGGCGCTAGCTGTAGACAACAGTGCTTGACTGGGTCAGTTTGTCCAGGTTACGACGCACTCAATTTATTCTCGCATGTTTCTTTTTTGGTCTTGGCATTTTGAGAATTAAAGAGTCCAAAAGCTCAATCGAGGACTTGATACATGTCAGCCAAGAATCACGCCAAGTTTCACCCAGTCAAGAGGACAAGACTTCTAATGCTTATGGTCACGGAAGAGTTAGCAATTTATCGGACTACTCGACGAAAACTGCAACTAGATATCCATGGATCAGGAACACTGGAATCCAATCCATTTCTGGGATAGGGATGATGAATCCTACCTGAGTATGAGATCGATGTTGCAAAATCTACTACGCAATAGTCAAGAAACTTAGGAGTGGTTCCTGCATCGGTACAGTATAGGGATTAACTTGATACGATCAATCTCAGAAACTCACTCACCCTCGGAGTTCTAGATCATAATACGAGCGCTCGTCCAGTGCACGTCGCCTACTCCAACGCAAATGGCAAACTCAATGGGAGCCTTTGGAAGTTACACACTTCTAATCGGGGGACTCGGTGTGAGTTCGAAATATATTTATCGGAGCAAAATATTCTATCAAACTCTGCCAAAATAACAGATGAAGATGTAGTTAGAATAGGCTGAATGAATTGATTTTTCTAATATTCTAGTGCAGAAGAGACTATTTTCGATAAAGCTCAAGTATTCATTCAAGGACTAGAAGTAATCATTTCTATAGAAGTATTTGATTAACGTGTAGACTTCTTGATATTGTCTGATCTCTTTGCCAAAGTTTTTCCAGGCTCGTTGCTGGAGTCGCTTCGAGGACTGAGGCAAATTGCCCCACCTTGGAGAAGCGGGGAAGCATCAATTTGAGGAACAAAAGATATATTCAACGTTGACTAACAAACACCAAACTGTCAAGTCTGCCCTTATAGAATACATCAAGGTTAACTTGGCTGAAGAGAATATCTGATGTGAGAATGTGATTTAGGTTAGCATCCTTCCGTCGTACTTGCGTTCAGTCGTGCGCTTTGACCTCTCGCTCCCCGCCATCTCAAATATTCGTCAATAATGTTTCACAAAAGTTTTCTCCTAAGCTTCTAGTCTAGGTAAACGAATCTAGGTTCTCGGTTTTTGGAGATGACCGCGTGGTTCGTTATGGACGACTCCAAGACGAAGAATGAAGTGGACCTTCCAGCCAACCAAAAGGTCAAAAAGCTCTTGAAGACGAACCTGAACACCAAGTTTGCGGAAAAGGCAGAAGCCTTGAAGGCTCAACTTTACGACTGGATTGATCATCCACTTTCGGTCATCGAGTTCAAGCCCGAAGCAGACGCTTTCTTCAAGTGCAAAGCCGTTCAAAAGCATCCCATCGAAGCTTTGCCGAGCCTTTCTTATGGCAAGGGAGATCAAGTCATTCTAGACTTCGGTTCTCATCGAGTTGGCTATCTTTCTTTTCATCTTGAAGTCGACGGAATGAACGTCGATGCTCCTACTAGATTACGACTTACCTTCGGAGAGATTCCATACGATGTCACCGAGGATCTTCATCCATGCAACACCGGGATCAGCACAAGCTGGCTTCCGGATGAGATAATAAATGTCGACTGGCTGCCTACCGATGTCGAAATGCCACGGAGGTACTCCTTTCGGTACCTCAAGATTGAGGTCTTGGACACTTCTCCGAGATACAAGGTGCAATTCTCCAACGTCCGAGTCCGGGCCATGAGTGCCGTGTCACCAGCTGTCAGCGTTGCAGTCACGCCTCTCCAGTCAACTGACGAGGAGCTAAAGAGCTTGGATCGCATCAGTCAAGTTACTTTGAGAAATTGCATGCAGACTGTCTTTGAAGATGGACCTCGACGAGATAGAAGATTATGGTTAGGAGATCTCAGGCTCCAAGCACTGACAAACTACTGCACATTCAAAGATTTCCAACTTGTGAAGAGATGTCTGTATCTCTTCGCTGCCCTACCGCGGGAAAATGAAAGCCTGCCAGCTTGCCTATTCGAGAAGCCAAAGCTGTCAGCAGGCTCGGATTACATCGTTGATTATGATGCGCTTTTTGGGCCAACCCTATACGATTATGCAGTGGCGTCTGGTGATCTGGAAACCGCCAATGAGTTGTGGCCAACTGTTGTGGGCAGTATGAAAATGGCTTTGAGTCATTTGGACAAAGACGGAAGATTCGACTCGGACGCATCTGATGCATGGAAGTTCTTGGATTGGTCTGACGGACTGGATACCAATGCTGGAATGCATGGGCTAGTTCTTTATTGCTGCAAGAAAGTCAACAAATTGGCAGCTCTTATCTCGAAGCCAGCTCCACACACAGAAGATGTTCAGACAATGATCAAAGCCGCGTCATTATTCTACGATTCAGCTCAAGCGGTCTTCGTGAGTGGTCCTGATCGACAAATATCGTGGGCCAGCCAGGCATGGATGGCACTATCTGGAGCCATGGACTCGCGCACATGTCTCAAAGCCATTAGGACAGCTATGAATGACCATAGAGCTGTCAAGCCACTAACTCCGTACGCGTATCATCATATAGCGGAAGCCCTTGCTCGATGTGGCGGCCAAGAAGACTGCTTGAAGCTTATGCGAGAATACTGGGGAGGAATGGTGAGAGCTGGTGCAGAAACTTTCTGGGAATGTTTCGATGAGGAAGATCCGAGGAGAAGTCCGTATGGTGACTGCCATAATAATAGTTACTGTCATGCATGGTCTTGCACTCCAAGCTACTTGCTTAGAGTTGTGTTGAAGGAACATCTTGAAGGGGAAGTCTCTAAAGGAGATTTGAGATTTGGTTCATTCAATTCTTTGCTGTTTCTTACTGATAATTGATTTAATTTATTATGCGGTGCTGATCGCCTTCTCATCTGAACGAGAACTGACTGCAGACTTGAACTCAATGCTTTCCAACACCTCATAGGCTTGAACAAATTCCATATCTGATCACTGTCATCCAAAAGGTAAGTACATGAGTAATCTCTTTTAATTCCATACTGACCGAGGTCAGGCCTGAGAGTCTCATACGGCATCGTATACCTGCAACCCCGCATCTCAAAATATCCATCAAGTACGCTTCCTGGAATATCCCTATAGGGATACTCTTCTTCATGTGCGAGTGGTACATGCCTCATAACCCAACCATCTTCCAGTGCTGACACGTTTTACATTCACACACCGACCCGATCACTAACGCCATCCCCGCCATGTCGAATGAAAAGCTGCTCACTAGTTTTATTTTGTCTTTCGCCCACTGGGTCACATCGTGATTGGATGTGAATCCAGCATATGCTCAGCGTTCTACTGATTTAGCGAACATCCATGTTCTAAAAGCGCGCCTTTTGAGATGGGATTGCAGGATACGAAGTTGCACAGGTGTAAAACGAATGCGTCATAATAGTCAAGGTATTAGAGGACTGTTATTTGATGAATGATGTAGAATTGCAATAGAATAGAGCGGGGCGGAGAGATGCAATATTCCCTTTTAGAGCCTCTGCGCGGCCCGGAAACAGGAGCGGTCATTCGGGTCGACCTGCAAATTAATGCACAGATGTCTTATATCCGTTTTCTTCGCCAGCAAGTGTGGATCCAGTCTCTTCCCCGCAATTTCTTCAGCAATCTCATTCGTTGTCTTTAGTTCCCGAGATTCGGGTCCGGATTACTGATCGCGTCTCACCGTTTTCTTTGGCGGCTTTCGGCTCGGCCGACGAAAGACTTCATGATAAGATAAAATTCCATGTGCGAACTCCAAGATCTTGGTTCGGGTTAATTGCGGGATGCTGAGTGGAGTCTCGGGAATGTGCAGCGAGAGTCAGACTGCCGTGTTGTAAGGCTGATGTGAGCTTCATTTGAGCATCCTCTCCGAGCATGTAACATATCTACTTGATCACTAAACAAATACATTAACACATGCAGGTCCTATAAAGCCCGAACGCCCTCGGTCCACTATCGTAGAATTTTAACGACACATCATTCCCTATCCAAGCCCCTGCATTTGAATCAAAAAGTTGCCTTTTATTCTCAAGATATTATTTTGATATTAGAGAAGATGCCTTTACTTAAGTTCTATATCAATCCCGATCAACTCTCTCTCGAAGAGAAATCAGAGCTGGCAGCGGCTGTGACGGCACGTTATGCCAGACTCATGCCGGATTTCTTTGTTAATGTTATCTTCCACGAGGTCTGGCCCTCCTGTGGTAGTTAAAGCTAGGAGTTGAAGCTAATATTGATACAAGTTGCCACATGGATCTTTTTTCGTGGGTGGTAAGCCGACAGATGGAAAATTTGTTAGGCTCACGGTGGAACATATCGCTGTGAATTGGAACAAGGATCGCAAGAGAGAGAAGGCGTATCTGGAGTGGTTGGGTGGTGTTCTTAAGGAGAGATTCGAGCCCAAGGGTTGGAAGTAAGTTTTCATCCCTTTCTGTAGTCAAAGGATAACTGGTGGTGTTTTGGATCTCAGGATTTTGATTGACTGTGATATAGCTGGGAATTTAGTGTTACTGAAAGTGACAAGGAGCTTTGGAGGGTGCAGAGTATTGTCCCACCTCCTATAGGGAGTGAGGCGATGAAGACATGGCTTGAAGCGGGAAAGGGAATTCCGTGGGAAGAAGAGGAAAATGAGAAGTTATAAGGGAATAAATTTTGATTGTGGACATATGGGGAAAATAATCATTGACGGACATTCATTCCGTATCATAAACTCACACAAGATTTCATCGGCAGCATAAGATCTCGGAATATAACTCATATCAAACTCCTTCGACGAACTAGGAACAAACTTTAATAGCTGTTGTAAGATTAATGAACTAAAATTTATGAAGCTTACTAGCCCATTGAAAGAGCTTCATTCTATTGCAGTGAGATTTAATGACCATGCTCCACCGACCCTCACATGCAGGGTCCACCACCTTAAACCATCAACCTTTGAACTTGAAACTTCAGGTCTGGATATTAATCCTAGCCTTACTGTTGAGGATGGCAAGCTCTGGCGAGCGGTATCACTGATGGTCGGAATAGATCCCTCGTGTTCGAAATCGCCTCCCAGTCATCGCCCCTCATGTATTTAATCCTGTCATGGGGGTCAGGCACGTGATCCGGGCTGGGTTGACTTTAGCACAGCAAGGCTCTACAGAGACAGCCTTACCTCTCTATTGAAGGCCGAAGCCTGTCGATAGGGATATGATTGTTGGTTTGATTGACGCATGAAATATCGGCGTTCCCGATCATCAATTCGGTTGGATGCCTGGAAGATTGTGGGCGCACGAGTCCCACTGCCTGTCAAAACGTGGCTGTGCCGGATCATGCTGAACCATTGGCCTGTGGCCGCATTGATTCTTGGCCAGGAACAGGACACACAGCCTTGGCCGAGGCCTCAAAATGCCTAGCATCATGGAGAACCAACATCAGGCAACATGGCCACTGAAAGAGAAGGTATAATTTCAAATGATGTCCTATTGAATGGTCTTAGAATTTCGTCGCACTCTTTGTTAGCAATTCTTTCCTGTATTTTCGCTTCAATTCCAAGTTTCTCTTTTCTATCGCTCTTTATCTCCTCGTCTACGTCTCCACCTCCTTTTATATCGCACAACACAACGCAACGAGCTTTTCCGACAGCATTTCCAACATCATGAGTTCAGTTCACTTAGAAAGTTGGGTCAAGCAGCAATACAGAGAAATCGGTTTTGGAAACGGTGGTGGGGGTCCATTCATCGGAAAAGCTGCCCTGAAACAGAAGTTGATCAGTCGTTATCCAATGCACAAGCTAAGAATCAGACAGCTGGTTAACGAGTAAGCAACAAGCCTATCTCTTCTGAACAACTAAGCTTATTCTTCCTAATAGAATCAAACATCAAGACTTACCGCGAGGAACACTTCCAATATCGCAGCCACCGGCAGTATCTCGCAAGACTGAAAAGATCTCCCAGTCTGCAACAAAATCACTCGCATCTCCTTCAAACCCGATGAAAACATCACAACATCCAGCAAAACCACAGTCACAAAAGGTGCGACCTATCATTGAGTCAAGAAATGTTCTCAGCCGCCAAGATTCGGATTCTGGATTTGCATCAAGTTCAGAGGATATTGAAAATGTTTGAGCAATTCATTCTTTCGCACTGTTAATCTACTAACTGAGTATCGCAGAGCACGAATAGAGGAAGCTCAAAATCGAGAGCTACTCAGGCCATGGATTTTCAGATTCATTCTCCCAGATCAGAAGATGGTGGCGCGACATTGGAAGCCTTCCCGTCGACTGCTTCGAAATCTAGGAAGCCATTAAGAGAGCTCGAGATTATACCGAATCCTTCCAATCCCAAGATCTTGGGTAAGTCTGCAATTTTCTTTTCTCCTTTTTTCTTTCTTCTATGAATTGCCACACACTAATACATTCCAGAACTTAAGAAATTTCTAGATGAAGTTGAAGACCTTGATTCTGCACCAGAAAAAAAGACTGGAGATGCTTTATCGATGTTGAGTCTTCAACTTGGGCTTCTTCATTCCAATTCTGCCATAGAGGAAAGCGAGGAAGAATCTTCGATTAGCGGCGTCAAAACCGCTGTACTCTTTTCCGGTGACGTACTTGAATCTAGCCAGGATGATCTCCCGCAATATGGACTCCTTGGAAGTTCAGACCCAAGTTCTTCCACCACAGTCCCAGATTCGAGGCTCTTTCTCAATACCAATATTCCGTTTTCGGCGTTTGTTTGTGGAGTTCAAGGAAGCGGGAAGTCGCACACAACAGCATGTATGCTTGGTAAGGATTTGAAGTATGCATAACGAGGCATTTTATCTAATAGATTTATAGAGAATTGTCTTATACCATCGCCAGTTCTAGGAGTTTTGCAGAAGCCACTTTCTGCTTTGGTCTTTAACTTTTCCGAATATGCCTCTGGTTCGAGCTTCAGGCCCTGTGAATTAGCTTTTCTGGCTTCGCCGAGTCCACACCTTCCAAACCGCTTGGGTGCAAAGAAAGTCAATGTGCTGGTTTCTCCGTCAAACTTCCTGTCACTGGAGGCGTTGTATACCCAAATACCTGGTGTCACGGTACAGCCTTTCATGCTGCGACCAAAAGATCTCAACATCGGTACGATGCTGACACTGATGTCTGTCAACCAGACTCAAGCAGCACCACTTTACATGGGGATCGTTACGAAAATCTTGCGCAACATGGCCTCTGAGGGAGCAGGAGTTTTCAATTACCCTGAGTTTCGGCGTCGACTTGAAGATGCTGGGCTTGATAGGAAGCAAGAAGAGTTTTTATATCAGCGACTCGATCTTCTGGAATCATTCCTCGACCTTGATGGATCGACTACCGGCCCTGATTTTGATGCAGGCGAGATATCTATCATAGATCTATCTTGCCCTTTTGTGGATGCTAGCACAGCTTGTGTCTTGTTCAAGATCGGCATGGGTTTGTATCTTGAGTCGGACTCAACAACTGGCAAAGTCATTGTTCTTGATGAAGCACACAAGGTACGTATAGCATTTGGGTGTTTGCTCTATTTTTAATAACATATTATAGTATATGACCGATACGCCAGCGTCGAAAGCTCTGACAGAAGCATTGATGGGAGTCATTAGGCAGCAACGGCATTACGGTGCCCGAGTCATTATCTCCACCCAGGAGCCTAGTATCTCGCCAAAGCTCATAGACTTGTGCTCTATCACTGTAATGCATCGATTCTCAAGCCCGGAATGGCTCGATGTTTTACGAAGGCATATACTAGTCACTGATGAAGAGGGTGACAGGGGCAATAAAGTTGGTCTATTGAGAGAAATTATGAGGTTGAAGACAGGTGAGGCGATGGTCTTTGCACCGTCAGCAATATTCGGAGCAAGAGACGAGACTGGAGGGTGGAAGATTGGTGCAGATGAATTGCTCAAAATGAGGATGCGGAAGAGGGTAACTTGGGATGGAGGCAAATCCATAGTCTGTATCTGAAATATTAGAATAGCGAATTGTGGCGAGATGTAAATTAAGGAACAGAACTACAAATCTGTGCCCTTCCGTTGCTTTCTACCGCATGAGATGATAGAAATCGCCGAGGCCAAGGACAACTGGGATGCCAACCAAACAGAAGTTGGAACTCTGTTCTCAGATATTTCTTTTAGTATCTCTCAGGATGTCTGAATTCAAGAGGAGCATATCGCGATAGCGTCATTCTGATTTCAAGTATGCGACAAGTTCCTGGCCCTTCGATGTGTTTCTCTTCGAGTTGGAATTGGTTAGTACTACGAATCTTGCGGAACTGAGGACTTTGGTCTCTAGCTCAGGGGTTGATTCGCTAAGCACAGCCACTGCACAGTCTGCACAATTTCTTCAGCCTCATCACCCCTCCAGGCTCTGCCACCCAACATTTCATCGATAGTGTGAAGGAAGATGCCTGTTCTTGTTTATACAAGGAGGGTTAACCTTCTATCATCGCTCGACCAGATGAGAGTTTATCTACAAAACACTACAAATACAGGAAGTTTAGCACGTGACTATCGGATGCCTCCTTTCGTCAGCTCAAGGTGAAGCTACTTGGCTGGGCCCTGGTTGATAATGTAATAGAATCTAACCTCAAGAAGCAGAGCTTCCATGTCAAGCTTCCGCTGTCACTTTGCTTGGCAAGCTTAAGCTTTTATCCACACTTTTATTGGTGGGTACTCTCCGCTCTCTGGCGACGCTTAAACAAGTTTGAGACGATCATGGCTTGCTTTTGGACGTTGACGGCGCAGTGTGCTTCCGCAATTGGATAGATTGCGAAAGTCTCATCGTCTCGTCTTTGTAACATCACGTACAATTGGATATCCTAATCTTGTATGAACAACAGCTATTCTCACTTATCTCTAAATTGATCCTTCTCAGCCCTCATTCTCGAATCGTTCATTTGTATCATCCTTTAGCACTGTGCAAGCATCATGGCTCAGACTCTTCGTCTTATGGGTCTCTTGCTTTCCTCCGCTTCTGCCCTCCTGCAAACATGTTATTATCCAAACGGGATAAATGAACCAAATCACGTTCCTTGCAACCAGACTATAAATGGCGATTCCGCATGCTGTGATCCTCTTGATTCCTGCTCGACGAGTGGTATCTGCCTTGGACGATCAGGATGGGATTATCGTGGTAGCTGCACAGATCAGACATGGAATTCTGCGAATTGCGGTGCGAAGCAATGGCCACAGTGCATAACAGGTAAATCATCCAATCTCGAAGAAAATTAGGCCTGATGAATGAGTAGATCCTTCTACGAACGCGCCTTACGATGGCTTCACTCCTATATGGTCCTGCTCACCGATGGGAACTCCGCAGAACAAACAATGTTGCAGTTACAGCAATGGCTCGTCTTGCTGTAGTAGTTCGTTCGTTCTTGGAATAACAGGTCCAGCATTCAAACCAGGCTACGATGCCATCATCCAAAACCTCACAAGTGGACTTGTCAATGCCTCAAGTATCAGCTCCCAACAATCAAACTGTACAAACACAACATCCTCCGGAAACGGTGACCTTGGAACAAAAGTTGGCGTCGGAGTTGGTGTTCCTCTTGGGGTCTTGGTCGCAGGTCTGCTTGGATTCCTGTTCTATCGCGAATATAAGAAAGGACATCAGGCGCAAGGAGGTGCGGTTGCTGTTTCGACATATGATAATAATGCGCAGCATTCTGTAATGAACAACCAGACTCCGAATTATACGAGTGGGTATACGCAGGATCAAACAGCTATGACACCTCAGCAGACTTTATATTCACCTCAAGCTCCTAAGCCGGATCCATACAATCCTGCTTCGCCTGTTTACGAAGCTCCGGCTACGAATAATGTTCATGAGATAGGCGCGAGATAAGGATACATAGTGGGGCGGGATTGGAGAAGGCGTGGCAGAATGGCTGGAGGCTCTAGTTGAGAGCATTAAATTTGGTCTTGGTATCCATGGGCTTAAATACGCATCAGTTTATCACTTGCATGGCAAGTTGTGTATCCACCAGGCTTAGAGTTGCAAATTTCTGCCGAAGTGCTAATATTTCGGTTTGTACATTGACTCGCGCTAATTTGTCAAAGCCTTTGAGTAATATTGCCTCAGTTTACTCCCATGATTAAGTATGCACTTCCATTCCTAGATAAAGCCAAGTAGTGATCAAGTATGTAGTATCAATCGTCTCTTCAGCTAGGATTCTGAGTTCAATAGCAAGTGCCGAATCTACCAAGGGCAAGTAGTTTTGAATCAGGGCTGAAGTTTCCTTGCTTATGATTCACTAAGTATTTGTCCATCACAGAAATAGGGATGGGAATCACACAGTGGTTGGAGGGTATAGCTGAGAATCAGGGACGCTGTTTTAGGCTTTATCCGCCGAATTTCAGGTATCTCAACATGAAATAGGGGCTTTTGTCGCTAAATTCCAGGCTCTCGGCCCCTACCTTCTAGCGAAGGTTCGCTGAGATTTAGCGACCGAAGCCTGAACAGAGGAGCCTAAGAGCCCTGAAGAGACATCACCGAGCAGTCACCAGTATTCTCTACGATTCAACCTAAAACGCCTCATGAAATAATTCGCCTACCATGTAAATAATTTATTAAAATTAAGATGGGCGCCCTTCATCAGTCTACCTACTATCCCTTCACTTCCTCACTTACTTCTTCGCTGCCGTTTTCGTTTTCTTGTAGGTTGTTCTGAAGAGTCCACAACAATCGTATCTTCCGCGTCTCCTATCACTGCTATATCCTCTGTCGGTCTGCTCCTGACTGCTCTTCGTGGAGATGTGCGGAGTACAGGAGGCAGTGATACCTCCTGCTTTGTAGCTTTGACATCCTTCTTAGCCTTCGCTACTACCTTACTTATAATCTTCATCTCCTGACCTTCTGCCTGCCATTTCAACCAAATTTCATACCAATCCCCAAGTCCGGCAAATGGCTGAATAGGATCTTGATGAATTCTCGCCATAGTTGCTCCCATCTCGCTCATCATCCATCTCAAGAAAAAGTCCTTCGGTTGAGCGGACCATTGCTCCCAGTTAGTGATCGGGAAGTTCTTGCAAGCTTGTATCATTTCTTCCTTAGAGCATTCCATCGCTTCCTTGAAATTGATGTGAGGGAATGCATACATAATTCTGTTGCGCTTATGTGTCGAGGGAGAGAATTGAGCAGCCATTGGTCGATCGAGTGATTCAGGTCTCACTTTCCCTGATGCAATATCTTTGACCAAACACTCTGTAGCCGTTGGGAATATCACCTTTGTAGATAGGGTGGATCCTTGTTGGGCCACAGTTGTAGTCGTGGTCGAAGATCCAATCATAGTGGTGTCGTCCAGCCCAAATGTCTCATGATCGTCTGGAGATGTATCGTCGTCGCTCATCATTTTAGCTTCTTCATCCTTCTGAGCCTGGATAGCAGCCGCATAACTGTGAGTTGGTCCCGTGTTCTCACTCGGCGGAGGAAGTTCGATCAAATCGTACTTATAAAGACCCGAGAAGCCTCCATTTCTAAATTCTGCTACCATTCTTGGTTTCCTAAATTGGTCAATTTCTCTGGCTGTGTAGCATGTAAGACTATATCCAAATGCAAGTAAAAGTGCGTTCGTGCAAGTATATATGCCACAGTTGTACGCATCCCTTTGCAAGATGGCTTTTCTCTCTGATTTCTCTTCTGCTGCCGTGTACGAGAAGTTTATGTCCCACCGTTCACGGTCTGCTTCTTCCGGAACAAGATAATTGAGAATAGCCAGGAGGGTGTTTCGGAGATTCGCTTCTAGATTAATCTGTTGCATATCCGAGCTATCAACTAGAAACATATATCTTTGTTTGGGTGCAAAACCAAGAAGCATATAATGGCCATTGCATTTGTCAATGTACGGAATGAATAAGAAGTCTAGAGTCTGGAAGTTCTCTTTGGTTATTCTTTTTGCGCTTAGAATTCCTCTGATATCTCCAGACAGTTCTTGGTCTTTGTTTTTGACTGCTACCTCGATTTGTCTGAACTGGGCTATAGTCAAGAACTTACAACTAACTCTCCTCGGTATCTTTGTCTTTGTGATTTTGGTTTTGTTGGTCTTCTCTTGTGCGTTTGCATCATCTTGCGCTGTGGTTTGGGTTTCTTTGTCTGTTCTCTCCGCTCTTGCCCTCACTCGATTTGCATACAAGCAGATCAAGCTGATATATTGTTGTACAACGTTGACTGAGACCGAGGCCCGCATATAACTTTTGTCTCCATCGGATTCCTTTTCTTTAGTTTCCGGAAGGGTGCGTGAGTTGATGACTACTGCCAAGTCCTCCCATTTGAGAGACACCTTGTAGGGAGCTTTTTGAGGTACTTGAATCGCTAAGCTCTGTAAATTAATCTCTTCGATTTGACTAGGATGAAAGTCGTCCTCGGAATCTGATAAGTAAGCCGGAAGAAAGGTACTATCACATGCAACACAAAGCTTGTCTCGCTGTTCGTTCCACCATATCACCTCGTCGGTTGGTACTGGGCCGAATATTTTTCGCTCAATCTTTCTTCGGGATTCGGGAGTTAGACTGGCGAGTTTGTGTATCTTACTGCTGCCACTTGAAGGGAAGCCCATGTCGAGTTAGGAGAATGCGTTGGTAAACTTGAATTTCTTCGAGCTACTCCAAAGTTATCAACTACGTTTCTACTGTAAGAAGACTCAAATTTGAGACAAAGACTATTTGTTTGGAAACACTCGACTAAGGTACAAAGAAAAGAACTTATGCAAAAAGAATTACGAGGCCTATTGGCTTTATTCTTTCACTGAAATCAGTGCGGAGTACTCCGTATAGCCTTTGATGGATGTCACCTTTGAAATCTGCTTTGCAAGTTTTGAAAGAAAGCCACATTATCAAGTTTAGCATTCAAGCATTCACGAAAATAAAAGTTGTAGGCTCATAATTTGAAATTTTTGTTACAAAATGAGTGCTCAGCAAGAAAGATTCCAGATTATATGGCCTTGAGATGATGGCTATTGTCAACTTTTCGTCATTATGTAGTCTTTGAGATTGCAAGCAAGGCGGCAAAATTTGGTGTCCCTAGACCTGTTGCAGGATCCCAACCCTAGATGAAGATTAGCATACTCCTGACATCATAGTAATCATTGAAGACCAAACTTACCGAAACTGCCGAAAATCCTGCTCCGCTGATGGTTCCACTGCATCCTGTATTCTTCCCAGTCTTGATATCAGTCAATCCAGCAGTACCATTGCTATACAACCAAGGGTTCAAAAATCCAAGAGGAGCTTTGCCAGAAGCCAAACGATCACTGTTGAGAAGTTGAATGACGCTGGCGAATGTTGGAGTAGCACAACTCGTTCCGTCGACGAGTGAGGCGCTGCCGGACACAACGATAACGAAGTCGGTAGACTGGGCGGCAACATCTGGGTATGCTCGTCCAGACTTGTTGAAGTATGGCGACACAGCAGTATGAGTAGTGTCTGTCGTGAGCCACTTGTTGACTACTGTTGATTGGTAGCTTGGCTGGCCGAAGACTTCTGAGAAGCCACCACCTGAGCCGGTCCATGCTGCTTCGGGACTATTTCCTGTAGTACCACCGACAGTGGTGACCCATGGGCACCCTGCTGGGAATGATGTATCGAACGCCTTGGTTCCGTTGCTTGTCCTGCAGGTTCCTCCAACTCCCGAATCACCTGATGCAACTAGGATAGAAACACCTCTGGCTCCGAGTTGCGCAAAAAGGTTGCAGACATTGGTTGCGTAGTCGAGAGGTACAGTGACTTCGTCATCGCCATATGAGATAGATAAGGTGTTAGGAAGAGAGGCAGCAGGGAGAGCAAGCATGTAATTCAAGAACTCAAGATATGGTTCGTTGGTGTTGTCTCCAGTTCCTAGCCAAGGTGGTCTTCCCCCAACGCTGTAGTAAACGTTTGGAATCGATTGAGTAATTGAGCGAGCGTATTGAACGTCAAGGTTGGCTTCAACTCCAGCTCCGCTAGCGGTTTGTGGGCAGGTACCATTGTTAACCAACGTGCAAGTGAATGATTGGGCGGCGTTGCCCTCGGTCGCATATCTATTCATGAAAGTTGAGAGATCGGACTTGATAGGCCATTGCTCTAAGAATCCCGCGATAGAGAATAAGCCGTTTGTGTAGTTTGTAGCCGAGGCAAAGCTATAGAGATTCGAGAGACATTGAGGTGTAATGGTAGTGCCGCTGCATCCAGTCACGGCATCAACGGTTTCACTGTTCAAAGTACTTTCGTCAAACTCTCGCAGTCCAGAGACCATAGATCGCATAGCTCTGAGGCCAAAGAATGTTGTAGGCTGGACCATATCCACGTGACCTTTGAGTGCTGCTGGCAGGCTGTATTCTAGAGTGCGGATGGAGGCATCTCCAGTTTCCTTGTTGGCTGAGAGAGGTCAGTTCGATCGTGGAGCTAGGCTTTCTACACTTACAAAACGCCTCATACTTCGCGTGCAGCAACTTCTCAACCTGGGCAATGCTAGCTTCGAGAATAACGGAGTCGGATCGAGGTGAGATTGATGCATGTCCGATCAAACCCTCACTTCTCAGCCATTGCATGACAAGTTCCGTCGATTCATCTTTGGGAGCAATCATAGCATCGATTACTTCTTGAGAAAGGTGCTTTCCATAGAGATCATGCCCAGGTGTAGCAATCTGGTCCAGTTAGATCGCAATAATCCAAGAGCTTGAAATCCTTACATTCATTGCCAATTCATGAAATTTATCCATGTCCTGGTGTACGAGATGAATTCGCAGTTTCATCAAAGAGCTATCTTTGTCTAATCGAGCGGATTCATCTTTTGTCCATCCTGCGGGAGGAAACTGAATTTTCTCGACAATCCTGCTCGTTTCATGCTTACTGGTGCCAAACTTTGGCGATGCATATACACATGCTGAGAGTGCCACAAGGACAGAGAAGGAGTTGAGGAAAAACATGATGCGAGTACAGAATCAGACGAAAGGGAAAACTATCATGACAGCAGAATATCCATCTATATAGTCCCACAGATCTCAATCACGTACCTGCAGCAATCTACCAGATCCATCTTATCCAGGGCCATCATGCAAGAGGTCCTATCACGAGCGGCTATAAACCTTCCAAGCTGCCTCTTTTAGATACTTTGCCGTTTCGCGTTCCCAAGCCAAATTTGTTAAGCTTAATCCTCGTCGAATCATGTTTGGTATTCAGGTCCTAGTCCCGGCATTGGTTGCTGATAGAGCGATCGGCACTGGATGCATGACAGATTAGGCAAGTCGTTTAAATACCCTCGGCAGAAGGATGCAGGACTACTTTTTGTGAACGTGATGGGGTGGAGAGCTAGTTAGTAACCTCGAGGTGTAGGTTGCATAAGGACAAGATCTTAGCACTAAGGGCATATCTCAAGCCTAGTTGTTGAGAGATCATCCTGATAGAAGAGGCCACGATGAAAATCATGCCCCGCTCGGCTCGGCTCGCTTGGCGCAAGTGGCACGTGCGGGATTCAGGGGTAAGGGGTAGACTGGCGGCTGAACAGGATGCAGCGTTTATATTGAGGCGAAGGAAACCCAGACATGGCGCCCTTCAGAAGATATGAATTGTTATCAACACAAGCGAAATTTAATATAATGTCTCTTTATTGTTTCCCGTTCACAACCCGGAGTTACGGTCTGGATCCGAACCGACATCAGCACTTCATAGCTCAAGGATATGCTGTCATTGATGCAGGTGAGATTATGGTTTGATCGTCTGGGTTGACTTGGTGTTATTGTAGCTGCAATACGGGAATATAATGAATCATGCAGCCGAGTCTGTTTTTGGTTGAGCGAATTGTTGAGTAAAACTGATTATTGACTGAATGATGAACATGAAATTGATGATGATATTCACTATCCATTGAGTAGTCTTGTCGACTTTCGAACTTGAAAGAAGAGGAAAGACTTGCGCTTGCCTAGAGCTTTATTTGTGATGGCAAGTGTCCTCACGAGATGGACACCACTCAAAAACGTGTTTAACGCTAAATTATATTATCATCTAAGAGTCTATCAGCGACACAGTCAGCTATGGTTAGGCTATGGATTGTGCAATGCTATTTGTAACTCGAGGACGTCGAACAATCGTACTTTGAACTAATAGCGAGAAAGTATCCAGTGGGCTGGGTTTCTCAAAGGCAGCCAGGATGACCATCATGAAAGACCTCCCGGCAAGCTTCGGCCTTCTGAACAGCTGTTGAGTTGGGTCAAGGATAATTATTTGATGTTTGACGTCCGTAGAAGTGATGACTACGATATTGCCGAAGGTGAGAAGTGGATCTCTATTATATCCTATCGGTCTTTCAAGCAATCGTCCGAGACAAGTAGAAGTGGAGTAGGGATGACGCAGAACCTTTTGATAACCATCATGGTCCTTGAATTACAGACTCATGTTCAGAAGTTCTAGTTGATGTCTCGAAATCCTGCAGCTCACTTGAGTAGACCCGGTCACCTCTTACCCGTGAAATGAATGCATTCTATACATTGTATGCTTCGCATCAACTAACATGCCGGCCGATGAACTGAACTAGATATGGCTTCTGATGTAAGATAAACCCGACGGCTTATTCCCGCTCGTTGGCCTCCACCCCGCACTTAGCGCTGCCGACCTACCGAGATCGCAACTGTGGGGTAAGCCATATTTAAAGCACAGCATTTCGGGCTACACCACTCCTTCGTTCTCTAAGACCGAAAAGAAAATTAAAACCATGGCAACAAAAACTCAAACTCGTACTCAGAATTCTGAAACTTTTACCTTCTCCTCCATCCCACCTTTCCCTGCAGATCTTCCAACAGCCCCTCTTCACAGACTGTCACTCGCCAAACTCCGAGATAATACCTCGGAATCAGATCGCTTGTTCTCATCATGCAAAGATCTCGGCTTCTTCTATCTCGATCTGAGAGAAGATAAAGAAGGAGAGTCCCTACTCAAAGATGCCGACGATCTTTTCGAGTTAGCGCCAAAGCTCTTCGATATTGGAAGAGAAGAGCTACAGAAATATGACTACAAATCGCAAGGAAGTTATATGGGATATAAAGGATTCGGGTCAGCGGTTGTAGATGAGAAGGGAAATCTGGATAGGAATGAATTCTACAATGTTTGTAACCTCTAGATTTCTCTACAGAAGCTAACAGCTTCAGATACCCAAAGACGACTTCCTCGGCATCAGCTCTAAACCCTTTGCTCATCCGCAGATGTTGCATGACCACAACAATCTCATCACATCATATATGCACGCCTCCCATTCCCTTGTCAGCTTTATCCTTGGTCATTTAGAGAAACACCTCCACCTCCCAACAGATACCCTCAAGTCTCTCCATCGACAAATGCAGATCTCAGGCGACCAAGTCCGCTTTGTAAAATCACCTCCTCAACCACCATCCGACATGCGTACCGCACTAGGAAAACACACCGACTTCGGCAGTATCACCATCCTCTTCAATCGTCTTGGTGGACTACAAATCCTACCTCCCCCATCCTTGACTCCAGCGGGCCAAGAACCGACGTGGACGTACGTGAAGCCGTTGTCGGGACACTGTATCGTTAATCTTGGTGATGCGATGGTGAAATTTACCAATGGGTTGTTGAGGAGCAATATACATCGTGTGGTGAGTCCACCTGGTGAGCAGGCGAAGGAGACGAGATATAGTTTAGTTTACTTTTCGAGGCCGGAAGATGAGGTCGTTTTGAAGAGGTTGGAAGGGAGTGATGTTATTCCTGAGTTGAAAGAAGGAGAGAAAGACGAGGGAATGAATAGTAAAGACTGGATTTATTTGCAGGCTATGAGCACAAGGAAAATCAAGCCGGGAATGAGTGATGAGGAGAGGAAGAGACTTTGGGAAGAGACGGGGAGAGGTTCGTGATTTTGTGTAGGTTATTATATGATATATGCAGAACAAGTTATGGAAGAGATATTGAAACAGTCAGCGTAGACACTTTACCCAACATTCCAGAAACCAGGGTAGTGGAATTCATCCAGTATGCCAAATGCTATTCGGACAATCAAAATTCGATCAACACTTTCAAAGCTTCATGCTTTGATGCTGCACCAAAAGTACCGTATGCGGCCTCCATATCCTTGAAAGCGAATTCTACACGAGCAAAGTTAGCTCGTGCCCATCTTCCATGTGGGTTGAATTCGTTTCTCAACTCACTGTGTGTAATCAACTTTGATGGATCAAGTTTTCCAGAGAGAGCTAGCTTCAAAAGCATCGGCGTAGTGACTGTATCGACAAGGCGAGTAGTGATTGCTGTAATTGTCAGCGTAATCTTTCAAACATAACCACACCTACCAATATTCTGTGCCCACAGATTTTCAAGATGCAGATCAACTTTTGTTCCATGAACTCCAACATTTGCAATCACCCCTCCAGGAGCAACAATGTTTTGGCAAAGCTCGAAACTCTGTGGTATGCCAACAGCTTCAATGACTGTATCACATCCCTTCCCGTCAGTCAAAGCCTTGACAGCTTCTTCTGCTTTTCCATCACTTGGGTCAATAGTATGATGTGCTCCGAGCGTCTTTGCAACTCGCAATCGATTGCTATCCATGTCGATCATGATAATCAAGGAGGGCGAGTAGAGTTGGGCTGTGATCATAGCAGCCAATCCAACGGGGCCAGCTCCGACAATTACGACGGTGCTGCCAGGTTGAACTTTGCCATTAAGAACACCACACTCGAGGCCGGTAGGGAAGATATCGCTCAGCATAACCAATGCAGCTTCGTCTGCTCCTGCGGGTATTGGATATAGGGAGGAATCGGCATGAGGAATTCGGACGTATTCTGCTTGTGTGCCATCAATTGTGTTTCCGAGAATCCAGCCTACAAATCTCAGCATTGATACATGAAACGAGGATATACTCACCTCCAGTTGTACAATGAGAGTACATTCCCCTGCGGCAGTACTCGCAGCTAGCACAAGAGCAGATACAAGAGATCAAGACATGCTCTCCCTTCTTGAATCCACGGACTGATTCGCCCGTCTCCTCAATTATGCCAACACCTTCATGACCAAGAATTGTTCCCGTCTTGCAAGTTGCAACGTCTCCCTTGCTGATATGGAGATCTGTTCCGCAGATGGTGGATTTCGTGACCTTGACAATTGCATCTGTTGGTTGTGAGATCTTCGGTATTGGACGATCCTCGAGCTTTACATCCCCTACTGCTCGGTATACGAGAGCCTTCATTGTGGAGTATAGAGCTTGACGGATTGGTGGGCGAAATATTTGGCCATTCGACAGATGTCGTACTGTTCTGAATGTCTGCATCATGGCCAAGGGGGGTCTTTAGGGTATGGGAATTCCGAGGTGATCGACAGATTGGGGACGGTTAGCAACATATCTGTCAGAAATCTCGAGTAAGAGTCCATGTTGGAATGCGGGGTTGACTCGTGAGTGATCATGGGTGAGGTGAGGGGTGGTCTGATTATGGGGTATCGAATGTTTTCATTTGCTGCGAGGCTGAGGAGGCTGAGCATCACATGACTGAGCGGATCCGTTTTCGAAAGTTACCGGATGAATGGGACGAGTGGCAACTTGAAGTATGATCCGTTTTGACTTGCTTCTATTCTTACGAGGTAGAATAGACAAGCAGCAAATACCATGTGATAGCTGAAAAATTGAAGCTGGGCTGATTGACTTTGACTGTAACTTTACAAATTATTAAATTTAAGCTTAGATCTGGTACCGTACCTAATTTCAAATAGCAAGCTTCCACAGTTCTGCAAATGAGGCAGGCCAATACTTCGTACTTCGTAAGCTGTCGGAGCTGTGCCCATGGTTCCTGGATCTCCGAAGGCCCACAGATACCAGATGAAAATGCTAGAGCGCAGGGCTATCACCTGCTCGCCGGCATTCTCCATCTTCAAGACTTTCGAGATCCTCAAATGAACATCTTTCAAAGCATCTGTTCTACACGTGCTTTGTGCAAGCACGAGTGTGGAACGAGACCCTTTTGGGCATTCCAAGAACTCCGGACTTCCGTGACCTTTCGGAGCTTTTCTTCCTTCGAGGCCGGAGCGCCTCACGGTAAGAGCCGTTTCAAATGAAAGGCGCATGATTGGTGAGAATTTTGACAAGCTTCTTTTGTCGTCTTGGCCGCCGGCAAGGCGTTCACTTTCAAGCTTATTTTATACGCCCGCATCCAGCACATCGGGCGACGACGCTCATCCTGCAAGAGTTCTGCATGTTCATCTTCTAGGTGTTCCACTCACCGATGAAGAATTGCTGATCGGCAGAAGGTCCTGCATACACGTGTGCAATGCCGTTATCTGAGTGGACTGCCGAGAGTTCGGTTGCACTGGGGTTGAAGATCCCCGCTGTCTTCTCCCACCTTCCCTTCCAGAACTCTTCATCGGTCCAATCTTTTTCCTTGATCATCAGGTACAAGGTACAAAATGCACAAAACACCATGTCCTAGTTGTACGGCACTTTAAAGCAGCCAGTGCTGTCCATTTTACGGCCCTGAAGCTTACTCTCCCATCGTGTGTATTGGCCAGTCAGGTTTCACTGCCGAGACCATGTGCAATAGCCGACAAGCAGCCTTGGAAGGAACAGGAAGGTGTTGTCAAAGTTCAGGGTCCGTCTTTGCAAGGCTCGAAGGATTCTGTACAACATTCCAAGAGGAAATGCACAGTTCATGCAGCCTCGTCGTGCTGCTTTCAATTCAGCCCATCCTTTATGCATATCCTGTCCTATTGTAGGAGACACGTGCACCATAGTTGTGCCTAGCTTGAGGCGAGGCTCTTGTGCTTGATCGCAGCGAGGAGTATATAGTTGTAGGTACAACCTCAAGGGTCTTTCCTGAGACAGCCTTTGTTCCAAAACCGAAAGCAGGCAAGATGGTTGGTCTCAAATTCGCAACCGTGGCAGCCCTGTCTGGCCTTGCTATTGCTTCCCCAGGAGCAATCGGGTACAAAGGAGACTGGAAGAGCAAGATCAAAAATGTTATCGTTTTGGTTGAGGAAAACAGATCCTTTGACACTTTCGCCGGTGGTCTGTCTTACAATGGAGGCATCAATGGATTGTTGCACCACAATTACTGCAACTCCATGTGAGTGGAAAGGTCGATAAACTGGACGAGGCTGACCAGACCAGGAACGCTTCTGACCCCGCCCAAAGGGACGATGTCTGTGCTGGACCTCGTGCGAACGATGTTGCTCCAGATGACCCAAACCACAGCATCAGTGGTGTCAACATGCAAAGTACGTTCATGAAGTTTCAAGCTTGCTTCTACTAACACCTCACAGTCTTCAGCACATGGCACCCGGATGAGTCAAAGGCCGATGCAAGAATCGAGATCGAGAACATGCGTGGATTCGTGACTGAACAATCCGTCGCCTACGATACTCTCAACAAGACGCGAGCTGCTGAGGTGCTCAACTACTATACCTCAGACCAAATCCGTGTCTTCGGTACCATAGCTGAGAATTTCGTCCTCTTCGATAGATGGTTCGCATCTGTTCCAGGCCCAACCAACCCCAATCGTGCCTACATCACTTCAGGAACTTCTCACGGCCACGGAAAGAACGACAATTCTTTCAATATCTACGGTCTTCCCCAGAAGTCCATCTTCCAGCAGCTTTCTGAGGTCGGCATCTCTTGGATGAACTACCAAAACTCCACCACTGGCCCAGGACTCGGATTCAACCCTGATGCCGCTTTCTACAACTGGACTCTCACTTCTGGTGCATACAAGACCAACATTGCTCCTCTAGACCAATTCTATGCCGATGCCAAGGCCGGAACCCTCCCTCGGTTCACCTACATCAACCCAGAGTGCTGCGACTACCAGTCCTTCCACCCTCCATCTCCAATTACTCTGGGTGAACAATTCATCAAGGGAATCTACGAAGCTGTCCGAAATAGCCCCCAGTGGGAAGAGACACTCTTCATCCTGACCTTCGATGAGCACGGAGGATTCGGTGACCACGTTCCTCCTCCAACCGGCGTCCCACCCGGAGATAATATCCCTTACACCGAGACTGCCCCAGATGGAAAGAATATCACCTTCAACTTCGAGCGTCTAGGTGTTCGCGTCCCAACTCTTCTCATTTCTCCGTGGGTCCAAAAGGGTCACATCGAGCACAAGGGAATCAACAATGGGGGAGAGTATACTCATACTTCTATCCTAGGTTTCCTGCAAAACCTCTGGGGCTTGGAAACTTTGACTCCGAGAGTGACTTACTCGAGCACGTTTGAGCATTTGATCACGGATAATTACAGGGATGATACTCCTGCTACATTACCAAATCCCTTCCCGTATAACTAGAGGGGTGTGGATAACTTTAAGATTCATGAATATACATAGGGAGTGGTTAATGTTTAAAAGCTGTTTACTTTCCATTTCGATGTGCACGCTGGTTCTGTTGATCGAGTGATCATTTTATTCTTGAATCTGATGAACCTTCGATTGGCTTTCCAGACATAAAAGTTGGGTTCTAATGGGCTTCGCCTTTGAGAATTCATACACTGATCCTAAGTCTAAGTGAGGTTTGCTTATTGGAGCAACAGCTCTGTGTCCCCTCAATCTCTGAAGCTACAGGGCTTCGGTCGCCTAATGTGGTCGCTGCACTCCAAAGCTAGGCTCCTTCAGGGACTGCATGCTAGAACGTCAGACTTCAATCACAATCTTAGCGAGTGTGTTCTACATTATAGGGTATGGATCGCTAATTTTCCAAGGCTGAAATCGCAAATATACCTCTCTGCAGTGCAGTCTAACAGTAATATACATTGCGAGCAAGATAGACATTACGAAAGTCTATCATATCACTGTATTAATGTAGCCACTGAAAGCTAGATTTCTTCAGCTTTCTGTCACTCTGTTTTGATTACTTTTCAGAGAGTTCCAGTGTAGCTGTCGCTAAATTTCGGGGTGGGTGTCACTGAAGGCTCGGCTCTCCAGCGCATGGTCGCCAAGCTTGGAGGACCATCGCTAAGCGCAAGAATTTAGGGCATGCGGCCAAAACTCTTCAGGCTGCTCTCACTATAAATTCAGCATCTCCGGGCTGCAAATCCCTATTCCTCAGAGTCGAATAACAAATTTTCAGGGCATCTCCCATCATTCAGAATGCTGAAATGATAGTCCCAACTCGTATGGATAAATATGTTCATAATAATACTTACATACACCAAAATTGGATAATTTTCCATTTCTTCGCGCCTATGAATGATTAAGAGCTTTGTGGGACACTGGACAATGCTTTAAGGAGTAAGTGGAAAGTTGAAAACATTCATAGCAAGTTATGAAAGCTTTAACTACTAGCAAGGATTCTAGTTATATCAATGAAAGAGACGCCAGTTCATGATTGACTAGGACATCTGAACATAGACAAGAGGACGTGAATTGTGTGTGGATTTGGAAGCGGATCGCAATATGAAATAGAGTAAAAGCAAATTTCCAGAGATAATGACTTCATCACCATAATAGTTAATATATTGTCGCATATATCTTCCTCGGCCTGTCCACATCATGAAAGAGTAGGTACTTAGGTATCTCAGTATCGATGACCCTGACTAAAAACATAATAAAGCCTGTCAAACTCCAATATCGAGTACTACTCAACGAAACAGATCGTGCAGGTGTGCTCAAGAAAAGAATGAAATTAACTCCCTTTTCTAAATCAGTCGCATTACCATCCTCCATGCCTTACTGGCACGTAGTACCTATCAGTATCGCCGTGCCTCATATGCACTGTCGGACTTACAGTTCGAGCTCGTCTTACTGGTGCCTCGATCTGCACACGCCTCGGACGTCGGTAGTGGTTGCCATGTTCATAGACATATTCATTCGCGGGTCCAGTATAGGCCGCTACATGACCATCTCCATCAATCGAGATGTCCTCAATGTCTCCGGGAGGAACAGATTCAATGACATTGTTGATGACGACTTCGCGTTCGTGGTGTGGCGATTCATAGTGAGAGGAGTGCGAGGTGTGATGCGAAGAGGCGTATGAGGATCGTGGAGACCAGTATTCTTGGGGTGCGTGTGAGCCACGAGAATGATAAATGACTGGGTGACGTTCATGATGAAAGCCATTACAGATGACGATTGGTTCGTGAGAATCTAAGGATGTGGCTCTTCCACCAGCGCCATAAGCAGAGGCGGAAACGCGAATATTCTCATGAGAATGCTTAGGTGTGATGGAATGCTGAAGATCTTTGATAAATCCGGCAGTACGTCGAATTTGTTCAAACGCGTCCACATCTTGGGTACGTCGAGGATTGTTGTATTGGTTAAACTCGTTCATAAGTCCAGCAAAACGACGTACTTGATCAATCGGATCGTCTTCGTGGTGATGTCTGGGTGTGATAGACTGCTGAAGCTCGTTCACAACGCCAGCTACCCGACGTACCTGATCGATCGGATTCTCCTCGATTTTGGCCTTGAGTAATTGCTCGACGTGTGTATCTCGAGTCTCGGCAATCTCCTCAACGTGTCTGAGTTTGGCTTGCTCGTGTTGCTCTTTGAGAGCAAGCCGTTCTGCATCTTGTCTCTCCCTTTCCTCCAGTTTCCTTTTCAACTCATCCGCGATTTTCTTTGCCTTCTCTTTCTCCTCATTTAACTCGTCCTCGGCCTTCTTCTTAGCTTTCTTCAATTCTTCCTTAGCTTTCTCTTCAGCCTCCTTCTTATCCTTGTCAACTTTGTCCTTTTGCTCCTTCTCCTTTTTCTTTTTCTCTGCTTCCAATTCAAGTCGATATATGAATTGTGCGAATGTGTGTCCAATTCCGTCTCGAACATTTTCCCACTTCAGTCGTATCTCGTGGAAATGTGGGACTTCTCTATCTCTGTGATAACGTGGGTCCCAGGAAGGAAAGAAGAGAGAAGTATGATGGTGATGACTTCCATGGTGGTGGGTCGGTGGATGAGCTATTGATTCGAGTCGAGAGTTGATTTCCTCAACTTCACGAACGTAACTTGTAAAGACAATTCGCACGGCATCTTGATATTGTCAGTGAATTCTGTGCATTCGGTCAAGAACTTACCGTCTCCGCCATCTACATCCGCTCCTTGAATGTCCAGAACTTTCCTATGTGCCTGTTGAATATACGATGGCCCGTCAAGAAGAGATGCTTCGAGCGCATCGAGTTGACCGTGCTCATGCCCTACATGCCGGTTTCTTCTGATCTCTCTGCAAAGTTGTGCGGCGTGGCTAAGGTCATTCTGGATCTGAGTGATGAGGTAGCCGAATGGTGTTGATACCGGTGGTAAAGGCATACAGAAGCGACTTGTCGTCTTGTTGCACTATATATTACTTCGATTCGCAGCTGATAGTTAGTGATCTTGGGTTAATGTGGAAAGCATATTGGATGAAGATTTTAAAGTTGTCTTCCGTTTGTTTGCCATTGAGGCTTGAAATCTCAGGCCACTTGAAGTTGCACAAGAGCCAAGCCTCTCGAACATTATGGACATGAGACCCAACGATGATATTATGACGCATATGAAGCCGCATGTTTCACTCACATGCGATCTTCCCCTCGTCAAAATAGGGAGCGACGACGTCAATGAGAAGCACAATGCGACCACCCAATTAATCTCATCGCCGGAAAGGGCACAGGGACAGGCTGAAACCTCTCCATTGGGAAAACTGGGGAGCGCATCGTACGAAAGTACGATGTCCTGGGGTCGTAGTCGGCGACATGGGCAGTTGATTGGGTGACGATCATGAGATGGTAGTGAATTGTTCAGCGCTCAAGTCTTCCCCATCCTAGAGCTGATCTTCGATTCTTCGCCACTTATCAATGTTTCGCTTGGCATGCATGCAGCACCCCACTGCGGGACCGACAGGTCAGCGCAGAGTGGTGAGCGCCTGCACGCACATTCTTTTTGATACGAGAATCGATGCTTGAGCCATTTTGTACAACCATCTCCTGTTGGCTGGAAGGCGGAACCGCTTCAACCGTGATCGGAGTCACGGGACCCGGTTTTCTTGACGACTGAGACCGAGGTGCGCAGAAAAGGGGTATGCTTGGCACGCTGGAGGCCTCGACTCCTGACTCCTGCTTCCTGAGGGAACCCAAACCGAAAATCCCAACCTTGTCCACTGGCCTTATCCCACCCGTCAAACTCTCATCGGAAACCACTCGAAATCCATGACGCCAATTCCCAACCCCACGTTCACAGCAACCTGCAAAACGCCACAGCTCTACGGGGCATACAATTTTCCCGAATTTGCATCCGTAGATGTCACCTCCTTTCCCCTACCTCAGCTGGACGTTGCCTTTCTTACTCTAGTTTCCACATCCCCCTGTTTCTGCTATCGATAGGCTCCGCACTACGCTGGTCTCCCGGCCACTGCGATGACCTAGCGTGCAGCAGCTAAGCATTGGGGCCACACCCCGTTCAGCCACTATCTTTCACCCGGACCATCTTTTTGACCCCTCTATCCAACCACCGAACCGCCAACGAAATGTAGCACGACCTCCCTCAACAAAGAAAGACGCAAGATCGTCAGCACACCTCTTAGATATATACCGGACTGTTTCGACCGCGGCAGAAGACCAATTGAACTGGTCCATGATAGGTTTATACTTTTGTCATTTTTTCTAGTTCTCCAGCCAACTCTATTCTATTTTGAGGCATATTCCACTCTTATGGTCCAATGATAAACTTCACCAACCATCCGGAACTCCACAGAACCGTCATCATCGATGTATGCACATGAAAATCCATACGAGTTCTTCAGCCGGCGGGGTATCCGTAGTCTCTCGTAGCCCGATCAACCATCCCTTAAAAGTTGCCCTGCCTCCTCTTTTCTTTCTGTTTCGTCGTGCATTGTGAGAATATATAACTTTGTGGTTCTTCATTCTTTCGCTTTCAATTCAGAATTCTGTATTGTTCATTCGCTTTAAACATGCAGATCACACTCGCTCTTGCTGCCTTGGCCTCCGTGGCCTCTGCTGCCGTTGGAAGCACTCCTACAGCTTCTGCTCCCTCAGGATGTGCCACAAGTTACTCTGGTCAATTCGAGATCACTATCATCAACTCGACTACAACTAAGCGTGACCTTGAGGTCAAGGTATGCTTCCGCGCTCCTCTCTCAATACTTTGCTGACTTTCTAGCGTCAATCATCGACCTGCGGGAAGTCCGGATACCTCACTGTCTCATTGAGCGGTGGCATTCTCACCGACGCCCAGAACAGACAAGGATACATTGCTTCCAACTCTCAATTCCAATTCAATACTCCCGTTCAGGAGAATGCCATCTACACTGGAGGTTTCTCAGTCTGCAGCAATGGCTCATTGGCACTTGGTGGTTCCAGCGTCTTCTGGGAATGCTTGACGACTGGTGGACCTGGTATCGGTACATATTACAACTTGTACTCAGCGAGCACTGGTGCTCAATGCCAACCCATCCTGATCGACATCATTCCATGTTCAGATACCGGTTCCACTGGTGTTGTTGGACAATCGAGTGATGGACAACCAACCGGAACCTCTGTCGGCTCCGTGGTCAGCCAGATCACCGACGGTCAACCGCAAGCTACTGGAACTCCTGGCTCTCCTCCTGTTTCTCAGGTATGATATATGGCTCCCCTCGTGCTTTCTTTGCTAACTTTGTAGATTTCGGATGGCCAAGTCCAAGGAACGACCGTAGCTCCCCAGCCTACTGCATGCGTGGTCTCTCAAATCTCGGACGGACAGGCTCAGGTTACTATTTGCCCAACTACTGCTGTTCCAGTTTCCCAAATTTCCGATGGACAGGTTCAGGCCACTAGTGCCGGTGCGCCAGTCTCCCAGATCTCTGATGGTCAAGTCCAAGCTACCAGCGCTGGTGCGCCAGTCTCTCAGATCTCTGATGGACAGGTACAGGCAACCACCGCCGGTGCGCCAGTCTCTCAAATTTCGGATGGTCAGGTTCAGGCTACTACTGCCGGTGCTCCGGTATCTCAGATTTCCGATGGACAAGTACAAGCTACCACTGCCGCTCCAGTCAGCACCTCGTCTGCTCTGGCTGTTGTTTCTCAGGTAAGACTGCACCCATGCTTGATAATTTCCATCCATTGCCCTATGTATTCGTATCTAACATGTTCTAGATCTCGGATGGCCAGCCACAGGCTCCAAATGCCACAACTACTCCTCTTCAAGTCGCTGGCAATTCCGGAAATGGTCTTACCATCGCCAGCACATTCGGTGCCGTCATGTTCGGCCTTGTTGCTGTTTTCCTCTTGTAAAATCGATAGTTCAGCACAGCTACTATTCATTGCTCAATGTCTGGGGTGCCGTGATGTATCTTGGCATGTGACGATGCAATGCTGGTTACATTTCAAAAAGGGGCTCGCTTAGGTAAGCGAGTTGTATGGGATGGATTTTGTATAGCATTTTGGGTTTGGACAGCATCATCATGCATGGCACATTTACATTGGGTATCGGGTGGAGGATTAATTGGATCAGGTCGCATAGCCAAGGTTATGATAATGCCAATAATGTATATAGTACCACACGAAGAAATGGAATTAAGATGAACTGAAACATCATGTGCGTCATTGTGCTCATCGCCATCAGAAAGTGATGATCCTGATCAAGGAAGATTTTGATCGTCTTGAACCCCCATCTTCATCCCGGCGTTTCATACCGACGGCTAAATTCAGCTGAGCTCTGATCATGGCCTAAATTTTGGGAAGACTGAGATTGGAATAGGTTGATCTCAATGAAGCAACCCGAACACAATCGCTTCAACCCGGCGATCGCAATCCTTCCATATCGTCCTTTTGAAAGGGAATAATCGTGTAAAAGTGTATTGAGTAACGCTGACCCCCTTCTAACAGTTTCCGAAGCCTAGCCAACTCCACCAGCCACGCACGATCAACAGTACAGTTACCCTTTTCATCGACGCTAAGAACCTCTCACCCACCACAACAAAACTTAAGTCTAACCATTTATAGAAACGAAGTCCTTGGCTGGTTTCAAGAGCCGCGCTATTTCTTGCATTAGGTCATGAACGGATCATTGTCTAAAAAGTCAAGCGAGCAGGCAGTAACCCTAGAGAAACGGAGGAACGTAATTCGTGCATTTTTGCTCAACACGAAATCGAGCTCTCATACTGTACACTATCAACAGGTGTGGCTAGAAAATCTTGAAGCTTCCACACCCATCACAACTCGGCTGTTGCAGATACGAAGTTCAATGCGGGGTAGCTTACCATTGCATAATAATTGTGCGTTCATGTCAGATCAAAACAGGAAAGTGGGTGAGATGATCGGCGGTTGCTATGGTCCGAAAAAGTAATGCAGAGTCGCAACAGAGCTAACTTATGCAATGGATACGATGGTTGCTAGGACGAACTTTAGGAGTGGCATGATGTTTCGGCTTGCCGGGTCTAGTGCTGCATGAAGGATTGAAGACGTCATTATTGGATCGAAAATATGATCTGGTGGGGTTCAACTCGGTAGTGGGGAGTTCGATGATGGTTTTTACGAAGTGTTTCTAAGAATGAAAAGGTATCTCTCGCTTTCGGCAAGCGCTTTGGTGGTCTGGACTTGGAACCAGTTGAGTTGTAGGGAAGCCTCATGGGCATGAACTTGCTCATGTTCGTTCCATTGCCTTTCAGGATGAATTCTGCCAGCAACTTTTAATCTGCCAAAAGGCATTTCAGCAAGGCAGTAAGGGGACAATTGAAAAGCGGTCGAGTTACGCTCAAGTGGACACTCAAAAAGCTTCAACTTGCAATTCAAAGTATATGGGGATTATTCCGTGCCGATCCAAGGTTATTATAAAGAAGTTGAGAGAAACATAAAGTTGGTCAATTATTTTCTTCACTTAAAACAGGGACTAGAGATTGGTAAGAACGCAAAGCTGATTTATTCATTCAGTTCTACAGAATGAGGAGTCCCAAGACTTCAGCAACCTGCACAGCAGATTACTATGGTACCTGCCCAAAGATGAATTGCTCTAGCCATAAAAGATTCCCTCGCTCCAAAGCTTCGCCAAGCAAGGTCTTCAACTGCCAACTCAAGAAGCTCTTCTAAACATCCATTCAGCTGTCGTTTCTCCGGAAATTCCACTTGCACCAGGCCACCCCAAATACCCGAATTCTCTCAACTGATTCACCTGCATATGCAATCTCTCCCAATGTCCTAGGTTAGAAACAGACCCTCCGTCCATTCTGTAGCTGACCTTGGCATCATGCGCCATAATTCCTACAATACAATCCCATCCAATGCTCGGTGTGATATCTTCTTGCCCCTCAGGCGGCTTTGGCCAATCTAAGCTAACCACGGCCGAAAGAGGACGCCTGGTTCCTTCTAAATCGATCATGATTTGTTGGTTGTTGTGGTTGCGCGCCTCAGCTTCGGTCCAGATTGTGTAGAAAGGTCCGGGAGAACCTTCGTTTTGGGCTTCCCTCATGTAGGTGAAAATGCGGAAGTCGATGTGGCCGATATTAAGAGCTGGTTGAAAGCCATAATGGGATAGAAAGAATTGACGAGTGCTCGGAACTTGCATATTCCAACACAATTTGAATTGGGAGGAGAAATATGGACCGTCTTCGTGGAGACCGTTCACGATGCTGAGGGAAGTGGTGGGTATTGAGGATATCGAAGCCGATGAAGTGAGAGCATCGAGCAAGACACAGCGAAGGCGAATGTATGAGGAAGCAGAGGTGGTTAGTCGATGTCGACCTCAACTGAATTGGTCCGACGAGGCCATCTGAGGTTGACCAGGTTGAGTTGACATGATGGAAATGTGATTCGAAGGACTAGAAGTTGGATTGAGAGCGTGCTTATATCCATTTCTCAAAGTAGCTTATGCTCTGGTTAAAGGATTCGTAAGATGGCGGAGGAAAGAGACCATTCAATTCCTTCAGATTTTCACTTTCAGCTTTTAAAAGAATATAAACCTATTTGGGAACCATAGTTTCCCACGTGCGTGCTATAATCAGCATGAAGCTTCTATTTTTTTGCAGGAGAAATCATTTTGAGGTAAAAGGGAAGAAAGAGCTAGAAGGCTGTTCAGATTTGAAAGTGAATGAACAGACTTAGAGGATTAGAAGAATTGGTTACTGATAAAAGTCACAAAATTCTCTTGAGCAGAATTTTAGCTCAAGGCTTAGGGAAGAATAGATTGCCCAGGCACTTGTCGCTACTTCCAAACAAAAGCCAGGAATCTGCATTTGAAAGGAGAGGATATCCACTTGATGTGTAGATTTTCCAAGGTTGGAAAGCTCTAGAATCTGATTTTGAAGATACAGACGAAGACGAAAATGAGCAACAGCACCGCTCTCTGGATCAAAAGTCCCAATCAACATCAAAGATTCAGGAAAGATACAAAAGCTTCCTCTCGTGCTCTCTTTACTAATGTGGGATTTGAAGATTTTATTGGACCAGAGTATGAACTCTGTTAAACCTCCAAAGGCGTCCATCTACCACTCTCAACATCTATCCTAATCGTCTCTCTTACTACCTCATCGCTCTCCACGCCACAATATACTAACCACTCTTTCTCGTCCTCCCGATCATCTCTTCCCACGGCACAGTTTCTAAATGGTGATCTTTCAAACCGATCCACATACGCTACATGAGATGTGAAATACCTCATGATCCAATAGACGAATTGCTCGATACCAACTCTTCCCTGAGGCGGACCTTGTTTGAGAATATTGGCGAAGAGGTAGATATCTCTCATATCTTTAGAGAAGTCTTCTCGGTATGGGTCTTTTGTGAAGGTGACTTGTTCGTAGAAGCTGCGAACGCTTTCAGTGAATTTGAGGTGGAGTCTATGATCTTTGGGATCATCGGAATGGCACAATGGAGCCATCAGCATGGAAATTCGGAGAAAGGCATGGGATATGTCGATACCAGCATTGAGCCACGTTTGGAGATTGAAAGGATTGTGTGATGGCGGAAGCGACAGGAAATAGGAGGTCAGATCACGGGCAAAGACTCCAAAATAATCGTAGATATAACGAGCATGGATTCCTTTGCACAGATAACGTGGAGCTTGATCGAGAATGAGAATAACTCCAACGGAATTGTGAAGGAACGCCTGGAGGTTTTCGGATGAGCCTAGAACGGAGACGAAGTCTTCAGTTTGAATATTCGAGATGCCAATTTCTGAAAGGGAGAGTAGGGTTTTCTTGATATCCGTTGTCGACCACAAAGGAAGGGCGTCTGTTCGAAAGAAGATATCACCCACTTCAGCTCCATCTAAGATAGAATCTAATGGCCAAGGAAACGTGATTTTGTTTGCATATGCAAGGAGAAGAGGCGTCAGAATCGCCGAGAGGTCGATCTTGGTCGTGCCAGGAGTTGGGCAATTCATTTTGAGAAGGGAGATATGATGTTCAATACAAAGCAACTTGGCCGAATGTTAAAGAGGCTCGGAATCCAACTTTATAAGTACTTGATCGAGTAATAAAGGGGCCATAAATTGCTGCCTGGAGTCATTTACCTTCCTGATCGAGCTAGAAAAATTTGGAACTAACCAATATTAATTCCGCTCGGAACTTTGGGATAGCTCTGCAATCTCGAGACAACAATGAGGCAGGACACGCGGCTTGCAGGCAGACAGTATGACAAAAACCCCTTCACGCAAGAATCAATCCCATTTTTGATGTGAATCTCGACGTCTAGTTAAAAACTCGCTGAGGACAACATGTCCAAATCTGTGTGCTTGGGTCAATTCAGTACAGGTTAATGCAACGCCATCAACGCCGGCTGGAGTGGTATCTTGATCTAGAATCATTCCGTCTTCCACAATCCATATGCACCCTGGCAATTCTTCCACAACTTGATGGTGCCATCTTCACTGCCTGTTGAGTATAGTTTTCCATCGGGGGAGAAGCTGATGCTCCAGATTGGACCGTGGTGGCCTTTGTGGAGGTCTGATTCGTTAGTCAATGCGCAAAGACGGAATCGCACAACTTACCAATCTCTTGTTCGCTGTCAAAGTCATATACCTTGGCCCAAGTATCTGCTACACCTCCAGTAATGAACTTTCGTTGCATTGGGTGGAGTGCGACGCTGGCAACAGTATAGGGAAGAGTAACACTCTTGATCAGAGTTCGAGCATCGTTTCCGCCATAAAAGTATACCATCTTTCCAGCTGCGATGCACAACACTGGAAGACCAGATCCAATATCATTCGGCTGGGGTCTAACATTTGTGAACTCGCAAGATCCAATGTCTCCGTCAACAATCTTCTCTTGGATGACCGCTCGATTTGCCAAGTCCCACCATCTGACAACCTTGTCGTCGGCAGCCGTAACGAGAATATTAGGATCGCGTGTCCAGACAATAGACTTGATTGTGCCTTTATGAACTCCTGCGCCAATTTCAAAGCCGGCCTCGGCAGAAATCACCTTGGAGTCGACGCCATTCGCATTACCATTTGGTGTCGAATTGCCATTGGCCGTGGGGGCAGTTATGGTATTCGCATTGTCGAGATCAAAGAGACGAAGTTTCTTCTCCATTCCTCCAGTTGCAAGAAGAGAATTCGATTCATGTGGGAATGCGACTGCGCGAACAATGTGACCATGTTGGAAGGTGAAAAGCGCTTCGCCCGAGTGTGTATCCCAAACCTTGCTGCGGTTCTATCAGTATTTGCCAAGGAATATTCGAGTAAAAATCCTACGCTGTGAAGTCTGCAGAAGCAGTAGCAGCTGTATTGGCATCAGGAGAAAGTCGAGCTTGGTAGACAGCACCCTTGTGCCCAAAGAAGGTTCCAATCCTTATGAAGTTAGCTCTATGCTCCGCGAACGTGATAATAGGCATACCAATCTCCAGTGACGCCATCTCGAAGCATAGGATTATTGTCTGCGCCAAGTCAGTGATCAGGAACCAAAATGCGCCGCACAACTAACCCTTGCAAGCAGAAATCATGTAATACTCATCCTCATCAGGGTTTGCAAATCCAGAAAAGCTGAGATGTGTAACAGGTCGTGAATGTCCATGACACGTTAAAGGAACGGCTGCTTTAGGAGTTTCAGGTCCCGCCATGGTTGCGATGTTAAAGCTGCAAAAGCGAAGGGGTTGGAAAGAATGTGACGAGAGTAATGTAATTTCGAAGCGTTGAGACGGAGAGAACGAAGTATGGGCCCGAGTTTGAGCGAAGCGTGGTAGTCCCTTACAAGTTTGGTATCGAAAAAGAAGGGAGATGTCCAAGTAGGAAGATAAGAAGATTCGTTGCACGGGTCGTAAAAGTCGTTACTGTTTCTTGATGTGAATGATTTCGTAATACACCTCCTCGACAACTAACACAAAGAGCGCACCTGAATGGTATTGCTACAGTTCAAGGGCTCTCCGTGAAGAAGAAAGGAGAGACGAGGCCATTCTCGAGCTTGAATTTCAGAATTACATTATTGGATTAGCGCGATTTCTAGCGTCGGCACGGATTATCCTGCGACCGGATAACGATAACAAACGCGGCTGCCAAAGCAAGAGGAAGCACATCGACCGACATAGAATGACAACTATTTCTTTTACAATTTTGTTTGTAACGACCTCAATCACAAGAAAGAGAGACTGCGATACTCGAGGGCATTGTGGAGCTGGACCCAATTAATTTATTCCTTCTCAAGCGTCGATCTTCGCCTCCCCCGCTTCGATCAACATCCACCCTCAACAGTGCCATAACTCCTAGAGCTCTTGAGCTTCATCCAATACTTCTGCCATTGCTTGGGGCGGTCTGGTGATCAAGCAGACCATGACGGCATACAAGCTTTCGGCCTCTCTCTCTGGCCACGATGATGATGTTAGTTGTGCGCCTCATCTATGTGCCAGTTACTAACTATTTAGGTGCGCGGCGTAGCATTTCCAACCTCTAAAGCTATCCTTTCTGCCTCCCGAGACGGTACAGTTCGATTATGGAAACTGCTTTCTGATAATCCTCCTATTTATGATGGCACAATCTCTTCGCATGCTGGCGCATGGATGAATACAGTAGCATATCTCCCTCCGAACGCCCAATTCCCAGAAGGTCTCATTATCTCGAGTGGCAAGGACGTGGTTATTGATGTTCGACAACCTTCGAGAGCAGCAGAAGACAACGCCGAGGCTCTGTTGCTAGGGCATAGTAGAGATGTTTGCGCTCTTGATATTGACCAAGGGGGGAAATACATCGTCAGTGGATCATGGGATCATGATGCTAGGATATGGCCTGTTGGGAAGTGGGAATCTGACATTATCTTAAGAGGACATGAGGGGACTGTATGGGCTGTTCTGGCTTACGACCCAGAGACGGTCATTACAGGTTGCGCCGACCAGAAGATTCGGATATTCCATACGTCTGGCAAGCTTCTCAAATCCTTTCAAAGCAGTAAAGCTCCCATTCGGGCACTTTGTAGAGTACCAAAGGACCACCCGTCTGGTGCAGACTTTGCATCTGCCGATAACGAAGGTATAATTCGATTATGGACAATTTCAGGGAGACAGGTTGGAGCGTTATACGGACATGAGAGCTTCATCTATTCTTTGGCGGTCCTTCCCACAGGCGAGTTAGTCAGTTCTGGAGAAGATCGCACAGTGAGAATATGGAAAGGCAGCGAGTGCATACAAACAATTACGCATCCAGCTATTTCCGTCTGGGGTGTGGCTGTTTGTACGGAGAATGGGGATATTGTGTCTGGGGCTAGTGATAGAGTTGTTCGGGTTTTTACAAGAAGCGAAGAAAGATTAGCAGATGCCGAGACTACGCAGTTGTTTGAAGAAGCCGTCAAGGGATCGTCGATACCTCAGCAGACACTCCCAGATGTCAACAAGGAGAACTTGCCAGGTCCTCAATTCTTAACGCAGAAATCCGGTACGAAGGATGGACAGGTTCAGATGATCAAGGAGCTAGATGGTTCCATTACGGCGCACACGTGGTCGAGTGGTAAGTGATACCAAAATGTTGCAGATTATTCTAACGATTTGCAGCCCAAAACCAATGGGTCAATGTTGGAACTGTCGTTGATGCAGTAGGGTCCAGTGGTAAGAAGGTCGACTATCTTGGGAAAGAATACGACTTCGTTTTTGATGTCGACATCGAAGACGGCAAGCCAGCCTTGAAGTTACCTTACAACCTTTCTCAGAATCCATACGAAGCAGCAACGAAGTTCATCCAGGACAATGAATTACCAATTGCGTATTTGGACGAAGTTGCGAATTTCATCACCAAAAACACGCAAGGAGCAACTGTTGGCCAGTCCGCTCCGGCGCCATCTACACCTGATCCATGGGGAAGTGAAAATCGATATCGACCTGGAGAAACTAGCGCACCTACTGTAGTAGCTCCTCCGAAGATTCTACCCCAGAAGGATTATCTAAATATCCTTGTTGCACGGATACCAGCAATGCAAAAGAAGATCACGGAGTTGAACCAGGCCCTTATTGATGGTGGGCGTAAGGATCTATCAATGAACCCAACAGAGGTTGGCATCCTCGCCAAGTTATGCAAACATCTCGAGGGAGCTGGAGCAACAAAGGCCTCACAAAATGTTGATGGAGGCTTGGATCTTGCAATTAAGCTCGCCACAGCTTGGCCATATAAGGATCGCTTACCTGGACTTGATCTTCTTCGTCTTTTGGTCGTTGCTCCGGATACTGCAACATATACACATCCTCGAGGTGCTAATATCGTCGATATTCTGGAAGCTGGTGCCACAGAAACCGATTCCGGTGGTTCCCCAGCTGAGAATCACGTTATGATGGCTGTACGAGCTTTTGCGAACTTATTTGAGTCCGTTGAAGGCCGGCAGTTAGCCGTGAGGGAATTCGAAAAGATCCAGAAGATCATCATGACATCGATTGCTAGTAGCACGAACCGGAATCTTCTCGTTGCAGCAAGTACTGTATACATCAACTATGCTGTGTATTTCAAATCAGAAGGAGATAAGACGTCTTTCGAGCACGTTCTTGCGTTACTGGACACGCTTGGTAAGATCCTGACGACTCAGACGGATTCGGAGGCTGTGTATAGAGCTTTGGTCGCTACTGGGACACTGCTTACGCTAGATGATGAGATCAAGAGTGCTGCGAAGGATGTCTATGGGATTGAGAAGAGCATTTCCACGGCTGTTGGGAAAGCCATGGACCCGAGGATTAAGAATCTAGCGGGGGAGATCAAGGGGCTTTTGAAGTGAGTGGGTTTGGGATGTGATGAAGATACGAATAGACGAAGCATGAAACATGCATTTCTGGTGAACTGTTTCCGTTTCCCCAAAATAGCATAGCATGGAGGTAGCCTCGCGTCTCTTGCATCCGAAATGAAAGTATATCTTTGATTTTGAATTTCATTCAGGAGTCTTAATTTCATCATGGTGGTATCGAGTACTCCTCTTCTTCGAGCCAAGGGATAGATAGAAGATTACAATCCGAGTATAAATTCCGGTGGACGACGCTCACGCCACTCCTCAAACGCCCAATATACAACCCACCCAGGCTAACCCAAGATAATATCTACAAAAACTTCTTCATCTCACATCTCCATTTATCCCGGACTACAGCAGAGCCCACATCATCAACGCAGCAATTGGCCAGAACGTCGCTGTAGCTAGTGTTCTACTCGCGCTATTCGTTGCACCACCAATCGAGTATACGCTGTTGAATGATAGATCGGAGCTGTTGAAGCAATTTGATGCATTAACTTCCATTTGCGCTGCTACTGTTTCGGGTGCTGCAAATGTGATGTCCACACACTGAGCTTGTTAGCTTTTGTCCAAATCATCTCTCTTCCTCTCCGTTTTCGAGTTCCAGGTAACTTACCGAAAACAAACTCGCTCCGTGAATCGCTACCTCCACCACCTGAATCGTTGCATTATCGCCCACATTCACCGTCGTGTTGGCGGGCAACGGGACTTGCGGTAGACAGAAGGTTCCTGGGTATGGATTCTTGCTCGGACCGACGATCTGGAAGACAGGAACCATGGGGAAGGACATGTTGGGTGGTCCCTGATCTGGTCCGTCGGTGCCGAATCCGAGGTTGATGTAGAAGAATGCTGTAGCATGTCCTTGGAACCAGCCGGGTTGAATGGCGATAGCACCTCCGGTCGTGGGCCATAGTGTTCGGTTGGTTGTCGTTCTCATACCACCACCTGGGAGGAGGGGTTAGTACATATTTATATGGGAAGGGAGGACGATAGAGCAGGAGGTGGACAGGACTGGACTTCCAGCAGATATCCGAGGTGATTCTGCAGAATATTTCCCTTCCACCATCCACTCCGCCTCAGTCCGCAGATCCGAAGATATGTACTCACAAGGATACATCCATTGCATGCCATACGGAAAGGTGTCATTCGTGATCAAATTGTCTCCTCTCCATCCCGGATACGTGATGACCGTATGCGCATCGACCACCGCCAGCAGACTCGCTATCGCGACGATAGCGGATAATATCGACGAGGCGGAGAACATGGTGATGTGTGTGCGAGGTGAACTCGACTGGACTCGGCAAAAACAATTCCTATATATCCACCTCGAACCAAGATACCAGATCGTGAAGGTTCGAATAGAGGATCGCGGCAGTCACAGATATAGGAGCGACGTTGAAAGAAAGAAAGGTACGAGATCAAGTTAACGTGCACACGGAAGTGGAAGATGGATGGGGTCGCAAAAACGTAGCCATCTTGGCTCCCCTCGCCTTTTTGACCAGCTTGCCCACGCTGCGCTCGCATCCAACCATGGGAATCCAACCCAATCAGCCATGGAGGTGTGGTGGTTTGATGCAGTGAGGACGCTGACATTTGCGCGTGCAGCTGGGCGGCTGTAAGCACACCTGCCAGCCAATGAGCGGCGTGTTTCGAGTCCAACGACGGGTATCCTAGTGCCGATGCGGTTAGACGGCTGATTGCGAAGAAGTGATTTGCAGACCGGGGACCAATGGGCGATGATGGAGGGGTAGCGCCGATGTCGTGCCAGGGGTTGCACGGAGGAGCTCGAGGATGGGCGCTTGGGGGGATGGCCGAGACTTGCTCAGCACACAGACGAGGGAGAGGTTGAGTGCCGAGAGATGGGGATGGGATGGGATGGGATGGGATCGGTAACCGCTCTGAACGAATGCGATATTGGACCCAGCAATCAATATATCCGTACAGGCACAAGAGACACTGTCTCCAGCTGCCCTTTGGGCTTCGAAAAGGCTTGTGAAAGCTTCTTCGGACTTGGGCGTGGCGAAAAGAATTCCATGTCTTGGCCGTCAGCTTACAGCTGATGAAGAATACTTGTAAATCGACGACGACGACGACCACATGTGAACCGTTGATCAGTACCGTCTCATTGGGAGCCTCTGCCCACGATTCAATGCGAGGATTCGTCTTCGTAAAACCCAGCAATCAATCAATCACATCTACCTAACGCAGCGTCTGTATGATCTCCGTCTTCTCTGCCATCGCACTATCGACAACAGAAACTCAATAGTCGGAGCATGAATCATCAGATCTCATCACATCTGCTCGGCGCCTCGCCGTACATCGAACGTTTCTTCGAAATGAGTTGGAAGCGACTGAGGGCAAGTATCAAAAAGGCACAGCGTTGGAGGACGGGCGTTTCCGTTTTCAGGGTCCTGGTTCAGGGAAGGCGGTGGCAGAATCGGGAACTAAAAATAGAATGTCCAGATTTGTCCCACCAAACTAAATTTTGCCAAATGTGAATTGCTGCATGCAGATTGAGGTGTGGTCGATCATCAACTTCTGGGTTTTGTTCTATTGGCCGTGTCGTGTAGAAGCCAGCGAGGGATCTTGTGATGGCGAAGAAGAAGAAGTCGACCGCGAAGCCGGTAGAGGGGAAACCGGCAATCGTTCATACGAAGCGGAGACAAGTTGAGGATAGCGATGGCTGGACGCATATTGTCGATACACCGAAAGCGACGAAACCAGCACCGAAGATCCCAGCATTCCATGGAGGAGATTTTGAAATTAATGGAGTCAGCTATATCAACCGGTCGCTCGAGGAGATGAAAGACGATTTTGCGCATTGGAAGAAAGCTTGGGAAGAGTGTGTGGCGTACGAAGCATTAAAACAGAAGCTGGAGGGGATGGAAAAGGTTGAGAGTGCTGTTGTGCTTGGACTGGGAAGTCTGCAGAGTTCGAGGAGGGAGGGGAGAAGAGCGAGCGCGACTCAATTGGCTGCTTTGCAGACTATTATCGAGATTCTTCGAGGTGATGGAGATCTGCCAGTTGTTCTTCAGGATCCGCAATATACGGATTTGGATAAAGAGTTCCTGGTGAGTTTGGGATATAAGGTAGTGGATGATCCGGAAGCATTTACATACATTGGGACGGGCAGCTTGGTGTATGCTATTCATTGTTATGGACCGGTTTACAAGCAGGTCAGTGATGGTCCGAGACCTGCAGTCTTAATTGGGACGAATGTGGAGAATTTTGGGAGATTTGATGCGTGAGTTTCTTGCCTGGCGTTTTGGATAATGCTAATGGTTGCAGGTCAATTGAAGGAATCAAGGAGTCATTAGAAGGAATGGTAAAAGATTGCCAGATTCTCGACTTTCCACAAATACGACATGATTTCTCGGATACAAAGATATACTGGCGGAAGGCGATAGTTTCGAAGTCTTGAAGGGGGCATTTTGGGCTATTTCCCATATCTGACGCGGACAACGTCGAAAACATCTATGATTCAGAGGAGCGTTGCTCTGCTGTCCGAGGTATATTCTCCTCTCATCATTACGCCGCACATCTAATTAATACTCTCAGCCTTCACAATGCTCCCAAAAGAATCTTCCAACTCTGCCAGAGTCACCCTCACAAGCTCCTCCGCTTTCACCCCAGGAATATCCCTATCCCCTATGGCTCCCTCGGCGAGCACAATATCATAATCTCGCTCAGCCGCCTGTCTAGCAGTCGTGCTAACACAGACATGCGCCATATACCCCGTCAACACAATCTTGTTCCTCCCACTCTTCTTTAGGAAGTCATCGAGATCTGTTCCGGTGAAGGATCCTGGTTGCTGCTTCTGGATCACCTTTTCGTTGCTCTTGGGCTCTAGTTCTGCAAACTCTTTTGCCAGATCAGTGCCAGGAGTGAAGACTGGTGCTCCATCTGGAACTTGATGGACGATGTGAACGAGTGGAGCGGAGGCGGCGCGGTATTTTTCTAGAAGAGTGGAGATGGCAGCGCGGGTGGAGGAGACATTTTCTGTCTTTAGATGTCCGGTTGCATATCTGATTATGGAGTTAGTCAACCATGCAGAGGCTCTTTAATGCAGGAGAGTATCTAAACTAAAAGATTAAAAGAATGCATACTCGTTTTGAGCATCAATGATAACCAGGACGCTGTCTTCCGTCGATGCCGTGGATGGTGTAATACCAACGAGTTCTCTGAATCCTTTTGCCATTGTGAATGTTGAGTTTTAGATGATCAGCAGGAACCTATGCTTATTCTCAGGGGAGGTGACTCTTAATGAGCGGGGGACTCCTCGCTCGGCGGGGTGAGGGGCAGTAATGTAACCAGGGTCCCATCGTCCCATCGCTATCCGAAGCTAAAACCCTTGGAGATGACGCTATCCAGCCTCGCAGCGATTCGGTTCAAAGGCTGGATTTGGAGCTTTGGGTTCATCGAGGAGATATGATAGGTAGAGTATAAAAGATATTATGTGAGAAAAATCAACAATCGGTGATCCTAGTGTCCTACAGTACATCCGTCGGTGATACTTGGTCATGCTTCAAAATCAATGATTAACACCGACGAACATTCGTAGTCCAGAGCTCATTTAGCTCATTTAGCTCATTTACGAACATTCGGAGCATGTGAAGGATTGGGCCTATCTGCGTATTTACGATCATACAATCACCTACTTCTCACACAGGATCAGGCTTGAAGTCTGGCCGCAGGCTCGAGAGAGTAAAGGATCCAAGTAATGCGGGGATCAAGCTTCGAGGCTGACTTCTGTTTCCAGCTACAGCCTTACAACCATGGAGAGCCATGAGGCGCAGAACATAAGCATAAATACTTCGCCGCGATTGTAAGACTGCTCAAATGATTCCTGATCAGAGGACATTACCTGCTTCATATAAATGAAGGGTTCAAGTTTCTACACTTTGATCTCTCGATGTTTTGTTGTTCCTCCACAAGAAGCCCCCTTGCCAGGTTCGGATGATCTGCAGAAGCTCGAAGATGCTGAGCAGCACTGCAGAGGGATACGATTCGTAAATTAATAACAAATCCTCGCAGTCTCTTTTCACACTGCCTTCCTGTCCTGGAACGTGAAACAGCTCGTAGAGAAGAAAAAAAAGGAATGTCGTTCTCATAAATGGCCCCATGTGCGCGTGTTTGTTGCATTGGGTGATCCTTCAGTCCTCCAGTCCCGCGTTAGGCTCTTCCTGTTCCTGCCCCGACTATTTTCGGCCGCTCAGCCCCCGCTTTGGCGTTCATCAGCCAACCAGCCTTCTAACAGGCCTCAACCAGCCTCCAAATGCGATGGCAGAAATGCCACAACTCGTATTGAACGCCCAGCTGATTCAGATGTTAAACCTCCTGCTCCCACAGCTGCCAAGCATCATTTACAGCCGCATCTTTATCTTTATCACTGTGAACGATTGATCGAATTCTATCTCCAAGATATACTCACAACGTACAGAGCTGCGATTATCGCAAACCAAGTTTCCTGTCCTAGAAACCGGATTCCCATCCCGGACCCCTTTGTTGGTGACGAAACGAGGAATAAACAATACGAGCAGCCTTGACACCGACTAGTTCATGATTCTGCACAATACGAGACATTGGGTCAGATAGTCTGACTGGAGCGACATATCATATCCCCGATTCTCTTCCCTTTCTTTCACCATGCAACGTCGTTATTCTTTCGAGGAGGAACAGCCTTACGACGGCAGGAGGACTCCAGAACAACTCTCGTTCAATTCACCACCACATTCACCGTTCAACTCACCACCGCATCCATCGTTTAATCCTGCCGCACATTCAGAAAGTTCTTTCAATCGTTTAAGAGCTGCACGCAGATATAGTCAAGATCGACAACAACAACCTTTGCAAGGCTATGGAGACACAAGTCCAATAGCTGCCCCTGCACCACCACCACATCGCGACGTTCCTCCATATCGAGACGCCGAAGGAAGACTCTGGGGTCGAGAACTCGGCTACACGAACTCGGCATACTCGAATATCACACCAGGAGCAGATAATTTTGGAGAGCAAGCTGCAGGAGGCATGGCAGGAATCGCAATGACCGTCGCAGATGCGAATGCAAGGGAGAGTGGACTGGAAGCCATGAGGAATACACCAGGTTACGATCCAAGAATGGAGAGATCTGGTTTCGAGGAAGACATACCCTTAGAAGACTCACCATTTACTCGACCGACTGGAAGACAATCAGAGATGTCGTCAACATCCCTTACACCTCTAGGACCAGCTGCGTTTCCTCCAGGCATGGCTACCCCACAAGCACGATCGATGGTTTCACGGTCGCCCCACAGTTTCGAACATCAACCTTATGTCGATAACCCTCCCTTTAACGAGTTTCGATACTCAGCGAATGTAGATCCGAATCTAGCGCAGTTCGATCCAAATACTATTGCAGATGATGGCGATGATGGATTGGAATATAGACAGCAGAATCGAAGTTCGATGTTAAGCTTGGGTCGTCATTCTGATCCTAGTGTCCCTCAAGTTGCAGGAGCTGCTGCTGCAGGGGGTGTTCTAGGAGCATTGGGGGGTTTGGTAGCAAGGACTGCAAGCGGCAATCCACTTCCAACGGCATATGATCCTGTTAAAGGAAGTACCTATGACTTGGGTGAAGGGAGGGAGAAGAGTGAGTGGTTGAAATCACAGTCGTCAGGAAAAAAGAGGATGAAGTGGATCATAATTGGAATTGTGGGGTTCTTGATCGCTGGAGCTATTGCCGGAGGTATCGTCGGTGGGGTATTATCTTCGAGACACTCTGGGTCAGGCTCCTCTTCATCTCAACCTCAAGGACAATCAGCCGGACAGGACACAGCGAATAATGGAGATCTAAACAAGAATTCTGCGGAAATCCAGAAGCTGTTGAATAACCCTAAGCTTCACAAGGTCTTCCCTGGTATCGACTACACGCCGATGTATACTCAATACCCGGATTGCCTTTCCTATCCACCATCGCAGAATAATGTTACCCGAGATCTTGCTGTTCTTTCGCAACTTACTAATACTGTTCGACTCTATGGCACCGATTGCAATCAAACCGAGATGGTCCTGCACTCAATTGATCAGCTAGGTCTGAACGGCACACTGAAAGTCTGGATGGGAGTCTGGCAAGATAACAACGCAACTACGAATGCTCGTCAGATCGCCCAGATGTATGATATCTTCCAGAAACACGGCTCTGCATCGTTCGTTGGGGTCATTGTCGGCAATGAGGTTCTGTTCCGACAAGATATGACTGCTGCACAGCTTGGTGCTGTAATCACTGGCGTGAGGAGCAATCTCACTTCCATGGGTGTTAATATTCCAGTTGCGAGCTCTGATCTCGGTGATAATTGGACCGCAGACTTTGCTAGTCAAGTCGACTACCTGATGGCCAATATCCATCCATTTTTCGCAGGTGTCACGGCAGAAGAAGCAGCTGGATGGACGTACACATTCTGGACAGGACATGACACAATTCTCAAGACCGATATCTCCAAGAACGTCATCTCGGAAACCGGCTGGCCATCAACAGGTGGAACTGATTGCGGAGCAGCAACTACTTGTACGAATGGCTCCATAGCAGGCATCACAGAAATGAATACGTACATGAACGACTGGGTTTGTCAAGCCTTAGCGAATGGCACGAATTATTTCTGGTTCGAAGCCTTTGATGAGCCTTGGAAGATTCTCTATGATACGCCTGGGAAAGAATGGGAGGATAAATGGGGTCTGATGGATGTTAATCGAAATCTCAAGGATGGTGTGGTGATTCCAAGTTGTGGTGGGAAGACAGTTTCGTGAGAAATAGGGAATGCATCGGGGATATGGCATACTTGATGAAACTATGGGTGGGTTATCATGGACATTTGGCGTTTGGTGAGAAAACTTGGGAGCATTACGTTCTGTACATTATCACGACATTTGGAACCAGATTGGGTTCCGGTCAGTCAGCGAGCGAGGAGTCTCGAGTTAGAGCTGATGTTGCATGGGACTGGACCTGTAGATAATCTTATATAATGATATCAAGGTTTTGAAGAGGTGCATTGTCTTTGCTTTCTGGAGAAGAGTTCGTGTTGTAGCTTCGTATTTTGGGATTGTCTGTTCTTTGGTGCTCAATTCTCGAAGTGTCGTGAGTGGAGGAAGGCTCAGAAGCAGTCAAGGACTGAGTCATACAAGTCTCTCGCTCGAGATACATTGTCGGCTCCGAGGAGGCGAGCGTCTCTGGGGTTGTGCGGTTCTTTTGGGTCGGTCTCTTTTCCAAGACACATCTGCTGCTCAACTTAGAAAGCGGAACTTGCATCAAGGATGCATAATCAACGAATCAAGTTGCTCTTTTCTTTTCAAAGCTATTATCGCGTCTTCTTACTTCTTTCCACAGCAATTAAATCACGAATCACAATCTCACGTAGCACATCACAGGCACAGCATAAAAGTTCGGGTTCATCTTCTTCACCTGTTTTCATTTCGTCTCTCATACTCAGTACATCAAGCTTCCCACCTTAGGAATCTTCAGAATCCCAGCATTTGTCAAAGCCTCTGCGAGTGCGAAAATCATTCCATCGCATCCCTTAGCTGCCATGATATCTACTGTCACGGGGAGGTATTCTTCCTGGAGGGTTATGGTGGAGTTGTAGGCTGCTTGTCCGACTTTAGAGTTGTTAGCTTACGTTTTATTCAACGGAGGAAGAGAAGGAAGACATACTTGGCAACACCATATCCGGTACCTCAGCGAAGTTCGAGACACGCGAAATTCCGAACCCAGTAGGTGGTGATGGTGGACTATCTCATCAGCTTAACTCATTATCGTCGTCTCAAGAACTCACCTCCGATAAGCATTCCTATAAGTAGGGTTTGCCGTACTGCCCGGATACAGCAAAATACTCTCACTGCAACTCTTCGCGTTCGACGGAATCACAGTACTGCTCCACCAATCCATAAACACAGTCTTGTTCTGTAGCGCCTGCGTCGTTGCATCGGCACTGACATTATTCTGTCCATACGCCCATCTGATCAACGGTGCGGGATCGACAAATGGCCTCTTGCCGGAATGTGCAGCAGCGTAGTCGGCGTAGAATGGGAGAGTGAAGAGGGAGTATTGTTGTTGGGCAATCAAGACCGGATACACGATTCCGAGATATGCGTTTATCGATGCTCCTCCAGCGGCTGCGGGACCATTTGTGGCCCAGAGAGAGGTGACGTCCAAGGCGGTGGTGGTAGCGTTGAGGAAAGTCTGGAGTTGGGAGAGGAAATTCAACAGGATCGTATTAGCTTCATTTGACGCCCTAGTTGGGAATCCAGATGTGAGGATCTTAGTAGGGAATGAGGTGAAGTTGCTTGAGATATTGTCACTGTACAATGCTTTCGCAGCTTCATGCCAGAGGAATGGATCTCGAGTAAGGAACCCGGCTGTGTCGAGATTGGGCGAGAGTGGCATCACGCCGTCAAGGCTGACGAGTCCGTGAGAAGGTCTGTTTCCGAAACAGCCATTTACTTCTGAGGGTCCTCGAATGGAACCTCCGGTGTCGGATCCAAGACCAATGTCTAGCCAATCATAAGCACCAATTCCTGCTCCAGGACCAGAAGATGAAGATGAAGGGTCTTGATACCCGTCTCCACGGATGTTGAAAGGTGAGTGGTAGTCAACCCAGTCTTCAGTTGCTGTCTCTCCGTTGGCGAATTGGGATGTCTTCATCTTTCCAATTATGACAGCTCCTGCATCGATGAGTTTTTGAACAGCGACGGCAGTGACGGTTCGTGGAGGGTAAAGGTCATAATAAGCTCGATTTCCACAGCTGGTCTTGATTCCAGCGATGTCGTAGATGTCCTTTACGCCCAGACGGACTCCTGCAAGGGGTTTGGAGGCAGTTTTTGTGTAGTAGAGCCTGGATGGAACTCCGATGGTAAGACTTTGAGCTCCTGGGATAGCAGCACTGAGGATTGAGAATGTGCCGTCTGTGTTGGGTTCCAGGCCTTCCGTGAAAGCTCCTTGGACATCGGAGTAGAGTCTGTACGCTTGATAGACATCGCCAGTGGATGCGGACAAGAAATATGGCCCGGCTGGGATTTCAGTTCGCCATCCTGTGAAGTTATGGCCTTGGCTTTCAACAGAAGATGTGTATGCTCGGGAGGGCATGAAGAGCTTGGTTCCATATTCAGTGAGAGCTGCACCGAGAGGGTACTGGACTGTTGCTGGAGATGATCCAGAGTGCTTGAGGTAGACAGCTAGGAATGTCAGTGAAGTTCTAGGGAAGTTTGAAGCACGAACCTTGAAGGAATCCAGTGTTGAAGACATCATCGGATCCAGTATAGTTTCCAACAATGGATCTGAATACAGAAGTCGTGAAGGAACTGCTAGTGTCTTCCATGACAGTCAATGGAATCAGATCAACTCCAGTCGTGGCTGCCGAACTCAGCATATCTGCTGTTGCAGAAATAATCGAGACTGAATTGGGAGCAGCATAGTAACTGATGCCATTGACAACAAAAGTTTGTCCTGATATTGAGACAACGGCATTTGCAGTAACTGCTAAGGCCAAGGCACAGAAAGCGCGAGTGAAACTTGACGCCATCTTGGCTGAAGAGGAGGGATAGGGATGCAGAGATGAGAGGATTTCGAGGAGATATAAACTTCCCCTCATGCCCACTCTTGAGCTCAGGAACGAGCTCTGCAGTTCGGAGCTACCCTGGAACTATTGATGGTTCCTGCATGTTGACTTACCATTGAGATAAGGATTCCTTGTCAACACGAGAACCGATCCTGCACGCGATATTGCGGGGTAAATTGTACGGAAAAATTTTGGGCTATACTCGATATGCTGTCTTTACATCAACGAGTTGCAATATAAACTTGGTGAAGAATGTCGTGATTCTTTAAGAAAATCATCTCTTGAAAAGTTCACGATGTTTTATTTCGAGACGCTTAATAATGGGGAAGGAGAAAGCTTAGCATAACCGTGTGTACGGTTCGGTAAGGCTTGGCGAGATAAGGGGAGTTTAGTGCCTTCCTTTTTGAGATGCGACCATGGGGAAAGATGGGGTTTTGGGGATGTTATTAATATTACAATGACCAAATTGTCGGATGCGCGGAAATTGGATGCATTTGTGTTTTGCAGACTTGGGCTTGATAACGGGTTTCCGAATTAAACTATTGAACAAGCCTTCGGTACGGTTCCGATAGGGATTGAAAAGCCTAGTGAGGCTGAAAACTAGAGAAACTGTCGGATATGAATCGGACGCAGCTCAACACCATAGAGAAGTAGGATGAATAATCAATCGATTGTACGAAGTTGAATAATTTACCCAACAAAAAAGATTTAGAAAAAGCTGTGCCCAGGATATTATCTTCCGTATTGCTTGCGAGACCAGAATCCTTTACTCAAAAGAAGTAGATTGGCTAGAGATGCTGATACTTTTCCACCCGATTCATTTACTTACAGTCCAGCCTTCTCCTTTTTCTCAATCTGAAGAAGCTGCTTCACCAATTCCACAAAAGTTTCCTCCTTGCTCTTGAAAGTCAAACCAAGAACCTTCTCTGCTTTCGCACTGCTACATTCGTACGCATTCGCAGGCAATGGATTTCCACCTGGAATCCCCTCTGGAGTTCTCTCCTCCAACTCAGGAATATCCTTCCTCAACATATCTGAGATCTCTTGTGATGATATCTGACCAGCACAGATGACGAATCTTTGACCTGAAGCTTCTGGCAAAGTTGCAGCTTTGACATGTGCCAGTGCCAAATCCTGGATACTAGTCAGGGTTGTCCATTCTTGGAATTTGGGAACCTACTCGGACGTCTGTATACACATGCATTCCGTTGGGTGGAAGTTCGGCATCTTTTTTCGAATTCACGAACAAGTCATAAATCCTTGAGTTCGATTGGTTCAATTCCTTCACGCTCTTGACTGTATGTCGAAGCGGTCCGTACACCATAGGTGGAGTCAGGGTAACCAGATCAAAATTAGGCTTCTCCTTCTCGACAAAATCCCAAGCTAATCCCATTAGCTAACAAATATCACCCACCGGAACAATACTGACCTGATTTCTCAGCAAATTTCTTGCTGGCTTGGTATGCATTATTCTGCGACCCAACTAATGCACTTTCCCATGTCGTCGGATTCCAATCTTCTTCCGTATAGATCTTCTTTGGACTGTCTGCAGGTGCTGAAAAGTTGACGACAGCTGCACAACTACTTGTAATCACAACTCTTTTCACAGTCGGAGCATGAGCCTTTATAGATTTTAGAACTTCTAGAGTTCCTTTGATGGCAGGATCAAGAAATTCTCGATTGTCAGAGATGACTCGGTACAGAAAAGGGGAAGCAGAATGGATCACGGTATCGAATGGTGGGGTTGATTGAACGACAGAGTCAAAGGCGCCTGCAGCGGTGATATCGGGAACAATTCCGAAATCAAGTTGGGATCCCTTGTTTGGGAAATCGGCGCGGACTTGTGCAGCTTTAGATTCGCTTCGAATGACGGCTCGGACTGAGAAGCCGTGGTTGAGAAGTTGTTCGAGGATATGAGAGCCAATGAAACCATTAGCACCGGTGAGGAGAACTCGTGACATGTTGAAGATGTGAAGCAATTGAATTGATGGTTGAAGACTCAACGGAAATTGAAGTCTATATATGAGCTTCTCGATTATATGCTGATGTGAGGGTTCACCACAGCGAACTCCTATCCAACCCAACCCGCATTAGTTCCGCCGACTACCGAGATGGCACGAATGTGGAAGTACTATCAGCGAATCAGGACGAGCTGCGCGAAAATCGGAACGCTTACCGAATCACCATCGGTCAGCAACGTTCGATGAGGAATCTGACTAAACATCTTGCAGCGCACGTATGTCGCAGGTATATCGGGGATTGGACTTGGTTGCCAGCCATGACGCAGGAATACAGAAGGGAATAAATCGGGAGTTTTCTTTCGGAGACGATTGGTGATGCTTCTTATGACCGAATCAGAGTTTTCACGATCTTGATCCTTCATGATGGAAGCGCAAAGAATTGAAAGCGTATGAGTATAAGGGGGTTGAAGCGACCAAACAGGCTTTCAAGGTAATCAGCAGAGCACACGATGTCTACCATGAGAGCAATCGGTAGGAGACACTCCCTGATATTGAGATATGCTGACCATTTTAGATATCAAAGATGGCAAGGGACCAATCTCCAACTTATTCATGGATCCCAACACACCCAAACCACAGCCATCACAGTCGCAAGCTTTAATCAAGATTCACGCCTTCGGACTGAATCGTATGGACTTAATGCAAAGGGAGGGAAAGTATAACGTCCCTCCTCAAGCAGGCAAGACCCTTGGCGTTGAGTTCTCAGGCGTGATTGAGGGGCTTGGAGATGGCGACACGTCGGACTTTAAGATCGGAGATGAGGTCTTTGGACTGGCTTATGGAGGTAAATGCCTCAGATGAATTAGATGGATCGCACTGACAGAACCCAGGCGCCTATGCAGAGTATCTAGTCTCATCAACGAGGATGCTGATACATAAACCAAAGGAAATATCATGGACAATTGCTGCTGGTATCCCTGAGGTATGATACGCGTTATAATTGAAAGACAATGCTAAATATAACAGACTTGGATCACAGCTACACAGGCACTTCATCTCGTCGGATGCTTCCGGCCTGGTGATAATGTCCTCTGGCACGCCGGTGCATCAGCAGTATCCATTGCTGGGATTCAGCTAGCTAAAGCTGCGGGAGCTAAATCTATCTTCGTGACGGCGGGGTCCGATGACAAGGTACAGTTTTGTGAAGAGCTAGGAGCAACAAAGGGATTCAACTACCACAATGATGACTGGGTGAACGGGATCCTTGAAGCCACAGACGGCCATGGAGTGGATGTGATAGTCGACTTCATTGGCAAGAACTACTCGCAAGGAAACTTCGTGGCAGCAGCAATGGATGGGAGGATTGTTCAACTTGCTAGCCTGAGTGGATCGAAGCTCGAGGCTGGATTGGATATCGGACTGCTCGAGAACAAACGCTTACGTTGGGAGGGAAGTAGACTGAGAAGTCGAGATCTGAACTACCAGAACAAACTGAGAGATCTGTTGGTGGAGTTTGCGCTGCCAAAGTTCGTGGATGGGACGTTTCAGGTTCCGATTGAAAAAGTTTTTGATTGGAAGGATATTCAGGACGCGCATGCTTTGATGGAAAGTAACCAGTCGAAGGGAAAGATAATATGTATTGTGGATTAGTGAGATGAGAACAAGATGCCTTAACGCCGATTTATTCTATCAAGAGAAGATTGGAAGACAACCGAAATACTGCAAGGGTTAGTATGTCCCAAAATGGAGCGAAGGGTACGTACAATCCAAGGATCATTAAACCTTAAGTGCTGATCCAGTCCACTTATTTGCTTGATCTCTTCTTCTGTTAAATCAAATCCTTTCGCATCCAAGTTCTCGAGAAGCATTGGCACAGTATCGGCTTTGGGAATGACAGCAATATCTTGTTGTGTTGCCCACCGAAGCAAGACCTGTGGTGCAGACTTGCCATGTGCCTCACCAATCTTCTTGATAAGAGGATTTTGGAAGAGAGGTGGCGTCTTGACAGCATGATCAAGATCCATCTCAACATATCCTGTAGCACCGAAACTACTGTAAGCAGTGACAGTGATACCTTCCTTCTTGGCGAACTCCATGAGTGGTTGTTGGACGAGGTAAGGATGATGTTCAACTTGGAGTGTTGCTGGACGAATCCGGGCGTAGCGGAGTAGATCAAGGATGACCTGGACATTGAAATTGCTAATGCCGATCGATCGAGTGAGCCCGATGTCTACCAGATGCTCCATTGCTTCCCATGTTTCTCGGATGGTGGCATTTGAGAGTTGGATATCTGTTGAGGTCTTTCCGTCATAGAACCATTCTGGTGGATAGCGAACTGCAGGGTCCACATATCGAAGTGCAATGGCTAAGAGAATTAGATTGAAAGTCGAAGAGGGGGAGAGAACTTACGGAAGTGCATGATGTACAGGTCAAAGTACTCAAGTCCCCAGTCTTTCAACTGTTTTCGACACATTGGTTCCACATTCTCTCGATCATGGAAGGTGTTCCAGAGTTTTGTGACGATAAAGAGCTCCTCTCGCTTGACAATGCCTTCCTTGAGGGCTCTCGCAACGCCTTGGCCAGCTTCTACTTCATTCCCATAGTCTGAATTGTTAGCCAGGTATGAGATCATGATCAAGAGCACTCACCACAAGCTCCATCAAATAGACGGTATCCTACTTTGATGGCATTGTAGACATGATCAGCGATTTTGTCTTTAGGGATCTTCCATAGGCCATGGCCTACGAGTGGCATCTTGATGCCATTGTTCAGTGTAAGTGTGTGACTCGGCATGATTGATAGTTGAGGATCGTTGATTCTGGTTTTGGACTTGAAAGACCAGGTCTCTACCCATCCTTTTATAGCCTTCCATCTTCTCGTGGATAATTGAACTTTTCAAATTATGGCGTGGCATAGAAAAATGATGTGACATGATGAGAAATAAGAAGCTCGTGGTCAGATCTTGGAGGAGTGCCGGGTAAATGAGACGATCACGTGCGCATTTACCCGGAGACTCACATACCTATGGAGATGGGACTAGAAGGTCAAAAGATGGAGGAAATCATCGAGCCATGCGATGGTAGAAGTTATGATGTGGCATGAATTCGCTTTTGCTGAGCGTTGAGAAGGCTGGATATCAGGAATTTGCAGATATTCGTCACTGACGAACAATCAACAAGGCTGGCTTCAGCTTGCACATTAATGACCCTGATGCCTCTGTTAATCTCCAGATGTGGGATTACCTCGCTGAGCTCACTGACAAAAGTACAAGTTGTCTCTGCCCTGGAGCCAAAAAAAGGTCAGCACAGAGCTACCCCTCATTATCGCTTCCGGCCGATATTTTGGCCAACACTGCACTGGGTGGACGGGCCGAATCTGTGCGAACATGTCTTGCAAATTATGGCCTTGGTGGCGTGTTGCAAACTGATCGGAATTACTGGGGACGCGCTCCAATCATCTGGAATAGAGTGTGCTAGTAATGTCCTTGGACAAACAACAGCTGATGTTCGAACACTCGCAGACCTTGTATCATTCAAAGGATATGTTCGAGGTAGGGTAGATCTATGTAGTTCGGACTCGAGTCGGATTCTTCGGGATCACGGATGAAACTGCAAGCAGCTATCAGAAGGGCTCCGCAGACCTGATATAAGTTGGAATTCGGTCTATAGTGAAGTCATGAATGTCAGTAAATGCTCGACGTCGATTCTGAGGGGAGTGTGGATACTGTACTTGGATGTCTCAATGGCTTCGTATTGTCGAGCCTATTGAGAGCTTCCTCGAGCATCATTAATTGATCTCCTTTGATACACTGTTCGAAGGGATGTGGGCAAGCATTTGACGCATCGTGGGGTCCTCTGTTGAAGGAAGATTGGTGTTTTGGGAGGACGTGAAGTTGATGCAGGGGCAATTTTTAGCGCGTCTTGTGGTCGCGTACGACTTCAACTTGCGTCATCTCAACCTTCTTCACTTCAGTTCTAAGTGGACGGAAGCCAGTTATCTAATTTATTGTACGAAGATTCCCTATTTCTTGATACTGCTTCACAATCTGCTGCCCAATATTTGCAGACCTCCAACGCACAGAGGTGAAGGTCGGATCCGTGGTTAAGCATTCAATGCTTGACGTCTGTAGCTGCCTCCACCAAAAAAGTAGCTGATTTTGGCACCTGCACCAATACCACAAAGTCTGTAAGCATTTCGCACAACAATGTTGCATTTTTCAAAAAAAAAAAAAAAAAATAAGACTAACCGATTACGTACTTCCGAATTGATACCGCTGGATCTACCTAGGGGTGAGTTAATAACCTCGAATTTTTGGGTTGTAAATGGTGTGATAGATTTTCGATTGTACACTATCAATCTTAATTCTTTCATCCATATCTGCATCAGACTTATTCCTCCTTGTCTTTCGCGAAGCATCTTTACTCTGTTTGATGCTACTTGCGGGAACAGAAAGGTGGTACTCATTGTTTCATCGGAGCCACCGCATGCAGCCGGCGAGTTTTGGCTGTGTGGATGACTCATCGCTCCAGGCAGTAACAACACTCTTAGCTTTGTTTTCAGGATGTTGCTCAAGCAGCAACGCTATCATGGAGAATAAGAGTTCTTCTATCGAACAAGATATCCGATCAAGCTTCGGCAAATTGGCCTCTCAGCTGGGCGGAGACAAGCAAACGATCGAGAAATGGACCGAGTCTCTTTTGACTAGATACTCGGAATCACAGCGACGTTACCACACTACAACCCATATACACTCCATGCTTAACTGCCTCACCATGTCTCAATCTCTTGTGAATAATTCCACCGCCATTCAACTCTTTATCTTCTTCCACGACTGGGTGTACGATCCTCAACGACACGATAATGAACTTCAGAGCATTGCAATCTTTGAAGACTTTGCACGCGAAGTTAACATTTCTGAAGATATTCGCAATACAGTGTCCCATTACATCGAAGCTACCATAACTCACACGATGAATTATCAAGATGATACCGATTTAAAGCTTTGTCTGGATTATGATCTGGAAGTTTTGGGTCGAGATTCAGCACAGTACCGACTGTATGCTTCTCAGATTCGAGATGAGTATAGCGAGTTTAGTGAGCAGAAGTATGCATCTGGTCGGATTGCGGTACTTGAGAAGTTCCTGGCTCGTGACAGGCTATTCTTCACTGAATTCTACAAGGAGCTCGAGGAGTGTGCGCGAGAGAATCTGAGGGGTGAGATAACAGATCTGCAAGCGAAGTTGGCTTAATTCTCGATCAATCTCTCAGCATTGGCCGGTCATGGGATCTGGAACAGATCATCATTTAGATGTTCTGGTGTGTTCTTGATGTCTAGCGATAGTCTGACCATTAGAATATGGACGCTGTTGCAGTCTTCAGTTGGGCAACGTGAAGGAGCGACTGACAAGTGGAGAAATGGGCTTTGCAGGAATTTCGTGGTGGGGACGGGATAAGGAAACGCAAACTGCGATATCTGAGCGAGAAATACCTAATTCAAATCCTTCTCGGTGTCTTTATAACGATGGGCTACATTCTATGAAGTTTACAAAGTATCAAATCGCAGAGATGAATGTTGCACCGTTTAGGTGTGTAGTCACGTGAAAGGAGATTTATGGTCAGTGAAAAGTTACTATAATATTGGTCTTTTACCCAGATTGCAGAGAAGTAGGAGAAAATATGATGAGTTGTTTGGATAGCTCATGTCTTCCAGGCCAATCGTATCGTATATCAGCTTCTATCCAAGCATGGAACGTCGAAGTCGGTGGACTTTCTTTCTTCCATACAAGGTTAGTTTTGCGACCAGCTGTGATATCTTGAAACGTTTGAACACGAAGGTAATGATCTTATTGGGCCATCTAAATCTCTTGTCATCCATGCACCAATGTATCCAACAAGTTTAGTCAGCACTACGCTTCTCTTGGCTAGTCTTCCCCTGCAGCAAGGCTGCTGCATCCACTCTGTGCCTTCTTACAGCATTGCAGAATGATTTCCTTCCTATTGGACTATGATTTCTTGAGATCTACGTCAATGTTGATCCTCCGACCAACATCAAGCCGAGCCTCGTAATGTCTCCGAGACGAATTAGCTTGTCAGCACGCCCGAGCTTGTCAGATTGAAATAACAAAGACCTCGCATCTTACACTCAAATTTCTTACACAATCAGTAATTCAAAATGGCCTCTAAAGTTCACATCGTCTCTCGAAATGGGCTATCATCGATGAAGCGACCTTCACGCAGCTCAAGACGTCAGTCAAAGGCGAAGTTCTCATCAAAGGGGAAGCAGCTGAAGATAAATACCGTGCTGCAATTGATAGATTCAACAAAGCTGGAGTAGCCGAAGCAGTAAGGAGACTATCAAAATATCGCGACGGCACTGACATCCTCAGGGAATAATCGTGTTCTGCGAGTCTGAGCAGGATATTGCTGCATGCCTGAAATTTGTCCAGCAATGGGATTTAGAATTTGTGATAGCCTGTGGTAGACACAGTTACTACAAAGCATCAACGACGAAAGGTGGCTTGGTGATTGGTGAGAGGTATTAATCTTGTATAATTCAATTGCTTACCTGTTAGATCTCGCCAAGATGAAGAAAGTCTCTATCGACAAAGAAGGAATGAAGATCACCGCTCAAGGTGGATGTCAAGCAGCTGATCTAGAATTTCCACTGCAAGGTATGAATTCCAATTCGCTGTAAGATTTGGCTGACATGATAGAACTGGGACTTTCTGTTGTGATGGGAGCAGCTAATGACACTGGTGAGTTGAGCAACCTATCTTTGGTTCGGTATTGACAGTCCAGGTATCGGTGGCTTGACCTTAGGAGGTGGATCAGGATACTTGACAGGTCAATATGGATTAGTGATTGATAATCTTCTTGCTGCCAGAGTTGTCATTGCAGATGGCAGTGTCTTAGAAGCATCTGAAGAAAAGAATCCTGATCTATTCTGGGGTATTCGTGGAGGAGGTTCAAACTTTGGAATTGTGTCTGAATTCACATTCAGAGTCCATAAACAGGGACGGGTTTTCTTGTAAGACTGTCGCACAACAGAAGAAACTTGCTGATCGAAACAGTGGACCCCTCGTATTCACACCGGATAAGATTCGACAATTCCTCGAGCTCGCTGAACCACTTCGTCAAGCTACAGAAGCAAGTGGAGGTAAACTTGTTGTATTTATGGCATTTGCAAAAGGTCCGGGAATGCCGAGCGTCCATCCTCTCTGCATAGTTTTCTACGATGGACCTGAAGAAGAAGCTCGAAAACTCACAGCACCGCTTTTCGACCTTGGGCCTGTCATGGCAATGGCAGAGATGAAGAACTACGTCGAATGCACAACTCCAACTCCACTCATCACTGGACCAGCAACGCATCAGTTCTATTCAACAAGCAACTCGCCTTTGAACGTTCCAATGGACATTTCTCTTCTAGAGGAGATGATTGCAGATCTGGATAGTTTCTTGAACAAATACGGCGACGCTGTTGGACCATCAAAGATCGCGATTGAAATCCGTTCCTATGCCAAGTCAGCATCCGTCGCACCATCAGATACCGCTTTGATAGCGAGGGCTCGCTCTATGATGATGGTCTTAGAAGCCCAATATGATGGCTCTATACCAGAGGAGGAAATGAGGGCTGAGGTCAAGAGGATTATTGCTAGAGCAAAGGGAGGAAGATTCATCAATGCCAATATTGGAGATGGGTCGGAGAAAGTGGCTGATATGTTTGGAGACAATTATGAGAGATTGAGACAGGTGAAGAGGAAGTATGATCCGGGATGCGTGTTCAATAAGTGGTATCCGATTCCGCCGGCGGAGGCGTAGTTGTATTTCATGGGGGTCAGCCCCCAAACCCCCGGCCTCGCTGCGCTCGAAGATCTCATTCTTGAGACTTTTCTGTAATAGAGACACACTCGTGGCTGATTCAATGAGACGGGACTGGCGCTTGAATGCGAAGTATAAGTTTACATATAAACGCGGAATAAAAGATTTACGATATTTTTCAATTATTGACCATATTTTCGTTCCATGAGCTTAGATTATGAAATTTATTCGAGTATTTTCTGACGTACAATTGAATTGTGGGTTGGAGGGTTCGAAAAAAAAAATTAATTAATAATTTTACAAAAATTGATTTTATGGTTTGTATTTCTTGTTTCAAGAATCCATTTAGTATATTTCCTTATTTTGTGAGAAGATAATACTTTGTGTTTGTAGGAATAGCACCTCACAAGTCAGGAAGGTTCGGCAGTCACGTGACGGAACCGAGCCGCTTACCGGTTCGGGACTAGCGTCGACTGCACCTGCGCATATCTTAGACTTCGAGCTTAAGCTCTCTTAAGCTCGACAACCGATGAATAATAGAACTAGTTAATTGTACCCTTTGTTTTGCCTTCGTGCCCCACGCCATACCTCTAATACTAGACGCGTACCTCTTGTGATAGATACTACGTGTTCTCCGAATGAACCGACAGTGTTACATACCGCTAACGAACCAATCGCACGATAATGGTATGCAACAAACCTATTCCGTTCTGCCACCTCAATCGGCCCCGCTTTCGTCCGCTGGTGATCTCAACCCTCTCTTCTCTTAGATTTTCTTATGTCGATAGTTTGATTTTGCACTATTCGACGAGGGAGAGCCAGAATGTCTCATCATTGCCTGCTCTGTGACAAGGGCTTCGGCAGCCAGCAAGCCTTGAATCAGCATTTATGTTCACAAAGCCATGCATCTCGTCAACTTGCAAATCAGCTTGATCGCGACCGGAGACTTACATCACAGCCTTCGACATCAAATGGCAAAGAGCTTCAACCAAGTATTCAAAAGATACCAGTGTCCCAAAACCATCCTCTTGGTAGCCAGCAGCGTTGCAACACCTGCATAATCTGCAACAGATCATTCAAGAATCCAACTGCTCTGGATCAGCACCTGCAGAATTCACAAGTGCACAAGACTTTTGTTCCAACGCTCCAGACTCAACTTCAAACCACAGTGGAATCACGCGAACCTAACCCGAGACCTCCATGCCTGCCTAACCTTCTTGGGATGGATTCCATTGCTTCAAGCTCCCATACAGCACAACCTCCAAGGTTTCAAACAGACGAAAAGTCCACAGGAAAGACCAGTCCTTGGTCGGTCATAAACGAAACCGACTACCGGGTGCTGCTTCAAGCACTGTCAAAATATTGCCATTCGTCAGAAGATCTCGCCCGAAATAAATATCTCCTGCATACGTACAGTGTCAGCGATATTTCTGGGCTGCGGAAGTGCAAAAAATGTGGTCGTAAGTCTTATAGATGTGTCCCTATATCTCCAGCGAATTGACTGATGTAGAGCTCGCAAAAAACTCGTCGAATGATAGGTGTTACTTCCATCCTGGGAAGTTGACGTCCACAGTACGTACTGCATTTCATCTCATTTTCATATGACTAAGTATGTTCTTTACAGATCCGACATAGCGAACGCCACTACACATGCTGTAAAACAGCAGATAGAGGGTGCACTTCCGTCAGTACACACCAGTATCACAGAGCACAGCACGCCGATAAATACCAAACCCTTGCAACTTCTCCAACTGCTTCCTTGCAAAAACCAACATTCCAGGCTATAACTCTCGATTGCGAAATGGCGCAAGTCAAAGGATTAAGAAGTGCCGTCATCTTGATCTGCGCTGTCGACTTCTTTACAGGAGCAGTACTTCTCAACAAACTCGTGAGCCCTGGCGAGAAAGTTCGCGATTGGCGAACCGAGATCCACGGCATAAAGGGCTCTGCGATGAAATATGCTATTTCACAAGGGCAGGCACTAGCCGGATGGAAGGAAGCTCGTGAAGAATTGTGGAAGCTCATGGACCAGAACACAATTCTTATTGGCCATGCCTTGCAGCACGATTTGGATGTTCTAAGGATGGTGCATACCCGTGTTGTGGACTCTGCGATCCTGGCAAGAAATGCAGTTGGCATGTATAATCGTCAGTGGGGCTTGCAAAAACTTTGCAAAGAGCTTCTTGGCATTGAGATTCGGAATAACGAGGGAGGAGTGCATGATTGTTTGGAAGATGTATTAGCTACCAGGGAAGTTGTTTTACGGTGTACTCAACAAAGGGAAGAACTGGAGGCTTGGGCCGATGCCAAGATTTTGGAGTTGAATGCTGAAGAGGAACGGAGGAAAGCGGCAAGAGAGAATAAAAGAGTGAAACAAAAGAAACTGAAGGCCAATTCGACCTCCAGCTTTGTCCATTCTTATGGCTACCAATCCGATGAGACAGAAGTTTTGCATTGGTCGGATATTGCTGAGGAATTTGGCTGGCCGCATCCTGATACTGGGTATGATCCATGGTCGGATTAGACAGGTACTCTAAGACAGTAGGGTGATTTGGGCTGATTCAATGAGATGGAACCGGCGTTGGGATGTGAATTATAATTTTACATACTTGTATTTCATGGGGGCAAGCTCCCAAACCCCCAGCCTCGCTGCGCTCGAAGATCTTTTCTGCATTATGGAGTATCGCGAGTGATGCGCTGGAAGAGTGAAAATGAAACGCTTTATATGGAGCACGGATTAGATTATCATGTCAAGGCTTGGCACGGACGGTATTCTAGAATTTTGGAATTGGATCATCAGATCAGTAAATGCTTGTCGTTTATTTTGAATTTCATTCAATAACATCTCAGACCAAAACCCGACTACCTCATTTTCAACTGCGACTCCCATCTCCGCTACAATGCCCTTAGACTTTCCTGATGTCTTCCTCATGCACAGACACGTGCTTCTCCGGGTCAATATCATCATGGTGTAGCTGTCTCTCCACTGCAATGACTGCTTGTTCTGCGAGTTCCTTATCTTCGAACACTACCAAGAAATTAGAATTGAACATCTATAAAGATAATATACTCACAAAAGGTCAACTCTTCTAATGTTCTTCCTTGTGTTTCTGGGTAGAGGAAATAGACGAATAGACATTCGAAAGCAATCCAACCACAGTAGATAGCAAGGAATTTCCAATCCAAAGCATTGAGAGCAACTGGGTTGACATTGTTCGAAAAGAATGCTCCAACTTTACCGAATACCTGTTCAATTCCAATACCACGAGTTCTGACTGAGTATGGGAAAAGTTCAATAAGATAGGCTAGTATTGGTTAGCAAGTTCTATGGCGGTTGACATAAAAACTTACTATAGGTGAGGGCATTGTTGCCAAGGTTGTAGGCGGGGCTGTAAGCGAAGAAGAAGAACAATGCAGCAATTGAAGCGGCTTGGTTTGTTACATTGGCGTTCTTTGCTTCTCGAAGCCTCTCAAAAGAGATCGTCATAGCAATAAAAGTTCCCAACATAGCTCCAGTAGACAACAGGAACATAGTACGGCGCTTGAACCTTGCTACTAAGAGAGCGAGTATAGTAGAATTGATCAAACTCCAACATTGATTTGCCAGGTTGATCCTCGTTTTAGCATACGATGAGGTGTAACCCATCATGATGAAGAGCAAATTCTGGTAGTAAGTGAGGAGTGTATTTCCAGACATTTGTGTGAAAAGTCCCAGGAAACAAGAAATAAATGTACGGCGGCGCATCCCTGGAGTGCTAACCATGTTCCACCAGGATTGCTTTGAGTTATCCATCTCAATCTTTATGGTTGAGCTGATCTGGGCCATTTCCGCTTTCACAAGAATTGAGTCTGCATCTCCTTCAGCGTGATATTTGATGAGTACAGCTTCGGCTTCTTCCATTCTATCTCTGCTGATGAGCCATCTTGGACTCTCTGGGAGCAAGCTATAATGCGTTAGCATGTACACAGATCAAATATATCCCAAGACTTACAAGACTGTCGCTATCTGTAGAACAGAGGGGCACATCTGCAGAAGTGAAGGAACGCGCCAACTCCAATCACTGTGGATATCGGTGGTTTTGAGAACAATGGCGGCGGCGACAATTGCTCCAATAAAATAGGAGGAATTGAACAGAGAGGTGAGTGTATCACGATCCTTTGGATGCCCTAACTCTCCGATCAAGGATGATCCTGAAATAATACAGAAAACAATTCCAAATCCAAGCACCATTCGAGCAAAGATGTACATTCCAACTTTGAAAGTTAGCCTAGCATCTCGACGGTGTAACGAACTTACGATCTTGAGCGAATCCTTGTATTATTGATCCAATAACCATAAGAATTGAACCTCCCATAATAGGCCAACGTCTCCCAAAACGTTGATTGATGTAGGGGGCAATGGGGACTCCAATAATGGATCCAAGTTGGTAACATGAAGATACGAATCCTAACATAGCAGGAGACAATGTTGCAGCTCCTTTCGAATCTTTATGGCCATCGGAGAAATCTAGAACCATTTAGCAATAGATCAGATTGAATATAGTATTGTTTACATTTATTCCATCTTGAAGAAAATTGTAAAACATTAATCAATTGCGAATCGAATCCTGAAGTTGTTTCGACTCCCATACAGCAACAGAAGAGAAAGAAGTACATGAGCCGTAGGTTGGGTTTCCGATACCATTTGACCTTGTCCTCCGCCGCAATCTGCGTGACGATAGGCGCGGAAAGATCAACATTTGGTGCCATTGTGTAAGACGATGTTTCAGATGATTTTCGATTGGGGATAGAAAAGAGGAATGAAGAATCGCATTTTTGTTATAACGAGATTTGATGTAGGGTATGTGTCCGATAGTTATCCCGCGTGATATAGCGGGTTCAGCCTGAAAGTTTTCCCTGCTCCTTAACATGCGGGGAAATATATTTTCAATATCAGCAATCAGGGCTATTATATTAGCCATAGCCGAAGAAGGTAAAACAAGATTTGCCACCGAATACAGATAGATGAGTGGATGCGATGAAGGAGAGAGAAGGGAAGAAATAGAATTCACAGTTTAGCTGAAGTTTCAACAGTATGCAGCAAGCAGAGTCGCAGAAAACAACAAATTTCGAAACTAAACATCAAGACTTGTAGCGTGGCAAATTATATATTATTGAATACAACGATCTCACTTGTGCCCCAATACCCTGTTACTTGCGAGTTCCGCACATCCGTTACTACCCACATTGGGATTGGCGGCCATACAACATGTCGTATGAAGCTCAAAACGAAACCATGTCATATATTTCAAATTACATACTTTGGAATGAATCCGGGACGCGCGGAGTTGGATCTGCGATAGTAACCTTATTTCGGTCCGTTATTGAAGTTGTGATTTTCATCAAATCATTTCATCGTTCGCCACTTATTAAATGACCCCAGATATTCTGAAGAATCTTCCATTCTTCGATTCGGATCAAGGGTAGTTAAGACTAGGCTTTGAGGCTGCCTCGGTTTGCAGAAATGAGAATCCAACAGTCAAATAGGCTAATTCAGTGCCTATCAAAATACGAACCACTGGGACGGTATTCGGCGAGATTCACCTGAAGGATGCTAATATCATGCCGTGGTCTGATAATTAATTGTCTTGTTGGATTTTTGAATAGAGAGGAAGCGGGTAGGAGGGTCAAGTCCGATGATCGAACGTAGGAGATATTTGAAGTCCGTCGTCCGGTCATGCCATATTCGCCAAGACTATTGCCACCATTCAGTCGCCATGATCATTTCCATGATTTTGAGTTGGTTCAATGACTTCCAACATTGTTTGTAAGGATCCGCCTGCATGATCTAGGCATCGTGTGCAAGGAAACATCGGCTTCTCTCGTAACTGCTGAGCCGCCTGAGAAGTTTTCATTGGGATCTCGAACGTTTGGAGTGGCGATTTCGAGTGTCAAATACTCTTCAACAACAAACTATATGGGAAGGAGAATGGGCTTGACCGACAATTTGTCGGAAACTTTTGCCCCGACCTCATGCATTTGGCGGTAACATTCAAGTATTCTCTGTTCTGGATGTCTTGTAATCTGAAAAAAAAAAGAAGGACTATTTGTGAGCATGGAAACTCTTCTGAGCTAGATGACACCAAGAGATACGAGTTCGTTTTTATCAATTTTCGTAACAGGTTCTGTCCTTCCCAGGTGCAGTGCGTTGTCGCATATCTGTTCTCGTGAATTTCGCCAAGTCAAGTTTCAGCCGCATCACGTGATCCAACGAATCTCGGCGAATTTCAAACATAATCCCGACGACATCTTCCTCCTGCATCGCTCAAGAACAATTTGGTTTTGACATCGATGCATGGTTTCTAGGTCTTTTACGTACATGATACTCCTCAAAAGTAATTTTTATATCTTCAAAGTTCTATTTGGGACGCATCCCGACCCGGCCATGTCTCTTCATTCCTGTGCGGCTCAGTGTTGCGAGTAGTGTGAATAGTTCAGTTCCGTACAGTTTCACAAATTATTTATACGTACGCAGTGGTGATTTTATTAGTAGATACGTACGAATGAAAAAAAACTGAACGTACGCACTAAACTGCCCGTATACTACTGTACTAGCTCGACGCCAAGAAATCCAAAAGAGGAAAGGCGTTTAGTCCGAATTAGGAAATAGTGAAGCTATTTAGAAGTTTGCTTATTTACTTATCTTTTAAAGCATGCTTGTTTTTACAAATAATATAATAAATATATAATCTAGCAAGTTTTTTATTATTACATCGTTACTAAGGACCTTATCGGCGCTAAAATAGAGAAAGGGGGGAGAAGCTAAGAGCCTAGCCTCCCTATTTTTTAATGATTCTTCTGTACAATAAATAGTATACGGCTTAGTGGTATCTGTTTAAAGATATTTTTTGCTGTACTACGCTGTACTTTTAAAGGGTGAACTGAACGTACGTCCGTATGGAAAAGCTTGTACGGTATGGACGGAGTGGGGCGTTTGCTTATATACGGGGAAACTACTCGCAACACTGGTGCGGCTAGCAACTTCCAACATGTTCCCTCTTCCTGCTCAGTATATCCGGTTAACACACCATGAATATCTTATCTTCCATCTCCCATTCGGTAAATCCATCTTGCTTTAATATGACCAGCCCAGGAGAAGGCTTCCTCAACCTACCTCTAGACCAACTCTACCGGTTCGGACGTCTCGCATACTGATCCACCCACCCTCAAGCGGTCCCCAACTTCCTGCTTGCCAAAGATAGCTCACAGTTCTCAGCTCATCCTCTTCCATATTCCAATTCCTGTTCGGCAAATCCAGTCAGCATCATGACTCGTTCTCGGAGGCGAATCTCCAATTCACCTTCCCATACACTTCATCAGCTCTCCAGTTCGCCCTCCGACCCTTAATTTCCGATCCGGTAAATACAGTCAGCACCATAACTAGTTCTCTTTGGAGAGGGCTTCCCAACCTACGTGCCGGACAGCATATCCGATCCGGCTTTCCAGTAACTCTCAACGAGCTCGAACTTCACCTCCTCTCCGCCTTCAAGCGTCCACGATTCCACCTTCAGCTCAGCTTGCTTTTAACCAGTTCTTCTCTAGCCTCCCACAACCCAATTTCCGGTACGGAATTCAATCACCAGCTCTCGGCATCTCTGCCATCTTCAATTTCCGGTTCGGTATATCCAATGTGCTTCAATTCGACCACCTTCCTTGTCGGCGGAGGCTCCATCGTTCTTTCCTGTACGGTAGTTCTCACTCACCTCCCACCCACCTCTGTTCTCAACTTCAAACTCCCACTTTCAACCAGTCCTATTCTCCTGTTCAGCGTCTGACCCAAGTCTTGAGTCCTTTTCGGGAAAGGCTTCTCTAAACTTCTTCCTGTACGGAAATCCAGCAGCTCTCGTATCTTATCTCCACCATCCACATTATCTCAATCTCAACTTCATCTTCGATCATTCTTACTCTCCTGTTTGGTAAAGCCTCACTAACATCCTTTACGGCAATCCAGCAACTCTCGACTTTCACTTCCGTCAATCTCAACCCATTTTCAACTGTTCTCACTCTCCTGTTTGGTAAAAGGATCTCGACCACTCCGGTGAAGTCTTTCCTAACCTACTTGCCGGACAGGATATCCGATCCAGCTTTCCAGCTTTCCAGCAACTCTCGATCAGCTCTCATCCTTCATCTCCACCAACCCACCTTCTCCAAGCCTTCACGATTCCGCCTCAATCATTTACTCAACTAGTTTAAAGCTTTCAACCCACCTTCCGGTACGGAATATTCGATCAGCAGCTTTCGGCCACTCTCCAGCATTCAACTTTCTACTCGGCAAATCCGTCCCCCTTCAACATGGCAAATTTCCTGTTCGGCGGAGACTCTGCAATTATGGCTTCCCGCTCGGCCCTCCACTTTCACCTCCACCCACCACATCCTCTCGGTCCTACCTCTCGCCTCCAAACCTCTCTGTTCAATATCTAACCAGCGACTTCTCGCCCTTTCAATCTCATCCCGCTCTCGGCATCAACTCCCACCTTCAGCCACTCGAAGAGTCAATCGACAATAATATTCGGGATGTCGTATTGATCATCGACAAGATTACACTTTGGCGCAAGTTTATTCATGGAACAGATATTTGGGAGACTGAGTTTTTCAATTCCTGTCCTCAAGTTTTCATCTACTCTTTGCTTTCGCGCCATCCACGAGAAGTACCAGCTTGGTTTGTCTCAGTGTCTTTCCATTCTCTATGAGTTCGACTGTTGTCATCGGCTCGAGTAGACAGAGCGTGGGAGCCAGCCTTGCGCTTGTTGGAGAAGTCGCATTAAGAGAAACGCTTTCAGATTGAACCGAGGGCAGCAGTGTAAGAGAGCCTGAGAAGTATCGAGAGAAAAGCCTCCGAGCTTGAATCGAGGACGACAGATTCAAAGAGAGCCTGCGAAGCACCGAAAGAAGAGCTCGCAAGGAAATCGAATATCCTGTGAAACAGCAATGATGAAGGTATGATTTCTTGATTGATTGTGACATTATTTTACAGTACAAGGTCCCCTATTTATGATGTTCCTGCCGATCCATGAAACATAAGTGAGGCATCAACCCCTTACTTTCAACATATCCAACAGTATCGCGGACAAGCGCAAGGCTAGAACCATCGAGGATCACTGATCTTCAAATCAAAGAAAGGCAGCATCGACTGCACAGCCTGTTCGTAAGGTCAGCACCGGCTCAACACCCTAAGGAACGGAACGAAGCCGAACGTATACGATATAAGGCAAAAGACACAATAACAACAACAACAACACCATCACCACCCCCACTACCAATGGGATTCCGGTTGTCGTATTGGTCACGATGAGCCAAGCTGGCATTTCGTGGATGGCGCGAAAGCAAAGAACAGACGATGGGAGAGTGCGAATTGAAAGTGAGGTTGGCGAGTCAAGGAAGTGTTCCATTACGACTGGCTTTGTCGTATGGACCACGAAGAGCCAGGCTAGTACTTCTCGGGAATAGAAAAATTCTTCGGGTACAAAGACAGAGACACAACTAGGAACTCTATTGAAGATGGGATGGAGAAAAGTCGAGGCACCAAACATTGTGACGATCCGGCAAAGACACATTCCAGTACCCAGGCTGACGTTCCAGAGACATTCTCTTCTTCTAGTTGCACTGCAGTACGCCTTGATGAACACTAAGATATTTGGTCCTCTGGGCTCGTTCGGATTCAGGCTGTCGTATTGGCCATGACGAGCCCAGCTGATATTTCCAGCGAAGTCAAACGCCCAGCCGGATTCGGCCGTGCCTTCTCCTTCTCCGCGCCTCTCCTTGCGTAGCCTAGGCTTTTTAAGGTCAGCCTGGCGTTCTCCTATCCAGTCGGAATACTCCTCCTAGCCCTGCCTACGGGTCGGATAGGCAGGGCTGGGAAGGGGTAATTTGCTAGGGGTCAAAAAGGGGGAGGGGTGGGGGAAGTGGAAAAAGGGGGTACACGTGCTTTACGACGCACGTACCTATTTCTCGGGGATTTTTTCTTAATTTTCGAATCCAAGACAGCCTTCCTTGCTCCTGCCCAAAATATATATTCGCCTTGCCAAGCCTTGCCTAACGCTTGTTCTAAGTTGCCTGCCTTTGCCTAGCCTAGAAGTCAAGTTCTCCTGGCCTAGCCTAGTGCCAGGCTGAGGCAGGGCTGGGAGTTTGACATCGCTGGGTATTTCTCGTGGACGGCGCGAAAGCAGAGGGCAGAGGCAAGTTGGTATCTTCCTGGACGGTGTGAATGTGGAGTCATATTGGCACTACTCGTGGATGGCACGAAAGCAAAGAGCAGCATTTAGGTTGGTGAAATTCTGAAGAGTATAAGCAGATATGATGGGAAGCTTTTCATTCAGCTATCAGGCTTTGTTCTCCAGCCCTTCCTAACCTTCTCCGCCACACCCAACTCCTTCTACACTCTACCAAACTGACCAGCCATCCCATCCTCTCCACATTGTAGCCCTCCGACCCAGATATCCTATTCGCTGAAGCGGACGAAATTTCCCTCTGTAGGCACCTGACCCGGTAATCCTCTTGGCCAAGCCAGACTCCTTCAACAGAAATGTATCCTTCAATCATTTTATGCCGTCCTTCCTTGTAGCCTTCGATTCGGCAACCCTTTTGGCTGTATTCGACGGAAACGTTATCTTCCTATGTCAACGAATTAGCCATGCCATCATATCGTTCCTTGTAGCTCTCTCACCTCAACACCCCAATCACCAATAAATTTGCCCTTCAGCTACCTAATCGGGTAACGTCAAGACTCGGCAACGTCAACACTGTGGTCTATGACCTAGCTAGTGCCTTAGAAACCTCGTAGCCTGAACCACGCGGTGTGGTAGTTCAGGCCTGGATCAGCATTCTGCTGACCGAGACAGTGCATCAACATCAGGAATCTGAGTCGCCACCAACTACGCCTTGTGGTTGGGACTTGGCAGCATCAGTTCGATGGCCTACTTCGCCCATTGGCTACCTAGTCGGATAACTTCTGAACTCCGCAACTTTCAAATTGTGGATGACCGAGCCAATGCTTCAGGAGCCTGAGAAGATCTTCAACCGATTGGTCTTAGAACTTTGCCCCTACGGTCATGTGGTCATGGGCTCATGAACCGGTACAAAACTTTCGGGGGTGGGTCAGGTTTCGGATAACCACAGCGTGGATCACTGAATCTGCCCGCAAATATTCGTTTTATGACGGCCAGGGGCCCATCGGTATCCTTTTGGGATGGGTTTGGACCGTAGTCCGGTTCTACAAGTAGAACACGAAGATTCATTATGGAAAACGACCCGTTAAAGTCGGCCCCATAAGAACTTCGACTCGACTTCTTTCGAAGCTTGCAAATCAAAATACCGGCTGGTAGTTGACCCGAGTGCGTCTCTTTGGTTCAGAGATCATATTGCAGGCTTGATGACCAAGCCAATACTTCAGAAGAAGATCCAGATCACCATTCGGATCACTGTTTGAGTCGCCGGTCTGCTACCTACTCGGGTAGCTTCTGGACTTGGCAATATCAGCATTGTGGATGACCGAGCCAATGCTTCTAAAGCCTAAGAGACAGTCGCCCATCAGCTACCTATTCGGGTAGATTCTGGACTTGGCATTATAGGCATTGTGGATGACCGAGCCAATGCTTATGAAGCCTAAAGAGAAACCTTTTGATTACCACCGGTAATCTCAGGACTTGGCTCCATCATTAGGTCGGCCAGAGACCGAACACTTCAGGAGCATGGGCTGGTTCAACTAGCTCCTATGATATCAAGACAACCCTATCAGGCATTGAGCAAGACTTCTGGAGACTAGAAGGTTGTTGGGTCAAAGACTACGCGGTATGGTAGTGCTAGGACCCGGCTCTCAGTAATGCAAACAAGGCGATGCCTGCAAACATCAAACCAAAATTGGTTGATGCGCTTGAACTACACGGCTCTGTAGACAAGGATCAACTCATCGGCATGACACCGATGAGCATTGAAAGAAGTTTAGTCGACAACTATGCTGCTAATCGTCTCACAAATCCCAAGAGAGGAATTACCCAGGGGATCTGCATGGTAACCATAGATCACTAAGAAGATCACCAATTGGTTCACTAAATAGATCACGATAGCAAAGATTTCGCCCACGAAGCTACGGGTTTTGTAGCCCACGAACTCGGCTCTTCAGAATACAGAACCACAAATTAATGTGCCTGTTATCTTTGGGAGCCTTGGACTGAGTTATCGGCTGATAACCAATCCAGCGTCTCTCTTTGGCTCTGAGATAATATTGCATGTACGATTATGCTCAATCAACAGGTTCGTAGCCGGCGCCACTAACAGGCAGAGAGCACGACTTCGCCGGCCATGATATGTTGGGTGTATGAGCACCTGGTGGAACTGTAGAAGAGATGGAAAGGCGAATTCATCAAGAGAATGTGAGGTGACATCATCAGCCATACTGTTTGACTTACTTCAATGTCTGCTTTTTGGGTCAATACTTGATGTCTTCCTTAAACCGCTATATTATTCAGTCAGCATTTGATGATTGGTATCGGGTTGCTTGGAGTACTCACATGAAGAGAGTGTATTCGAGGCGAGTCGCTATTCTTCAGGAATGTAGCTCCGGGATCTTTCCAACATTTTCCATACATTTGCCAAATATTGGAAGCAAAGAGGTACTTCACGAGAGGTTCGTGGACTGAGTGACGGGAGGCTGATCACTAGCTAAGATGTAGAGATGGATGAGTGTTGTTTCCATGATCAGCAAGGTTCCCAATGGTGGCTGTTGTCGAAATGGCTGATTCTGCTGTCGCGGTTGTCTTTGCGGAGACTTGACAGCCGTTGAGGTTGTCATCCGCTTGAGAGGAATCAGGACTGCACCAATCAAGATGCATGCACGTATCGGATTTGTTTGATGGAATTGACCTTGCACTTCCACCGAAGGGTGCAAAGTCGGACGGGAGTTGGAAATTGAATTCACCAGGATGAGGCGGACAAATTCGTTTGATTTGAAAGTCGATGCAGAGACGAGTGTCACGGAAACTTTCGTCTCATAAATGTTGATCTTGCTGTCAAGATGCTTCACTACTTTTCGAATGAGTTGTAAGGGTGAAGAGAACTCGCGGCCCGGCAACTTTCGGAATGAGGTGAACCATCAAGAGAGGTCGGTCGTCCAGGTCAATCCTCCGGCCGGGACACAGACTAGAGTGGTCTGATATAAGTTGATTTTGGTGTTGCCGCCGATCTGTTCGTGATATTCTCACTTTATATACACCGCAGGACCCGCTAGTGGATGGACCTTCCTCGGACCTTCCTCGGAATTTCTCCGGAAGAGTCACTCTACATCTCGGAATGACTTGCAGAACTAGCCAGATGCAGAAGTGGCTGGTACGGGATCACGTTGGTGTTGCCAAGGGACGTAGTGACGGATTGAGTGATATTGATCGAGGCTCAGTACAAATGCAACGGGAGAAGATTTTGATCGAGGCCCAGAGATAGGAAGCCAACAAGAGATGGGACAATGGCGATTGAGCCTACATCATCGATTTATTACTGATCTTAACCGGGACCCAGATGTACAACGGCAACAGGACAGAGAATATCTTGATCCAGGCTCAGATGTACAACGGCAACAAGGAACGGGAGACTATCGATCGAGGCCCAGATGTATAAAGGCAATAGGTGGAAGACCGTCAGTCCCAGTCTTTGCGATCTTGGGCATTCCTAGATGTACAAAGGCAACAAGAAACGGGAGTTCGACGGTTCCAGTACTTGGGATCCTGAAGACCCACATGTACGAAGGCAAGAGGAGATGGAATGGCAATACAGCCTCAGCTTTACTTTTGGAAAAGAATTTTGGCGCCTTGGAGTCTGCCTCATTGTTCGTAATTAGGATTTGATAGACAAGAGTTATTGAGTACTCACATTGTGAGGAAGCTGCCAATCGCTGCTTCATTCGTCTGCCACAATGTTTAGCTTTGATCAGTGTTTAGGTTCTCCCCGCCTCTCCTCATCCTGGGGTATAGGCTAGGTTAGGCTACCCTACGAGTACAGGCAGGAGGAGGAGGGAGGACCAAAAAACAAGCAAGGAGAGGCTAGGCCAGGCTGACGGTTATTTTCGGCAGGAGAAGGAAGGTTGAGAAGGCTGAGAAGGCTACGCTTAGTCAAAATCTCCCGCCCCCTAAAAATAGGGGTTTTGCGCATTGACTTCATCAAATTTTCAAAAAGCTTGGCATCGCCGGATTCGAAATGCTTCCCCCTGAAAATACTACTTAGCCTAGCCTATCCTCCCCCATAGGCTAGGTCAGGATGACGTAAAAATACAGGCAGGATAAGGAAGGAAATCTTAAAAAAAAAAGCTCAGGCAGGAGGAGGAAAGGCTAGGATAGGCTAGGCGGGGAGGAGGAGAGGCGGGGAGATCCCCTACACTAGCTTTGATCTCTGGATGTGGAGGCCCCGGGCCTGGGCGTTGGGCTCTGGGTCGTCGAACACGCCTGCGAGACACAACAAGCCCGGGAGGTGCCGGGGCAAATTGCTGGTGTAGGTGAATTGTATGCCCGCCGCCTCGACGTCTTCGCCAGGTGGGCGTGTAGCTTTTGCCATTGTTGCAGATCGGTTTGTGTTAACTTGTGTCTGGGTGTTGGGAGCTCACGCTGAGGGATCAAGAATGTGTATGTGTGTAAAGTCTTTGGTTTGCGTGAAGAGATTGGGAGTGGGGTTATGCGGTTGGCAAAGGGGGTAAAGGTGAACAAGACTGCTTCTTCATATTGTCAGCCTCGCGCAATGAAAACAATTAGCGAGACTTTTCGCGAGTTGGTAGCCTTGCGATCGAGGCTTGGGCCGTGTGGTTATCGGCGAGTGTCGGTTTCCACTCTTGTACACGACGAATGCTCTCCTCAGCGTTGACTTTGGGTGTTGATTCGTTCATTCGCCTCAGCGCTGGGTCTGGACTGTAGTCAATCTCTGCTCTTGTACATGACGAATGCTCTCTTAGAGTTGATAGAACATCGTTGGTACTGCCTCTTGTTAGATTTCTCTGACTTGCGCGGGGAAGTTCTTGCTTGCCTTTGGAGAACGGGTACAAGAAGTAAAGGAGAAAGGATTGCGGTAGGCCGTGTTCTCGTTGGAAAATGCGTACGAGAAAGGTCAGCGAAGGAAAAATAGATCTACAAGAAGAGGTGGAGAATGTGCGAAGGATATTTTGGTGTGAAGTTTTTGTGAAAACCCGCGTTTGGCTTGTTCACTCGTGAAGAAGGCTGAAGTTGTTTACTTGAACTCGAGGCTGTGGAAGTTGAACACAGAGCCTTGCAGTTCCGCACGTGATCATCTGGAACATTAATTTCCCGAGGGTCTGAAACTTCTAGACATCCTTGACATCCCATGACTGGTTTACGGCATGAATACTCTTCTTAGGTTCCAGCTATGTGACGCAGGACTGTTAAATGGTAAGAATATCATCTGGATTCTGAACTTCCGAATCAGCTGGCTTTATTGCTTAAGTTCAGGCTTATTTCGAATTTGGGACTAGATGGCGACTGTACAGAGCAACATAACGCAGAATAGTTGAATTGCATGTATAGTTCCTCGGCTTATTCGTTCCCTCAGGAGAACAGATACTAACCCATTCTAGATCCATTGCCTAGCATCTGCATAGAATCTTTATCACTAGTCGAAACGAAAGTTGCCTAAATGGCTTGCAATGCCGATTCTCCAATGTTCAACGTTCGAAACAGAATCGACGCTCTATGGCTATTTTCCCGACTATAGTGGCGTTGAATTGGTTGAGGGAGCTTGGTGTCAGCCTTCGACGTAATGTTGGCGGAAGCATGTCAAACTTTGGCGTCGATTCGAAAGAGTCAAGACTTCCACGACTATATATAGGAATCTGTCGGGAACTGCTTGTCGATGACGCAAGGCACACCATCAGAGTACAATGCTGCCGAATACTGCGAATACCGCCGAATGGAATGGCTTTGACTGGCATATCACGAGCTGAGTGATCAGCAGCTGCAATATGGAATGGCAAATATCGACAATCTATGATTCGTGGACAAACTCTTCGCATTCTGCGACGAACTAAGGCCATGGATCTAGAATGTGAATTACCTGGAATACATGGGATACGGAAGGTAGTCCCTCAAGCTGTAGAGCAGACAGCCATATCTTGAATGAACATAGCTGCGGATAGTCTTCGCTTGCTCGTTTGGACATCACTATTGTACATGGCTTTAAATTCTTGCATTTCAGCGATGATAGCTTGGCTTCTGTTTGATTTTGACTTCTCCGATTTATAGAGATCCAATCGTGCGTTCCTATCCAGTCTCCACCAAAAGCTTCGCATCCAAAAATATCAAATCGAGGCCAATCTTGGACAAGCGGACGACTTGACTAGATGAAGTAGCTCAACAATATGGTGTTCCAGAACCCACAACGCCACCTTCACGTCTAAGAATATCAAGTTCAAGGAATCGAAAGTCCCGACTAGATGAAGTTGCTCAACAATGAGGTGTTCTAGGACTTGCAAAGCCACCTTCATAGGACGTCTTGAGTAGATGAAGTAAGTCAACAATTGGGTGCTCCAGGAACTACAACGCCACCTCTACGTCTAAGAACATCAAGATTAAGGCCTCGGTCACAGATAGGCATATGGAAGTCCCAGCCAGACGAAGTTACGCTGCCTTCATGCTTCCCTACCTCTCACACATCGAAAAAGTGGGTGAGGGTGGCACGTTCCCAAACCCACAAAGTCTGACTGTTCTACACGACAACTCGGGACTTTTCTACCACTTGGAAAACAAAGGATCACGCACATTTACATTATAGTGTGTTCTGAATTTGGGAAGTGTTTTGGGACCGGGTATTGGGAACTGATCAAAGCCATTTATTTTTTCGGTGCTACAGAGCCTACATCCTTCCCTACATTCTTCGAATCATCCTCTGAGGTATCCTCCGGGGTAATGTCCGAATCCTTCCCGGCAACTATAGCCAGACCCTTCTCCAATAGTTGTCTCTCCTCCTCGGACAATGGCTCTTCCGGCTCTGGTGCCTTTACCAATTCCATCTTCCCTCTTGTAGAGTCCACATCTTCCTTCCCAATTCAGCTGCGACCTCTAGCTTCAAGTAAGCTTTTTCATACAATGGAGCTGGACCTTCTTTGATGTTAATCTCAGCTTTCATCGCCGTCTCTAAAAGTTTAGCAATCTCTTTCTGCTTCTGAGCATAATGCTCTAGTTTGATGTCCTTTGCGGAAGCAACGCTTACCCCTGCTTGGTAGTGAGAGAATCCTCCTCCTTGTGTAGTATAGGCAAGAGCAAGACGACTTAGCATAATCTCACCATACATACCATGGGTTGGATGATGACAATGAAGGATTACGTACTGCTTATTCCGGAAATCATCACCGTTCTTCATCGCAATTGCTTCTATCAGATTCATGATATAGTTCGAGCTGGTGTGTTTGGCGTGTTGGTGAAGTCGATCAACAGGTTTCTTGGCGTATCCAACTTCCGTAAAGGGTCGATCCAGACGGGAATTCACTGAGATGCCGTTCATTCGATCCTTAGTATTTTGGACCCATCCAAGAATTGTATCCTTGTGTGCAGTTGGATCTCTTTTGGTTGCCGTACAGTATCTGCGTACTCCGGTATCGGATTGTGCTCTTGTCCAACTGCTCATTGCCGAATCTATCTTGTACGCCAGATCACTCTTCTGGTTCTTATCAAATCCACGGAGATATTCTTCGACATCTATCAAGTAAGAAAGGACGGTTGCTTTCGTCGGAGCAAGACCGGATTTGTCGACAAAGTAGTGAATATAGATGCATGGACAAATATCAGCCCTGACCATATCTTGACTGCCGGTTTTTTTCATCTTTGCCAGTCTTCGTTTCAGATCGGGGTTCTGTAGTGCTTCAGCAGGAAGTGTTCCTTTGACAACTTGTTCAAGAATAATAGGGTCCATACCAGCAAGCATCATTATCAAATAGGTGACGAAATCGTCATAAGGGCAGGCTGTACTTACCTTTCTTCTCTGAGGCCACTTATCGTCTGGCATATTTCGAAGATCCAAAGCTGTACGGACAGTACACTCTAGAGAAACATTCCAAGCTTTGATCAACTTATCGGCGTATTCTTGATATTGAGAGGCCGAAGGCGGTGGTGGAGCGGCAGCAGACACGAGCGGAAGTGCAGAAGTTGGGGCTGGAGCTGGGGCCGGGGCTGGAGCCGGTGCCTGAGGTAAAGTCTGTCCTTGAGCTTTTGTTCTTAGAGGTCCTGAGATATTGACACCTTGTGGTACATTGTCTGAATCGTCACTTCCATCGGTTTCTTCGTCCTCTCCTCCTAGCTCCTTCTTATCTTGTTCAATTTCCTTTAGAGATTCTTCCATCAGTATTCTCAAACCGGAAGCCACAAAATTCGTTTCTTGGGCTCGATTTCGTTTGCCTGCAAGCAGGGCAAGGGTTGTCGGTTTCAGCTGCGATCTGAACATCGTACTTGGTTTTGGTGCACCGTTTCGAAGAGTCAAACTCTTTGGCTTTGGAGATTGGAGAGAGGTTTCATTGTCCGGACGAGGGCTATGAACCCGAGTGGAGAATGTACGTCTAGAGAGTGATCGTTTGGTCAAGCTGTTGTTCACTGGCACGCGGGGCACTCTGTGACGTGGCGTCTCTGGTCTTGGTGGAGGCATCTTGTCTTTTGCTTGTCCCTCCTCTCTTGACGGCCTGAACGATATGGGTTTCGGTGGAACTGGAAGACGGACAATTGGCCTTGGTGCTGTCCGCCTTGGAGGTACTTTAAACCCTGGCGAGCTAGGTGTCTGAGCATCTGGAGTTCTCGGGACGGCAGGTGCTCGCGGTACTCTTCTTACTCTGGGAGGAGATGCTTCATAGAGATCTGGGGATCCTGGTGTCTCTGAGGCTACCATTGTCGGTCTCGGTCGCGGTGGCGTTTGTGGTCTTGGAGGGGCTGTTGTTCGAGATGGTATAGGAGTTTCAGGGATTCGTGAGGGAGGAGAAGAGTTCGCTAATGTCGGTCTCGAACGGGGTGGTGTTTGTGGTCTTGCAGGGACTCCTGTTGTTCGAGGTTGAAGAGGAGTTTCAAGGATTCGTGTTGGAGAAGAGTCTGCAAATCTCGGTCCCGGGATAGATCCTCGTCGCGATCCAATTGTTCGAGCCGGTATAGGAGTCTGAGGAGCTGCTGGTGCGTTTACTGCAGCCACACTTCTACGTCTTCGGACCAGTTTAGCGCTAATGACCACTTCTGGAGAGGCGATCGGGACTGACAATGTTCCAGAATCAGAGGAAGTTATGGGTTTGTTTGTTGGTTATGCGGAACGTATCTGCGCTGCTCTTGGAACTTCAGGATATGAAGGAGCTGTTGAGAAGATCGACAGTTTGAAGGAGGTAAAGGCATCTTGGGATGCTGCTCAGATGACCCTGGAGAAACATAAGAGTTATCCGGAAAATCTTCAAATGGCTAATAATAAAGCTAAGGAGGCAGTTGATGAAGTCAAGGATTCAGTCAAGGAGGAGATGGAACTACTCAAGGCCGAACGAAATCAACTTGCAGAGGATCTTCGAAATCTGAAGCTTGAGAAGGAGAAGATGGTTGAGAAGGATATTCATCAAGAGCTCTTGGACAAGTACAATCGCCTGCAAGAAGATCGAATGGAGGTTGATTCGGGGAACATGGATGTTGATTCGGGGAATGCGGATATGGACATGAATTTGGGGAATGTGGATGACGATGTGGATATGGATGCATCTCCGACTCGGCCTTCCAGTTCGCAGCAGATTGTCCCAGTACAACTTGCACCTCAGAATCCACCAGTACAACACGCATTTGCTCAGAATGCCCCTCCGGTAAATTCTCAGCTTGGATTACACATGGGCTTACCTGGATTTGGATTCCCTCACAATGCTCCAATGATTCCTGTACATCAACCTGGATTTGCTCAGAATGTCCCACCATATTCTGGATTTGCACCACCGAATATGGGCCAACCCGGATTTCCTGGATTCGCACACCCCTTTGGCCCTGGACAATTTCCTGGACCTGGATTACCTGGACCTGCCAGTCCTGGATTCGCCCATCATGTCCACTGTGATCCTAGACAAGTTCCTGGATTCTCTAGCCCCGGACTTCCTCGCTCTGGTTCGGCACCTTCAATTCTCCCAGGAGGTAGGTTACTTCCAGCACCTAACCCAGCACATGGCTCAACACTTGGCCCAGCATTTCGCCCAGATATCCGAGTCGGCCCTGGTCCACCTGGACGTCGCCTACCACCAGCACCACGACCTTATAAGTTTTTGATTGGTGGGCTTATCGCCAATGGAGACCTTGAGACTGTTGTCGCTGCGGTTTTGGATGGGATGATGGACAGTCAGATCGCCACTTGGAACGCGCAGACTGACAAGGGACCGTGGGATGCATCTTCCAAGAGTCTCAGATGCGTTGATACTCGGAGAACTCATGTGTCATTAAATAGAAACCTAATTCCCCACACCTCGACGGAGAATGTGGCGTGTAGGAGATGTATCGGGGCGAGAAAGCTGTGTGTCTTGGTTGGAAATCGTGGTCCGATTGTTGTTCCTTTGCCTGTTGGACAACGAGAACCAGGTGCTACACCTGCGAGCGTGGGATATTATGTAATTACCTAGATTTCTTTGGATGGATTGGCCTCTGGCCGAATGGCCCTTTGGGAAAAAAAAAAAAAAAAAAAAAAAACCCTTGTAAATAGCTAGCAATCAACCACCCTCCCACCATCGCTCTTCCATGAATATAATGTGAATTTGACATGAGTTCATGTATCTAAGACTTGTAATGTCCTTGATAACGTCGCAAATTGATGAGTTAGTGGTTTGTGGGAGTTTGCAGATTTCAGGAAGTCAAAGGGGCCTAAGCGAAATCGCTATGAATGTAATAGCAAGGACTTTTGCTTTGCGACGATTACCTTTGGGCGCATAGAAATGATGTCTGGAACAAAGTCCCCCGTATTGCAGGTTTTTGTCGCACAATTCAGATATAGTTGCAACCTCGCCGAGAGACCGCTGTTTGACTACAGATAATCTCGAGCTTGTGTAGACTGCAATCATATCTCCCATAATCCAACGACTCCATCTAACTCCAGACCAGTCCATAGTCCACTTGTACCGAGGCCCCTCCGTACAATCCTGCCACTACCTTTTTTTTGAAATCAGAAATCGGAAATCGCAACTACCCACACCAAAATCACGACTTTTGAAGGGATTTCTAGCATGCAATCTAGTCGCAACTTGATATAATTATTCTAAATATCATAAACATTAAATAAGTCTTTAATTTCTCTACAAATTAATAGTATCGCACGATGTATAAGTGGCTATATACGCACCGGTGCGCATCGTAGGTGCGAATATATCGCGATATGCGTATGCACAAGGGGCCCTGGCCCGCACTTGCCGTTCGCTTAGTTAAGGGCTTACTGCCTTAGGCTTTAATAAATCTAATTCTTAATAAATATATATAAAAACACTACGTTTTAAGCTTTATAAGTATTAGAATTAAATTTTTAATAATTGTTTACTTATAAAAACAAATATTTAACTAAATAATTAAGTTTTCAAAATGTATTTGAAATCACGTGATTAGCGTACTTTGAAAATATATTTTGAGAAATATTTTATTTAATTATTATAGTTAATTTATTTAATAGGTTTTAATATGAAATTAAAGAATTTCAAGTTTTAAGTAATTTGCTTATTGCGTTGTAGTTTTATATCTTTTGAAAGTTGGTGGTTGCGATTTCCGATTTCAAAAAAAAGGTAGTGGCAGGATTGTACGGAGGGGCCTCGGTAACTTGAGTAGAATTTTGCGACGGATCTGTAAACTCGTGGATTCCGAAGAAGCTTTGGAAGTCGATGCTTTTGTCGATCGGAAATTCGTTCTGCAGGCTACACATCTTCAAAGATTGATGATTATGTGTTGAGCGAAGTTATTGATTCTGCATCAATGTTGTAAATAGGAGAAGTAATCAATTGAAGTTCCAAAGTCTCGCAGCGGTTGGGGTGCGCTGGCACTTTGCCTCTTTAGGTGTGGAGCCACCTTTTGGCGAGAGACTTGTCTACTTCGGGTGTGGAGCCACTTTTAAACGAGGGCACCAGCACCTTTTGAGCTGGGTGCAGCAAACATCCTCGATGGATGTATATCTTCAACACTTCTTCCTCGACGACGAGGATATATAATCTATTGCAATAACTTGTCCCATGAAGAGAATAATAGAATGAAGCATTTGGCCCGGTCGGAGGTCTCGAAATATGTGTTGTGGGCTGTAAGATTGCAATCGATGCAGCGATGTAGCGATGCAGCGATGCGACAATGCGACCGCGACGATGCGACCGCGACGATAATCCCCCAACCAGCGATTTTATTAACTATCAAAGAGATGACATTGACTTATATTCATATTAGAGATGATTTGGAACGATTTATTTCTATGCGCTACGATTGGGAAGCCAGGAATTGTAGTGATCAAATCCCTGGCGACGATTTACCCCCCGATTCCCCCCCAAGTGCAAAACATATATCAAACTAAACTGTATATGCATAAAAAGGTTGCTTGAGGTGTCTCTGAAGTGCTTGTAACGTTATGAAAGTTTTGGATATAAGATGGTTGAGGAATTGAATATTTGTATGGTTATTACAGCCTCCTAAGATTCCCCCCTGAGTCCCCCAGCTTGAGAATATGCATACAACAATACTGCAAGTGTATGAAAAGGTAGTCTGAAGTATATTTTACGATTTAGGCCCATTTGTTTCCTTGTCTAACGATTGGTGGGGATGCAATTATGTAGTGATCAAATGTTTGCTTCCTTTAGTTTCCCCCCATGCACTAGAATATGTATGCAACAGAATTGTAAGTGTATAAATTGTAGTTCAATGTTTTTTGAAGTATATTTAACGATTTAAGCCTATTTGTTTCATTGTCTGATGATTGGTAAGGATGTAATTGCATAGTTATCAAATGTCTACTTCCCTTGATTTCCCCCCCACTCGAGAATTTGCATGCAATAGCATCGTAAGTGTATAAAAATGTAGCTTAGTGCTTTTTGAAGTGTATTTAGCAGTTTGAGTCAATTTGATTTGTTGTCTGATGATGGGGGCCGTTGCAATTGAATAGCGATCAAATGTCTACTTCCCCTAATTTCCCCCCAATCCATCAACAACATTATAAGTATATGAAAAGATAGCCTAGGGTTCTTTGGAAGTATATCTGACAATTTAAGAATATTTGTTTCATTGTGTAACGTTGGGGGGCGTTGCAATTACAGGATGATGAAGTCTCTACTTTTTGATTCCCCCCCCACTCTCGAGAACATGCAAGAAACAATGATTTGGGCATATGGGAAGGTAGTTTAAGAGCTCATCTTTATATTCGAAATAAGATAAATCCATCTGCTTCGATATAGAGCGACTGGGGAGCTAGGAACATATTGCGATTCTGTATCTTTTCCCCCTCATTCCCCCTCCTTTGAAGATATGCATGAAACAATAGTCATAACGCATGGAAATGTAATCTTAGAGTCCCCCAGCATATTTCAAATGCGTTTGGCTCATGCCATACAGTGTGAGGATTGGAGAGTCAAGAAGTATACTAAGTCTGTATCTTATGATTTTCCCCCACTCGGGAATCTGTACGAAACAGCAGCTCAAAGACATGAGAACATGCATTGACGGTTCTCTAACGTGTTCATGATATTGAATCTGTATGCTTTATTGTGCGATGATTAGGGATTTGCAATTGCCCTGCAAGCTGCAGCCTTCTTGGATTTCTCCCCATGCTTCAGAATATAATAACCTGTTTGCACAAGCATAAAGTTAGATTAAGCATCTTGATTATATCTGCTTCTTAAATTTATTTGCCTTGTTCTCGACGACCGGCGAGTTTGCATAGGAACTACAGCTATCCATGATTTCCCCCCCACACTCCAGTCAGGGCGTGACATGACAAGCAGGAAGCAATTGGAGATACTTGCTTTATAATTTAGCAAATATCTATTCATAAGGTAAGTGTTATCTAGAGGCACGTCCTTGTTTAGCTGGAAGCCAGCGCTGTCACGCGCCGTCCATAATTCGAGTGCTTATTAAATCTCGAACTATTAAAATAAAAGAATCTTTGAAGAGATTCTCGGTGCGGTAAACACAGCCCAAGAAAAATCATCCTACAGCAAACTCTAGACATCATACAATCAAATATCGCTCTTCACCACATGAAGGATGCGAGAATTAGTAGCCAGATGAGGGATAGAGATGTACTGTACTATTCAAATGATACGCTATATCTAAACATGGTTTGATGAGTGTAGGTACAATAGCAAGCAATGTTATAATGCAGGATTATTCCGATGAAACCTCAATCGCGCAGGAAACTTTCTTGTCCCAAAAGTAATATTCCAATTTATATCTCGAATTTACAATATCGTTATGATGCTGTTAACTCCCACTTGATCCATCATGCCTCTCCAAAAACCTTATGAATCTGATCGAGGTATGCAAACCGATTTTCAGTATCTGGCTCGAGATAACTACCCTCCGTCCATTCATTCCAAGAATTGATCGTCAACAATTTCGTTGTGAGTCCTATAGAAGAATCCAGGAATTCTTTGGCTGAACTTAAAGCCTCACCAAATCTGTCAGGACTGTTGCCTTGCACCACAGGCATGAAAGGGTACGTCGCATTGGCATATATATCAGATTGACAAGCTCGTGGAGACGAATCCCAACCTACAGATACATTTGGGAAATATGGTTTCCCCAATTCCTCTGAAGCCGCCGAACGGTATTTCTCATATGCCACAGCGAGTTCGTTGTATTCCGTCACTGGGAATGTGCTCAATTGGGTGTGATGAATCCAGACGTAGGACGTCGTGCTGTCGACTTTCAATCGCTCGAGAAGAGTCTTGAGATCCGGTGCTTCGCCTTCTCCAGGCAATAGTTGGACTCCCCAGGTGACTGCGTTGAGATGGAGATCTTTGAACCCAGCAGCTTTCACCTTGTCACGAAATTTCTGAAGCTCCGCCCCAGCTTTCTCGGAATCACCAATCCCTAGAACAAAACGGTAGAGCTCGTAGATTGAGAAGTATGGGCATCCATCAATTTTCAGGTAATTATCCTGGCTGAAATAGCGATCAACGATGTGAGTTGTCATTTTATCGAATGTGGCTGCGGTGATTTGACCTGGAAATTGAAGATGTGGAGGAGAGCCCAATTTTGCAGGATGAATATCGAACCAGTCGTGATTCGCCCACATAATAGCAAACTTTACATCCTCTCGATTTGAAGCTTTAAGATAGCCTTCCTCGAGAGCTGCTTCCAAGAATGGACCATCATTGTACCAGTACCAATCGAAAATGAAGGCAGAGACGGAGGCATCACTGGCTGCAGCGATCTTTCTCTCGAAAACTTCAGGATCAGAGTCGTCTTCAAAGCCCCAAAAAGGCACCTTGGGTTGTTTATGACCCAAAAAGCGTGGCTTGGCTTCTCGAACGAGCTGCCATTCGGTCCAGCCTTTGCCATGAGCGGCTTCATTTCTAGGATCCATGTGGAAGTTGCCAAAATAGTAAGCAGCGACAATGTAGTCCTTGTTCTTTGCTATCTCGGAAATGTCGTCTAGAACCTCGATTGCCTCGATCGGATTGTTGACTTCGACCCACGCGTTCGGGGAGGGAGTGTTCAAGACTGCTTCGGCCGAAGGTTCATTTCCGATTGAATTAATCATGATGGGATATGGTTGTTCCATCTCGATGTTGATGGATTTCTCTTGCCACACATTGATCTTGAGCCGGATGATTAAAACTTACTTTGATAAAGAATCCTTAGTGAAACAAGCAGCAGATCTATTATTAATATAAACATTTGATCATGTGCAAACTTAGCGTGGGACTAGTCTATTTATATCACTCTGCTCTATGCTAGCACCCTTAGGAACGAATCTTATCACGGTGAAGAATTATAATAATAGTAAATAATATATATATAAATAATAGCGATTTTGATTAATAATAAGTAAAAATATATATATATAATATAAAATTATATAAGAATTATTATATAACTTTTTTAAAATAAAATTATTATATTATAATATTTTATAATTATTTATTTTTATTATTATTACGAATCCAAAGTTCTAAATATAAAAGTATTATTAAAAAGTTAATTTTATTAAAATTAAATTAAATTAAAAAAAAAATATTAAAAATTTATTTTTAATAATATTTAATTATTTTATTATTTTATATTATTTATATTAATATATAATTACGTAATTAAATTAATTAAAATTAAATTATAATATTATTTTTTTTAAATAAATTTATTTTTAAATTTAAATTAATTTTTCTTTATAATAAATATTTAAATTAATATTATAATTATTTAAATAAAAATTTTATATTTAAATTATTTTATAAATTTTTTATTATTCGATCGAGTTTTCGATAAAATTTCTTATTTTATATATTATAATTAATAATTAATTTTTTTTAATAATTTTAAGAAATTAAAATAAATATTATAAAATATATAAAAAATTAATAAATTATAATTAAAAAAAATTATATATTATATTAAATTTTTATTATAATTCTTTTATTTAATTTAATTTAATTTTAATAAAATTAATTTTTTAATAATATTTTTAT